>JAQQAC010016209.1:126236258-126334728 GCA_029783875.1 Phataginus tricuspis | reverse complement strand
TCAAAAAACTCAAAATAGAAATACCATTTGACCCAGGAATCCCACTCCTAGGAATTTACCCCAAGAATGCAGCAGCCCAGTTTCAAAAGGACAGATGCACCCCTATGTTCATTGCAGCACTATTTACAATAGCCAAGAAATGGAAGCAACCTAAGTGCCCATCAGTAGATGAATGGATTAAGAAGATGTGGTACATATACACAATGGAATATTATTCAGCCATAAGAAAAAAACAAATCCTACCATTTGCAACAACATGGATGGAGCTGGAGGGTATTATGCTCAGTGAAATAAGCCAGGCCGAAAAAGACAAGTACCAAATGATCTCACTCATATGTGGAATATAAGAACAAAGAACAACAACAACAATAACAACAACAACAACAAAAAAAGCTGAAGGAACAAAACAGCAGCAGACTCACAGAACCCACGAATGGACTAACAGTTACCAAAGGGAAAGGGACTGGGGAAGAAGGGCAGGAAGGGAGGGATAAGAGGATAAAAGGGGCATTACGATTAGCAGACATAGGGTGGTGGGGCACGGGGAGGACTGTACAGCTCAGAGAAGACAAGTAGTGATTCTCATCTCACTACACTGATGGACAGTGACTGTTGTGGGGTTGGTGGGGGGGACCGGATGTAGGGGGTAGTTTAATCATCACAATATTGCTCATGTAATTGTAGGTTAATGATACTAAAATAAAATAAATTGAAAAAAAAAAAGTAGGTGATAGAATATGGTGTAGAAAGTTCATTACAGTAAATTTTGGGATTGAAATTACTCATTTAACAAACACTTCCTGAGCTTGTACTATGTGCTAAGCCCCATGCTGCATGGTAGGACTATGATGATGAATGGAACAAACATGGTCCCTGAGCTCACAGAATTTATATCCTATCAGGGGAGAAGGGTAGATAGAAGTAATAAAAATATAATCAAACAATGACAATAGCTATGAGGACAATGTAGCAAACTGGCAAGCAACTGGAGTGAGGGCGGTCAAAGAAAGCATCTCTCAAGAGATAACCTTGGAGCTGAGAATTAATGATGTGGAGGAAGCTATGCAAAGACCTGGGAAAAAGCAATGCAGGCAGAGGAGACAGCAGATAAGAATGCCCTGAGCAAGAAATTAGTTTAGGTTGTCTAAGGAGAGGCAAGGACGAGAGGGAGGAAAAGCAAGAGTAGTAGGAGATGAACTTGGAGAGGCAGGTGGAAACAGGTCATTTGGTGCCTGGTAGTTCACGGTAATATATTAGAATTCCATTGCAAGTAGGAGGGGTTTAAGCATTCATCCTTCCATCTTTTGGTAACAGCACCACAATTTCCTTATTACAAATGTCTTCTTTCCCCTTTGGCAACAGTCCAGTGGGACTGTCAGTCTAGATGCACCAGACACTGAGCATAAGACTCAGACTAAGTCAATAGGGTGCACTCTCTCTGGAGACTTTTTCCTGTTGGTTTTATAACAGCTTTATTGAGATATAACTCACAGACCATACAAATACACCCATTTAAAGTATAAAATTCAGTGGTTTTTAGTATATCCATATCTGGGCAACCACCACTCCAGTTGATTTTAGAACATTTTCATCACCTCAGAAAGAAACCTTGTGCCCCTTACTATCACCCTTCCACCCTGTTCTGTCCCTCCCCAGCTCCAGTTTTAAGAAACCATTAATCTACTTTCTCCTCTATAATCTTCCCTTTTCTGAACATTTAATATGAATGGAACCACATAAAATGTGGTCTTTTGTTCCTGACTTTTTTGACCTAGCATAATGTTCACGAGGGTTATCCATGTTGTAGCATATATGAGTACATCACTGCTTTTAAAGGCTGAAAAATATTCTATTTTATGCATATACCACCTTTTGTCTGCTCTTCGGTTGATGGACATTTGCACTGTTTCCATTTTTTGACTATTACAGCTAATGCTGCTATGCAGACTTGTATTCAAGTCTTTGTGTGGCCAATTGTTTTCCGTTCTCTTGGGTAGATATCTAGGACTGGATTTGCTGGGTCATATAGCCACTCTATGTGTAGCATTTAGAGGAACTGCCAAATTGGTTTTCACAGTGGCAGTACCAATTAACACGCCATAGAGCAATGCATGAGGGTTCCAACTTCTCTATATCTTCACCAACACTTGTTATTTTCCATATTTTAAAAATACAGCCATCCCAGTGTCCAATTGTGTCTAGAAGTGGTACCTAACTGTGGTTTTGATTTGCATTTCCCTGATGCCTAATGATATTGAGCATCTTTTCATGAGTTCAGTCCTTTTTATATGATTTTGGAGAAATGTCTATTCAAATACTTTGGCCATTTTTTAATTGACTTGACTTTTTGTTGTTGAGTTGAAAGATTTCTTTATATATTTTGGATACTAGATCTTTATCAGATATGTGATTTGCAAATATTTTCTCCAAAAATTTTGATTTTAATTATGATACACCAAAGGTTTTAATCTTGATGAAGTCCTCTTCATCTGTTTTTCCTTTGGTTGCTTGTGCTTTTGGTATCATATAAAAGAAACCATTGCTTAGTCCAGGATCATGAAGATTTATGCCTATGTTTATCTTTTAAGAGTTAAATGTTTTAGCTCTTATATTTAGGTCATTGATCTATTTTTAGTTATTTTTTGTATATATATATGTGAGGGAGGGGTCAAAATTCCTTCTTTCAGTGTACCAGCACCATTCATTGAAAAAACTAATTGATTGACCATAGATGTATGGCTTTATTTCTGGCCTCTTGATTATATTGCATTGATTCACATGTCTCTCTTTATGCAAGTACCACACTGTCTTGATTACTATAGCTTTGTCTGAAAATCAGGAAGTATATGTCCTCCAACTTTGTTCTTCTCTCAAAATTGTTTGTATGTATTCTTGATTCCTTGCATTTCCATGTGAATTTTAGGATCAACTTATCCATTTCTGGACATATCATTTTCTAGCCTTCTACTTTCAACTAATGAATGTCTTTCAATCTACAGTATGTCTCTTGTAGACAGCTTATAGTTGGACAATGTTTTTTTAATCAATTTTGCTAATCTCTGCCTTTTAAAGCAGTAATATAATTACTGATAAGGTAGGATTTATGTCTGCCATTTTGTTATTTATTTTCTATGTCTTATGTACTTTTGTTTTTCAATTCCTCCATTACTGTCTTGTTTTGTGTTAAATATACATTTTATAGTGTACAATTTGTATTGACTGTTGTTTCTCTTATTCTATATTTTTTAGTTATTTTCTCAGTGTTTGCCCTAAAAATTAGTATTAAACATCTTAATCTATGAATGTCTATTTCAAATTAATACCAAGTTAATTTCAATAGCCTGCAAAGACTTTGTTTCTTTATGGTTCTTTTCCCCATATATTATTATCATTACAAATTACATCTTTATATATTTTGTGCCTCTCAATGTGGGTTTATAATAATCACATTACATAGTTGCATTTTAAGTCATATTGAATATATAAAAGGAGTTACAAACAAAAATACATTTACATTGTCTTTTATATTTACCTTTGTAGTTGCCTTTACCAGCATTATTTATGTGGATCTAGTTACAATAGAGTTTTCTTTCATTTCAGCCTGAAGGACTTCCTTTATTATTTCTTATAAGGAAGGTTTGCTTGTGATGAATTCCCTCAGTTTCTGTTTACCTGGGATGTCTTAATTTCTACTTCATTTTTGAATGGTTTATTTTTCTGTATACAAAATTCTTGGTTGACAAAAGCTTCCCCTGCCCCCTTTCAGTACTTTGAAAATGCCATCTGCTTTCTGGCCTTCATGGTTTCTGATGAGAAATCAGCTGATCTTATTGAGGATTCCTTATAAGTAGAGTCATTTTTCTCCTGCTCCTTTCAAGATTCTCTCTTTGTCTTTGTCTTAGGATAATTTTATTATGTTCTGTCTAGATTTCTTTGAGTTTATCATATTTGGAAGTTCATTGGGCTTCTTGGATTTGTAGATTAATGGTTTTCATCGAGTTCGGGAACTTTTCAGCCATTATTTCTTCAAATATTATATCTACCCTTTTTTCTCTCCTCTCCTTCTGGAACTCCCAGTATGCAGATGTTGGCACAACTGGCACTGTCTCATAAGTTACTGAGGCACTGCTCACTTTTCTTCATTCTTTTTCTTTCTGTTCCTCAGACTAGATAATCTCAACTGAACTATCTTCAAGTTACCTGATTCTTTCTTCTGCTTACTCATATCCATTGTTGAGACCCTCTTGCATGAATTTTTCATTTCAATAATTAGACTTTTCAAATCCAGAATTTCTATTTGGATCCTTTGTATAATTTCTATATCTTTATTGATATTCTCTATTTGATGTGATATTGTTCTCATACTTCCCTTTCGTGATTTAGACATTTTCCTTTAGCTCTTTGAACAAATTCAAAGTCTTTGTTCAGCAAGTCCAGTTTCTGGGCTTCCTCAGGAACTGTTTTTATTGGTTGCTGTTATGCCTGTGTATAGGTGTATTTTCTTGTTTCTTTTATGTCACATGATTCTTTCAATGAAAACTAGATAGTTCAATAATATAATGTGGTAACTCTGGAAATCAGATTCTCCTACTTTGAGTTTCTGTTGTTGCTGCTGCTCATTGTAATTGTCATTGTTTTGTTGCTTAGCAACTTTTGAGAGCTAATTTTATAAAGCCTGTATTTTTTGTTATGTGAACCCACTAAGTCTCTTCTTTTAGCTTAATGGTCAGCTAATGATTGGACAGAGATTTCCTTAACCATGGTAGAACACTGTTCCATCCCAAATTTTCTAACTAAGAAAGTGTCTTAATTTTTACTGACTCTGTGGCATCCAAACATCATTATTTTAGTCCTTGGGAGTGATGTAAATAACTTCTATTAGGATGAATTTTGGGTTCTTTTGAGGGCATTTAGTTGCGTCCTGCATAGTGTGAGGGAAAGCAAACACCACTATAAAGGAGGTGTTCTTGAGGTGGTTTCTTTGTCCATTTTTGAAATGTGGGTGACCCTGTTACCCAATACACATCACACCTCTCCCCATTCAGGTTCTGGCAATCTAAATGTTTATGTAATCACACACCGATAAACACATATAAAGAAAAACCAAGTTCTTTTTCCTCCTTGACCATAGGTTGAATTGTTAAGAACGGAAATTTGTCTTCAGTGCTTAGACCTCACCCAGTCTTCATCCCCAGTGCTTGGCTAACTATGGACATGCCGCCATGGCCCCCAACTCTACAGAACCTCACCTTCTCCCTTCTCACACATCTTTTTCCTGCCTTCCCTTCTTCCTCACGATCAGAGAAGCTGCTCATGCACACATCTCCTGGAATAAGGGACTTTTCAAAAGTTGTTGATTTTATTTTACGCACCACCATCTCTGCTGCATGATGTTGTTGTGTCTTGTAAGAGTGTCATTTTGTAGTGTTCGTTGGGAACTGGCCTTAGTGATTTGGGCTCAGGCTACTTTTCAGTCTTTGTTAATGGCCAAAACTTCTTGGCCATTTCCACTCTCTCCGCCTTTCTTGGAATTTTTGCACTTGTACAAGAGGATTTTTTTTTCTTGAACTCTCATGGAGCAGTCTTTTTATTCCCTTCTGTATCTTATTTACCTGGAAGGGCAACAGAGTGATCCCAGAAGGGCACTGGGATGGAGGAAGAAGATGGCAACAGAGTGGGAAGGAGGGCTTCAAAAGAAAGGGCACTGGCTAATGAGGGGTTTCATGCCAAGCAAGAAAGGGGTAGGAGTCTTAGGGGAAGGAGAATCAACGGGAAAGAAGAGGAGCTTGGGTGAGGCGGTCTCACCTTGCCACCACATCTGGACCTGGGTTGACTAAGGGTTCTTCCTCCTTTTCCTCCCTTTTGTGCTGGAGGTTAACTTTTTTGTGCTTGGGGTTGATTGTTCCATAACTGTGCTATTAACCATGTTAAAACCTCCCAGTGGTCCCTCGAGGGGTCTCTAGAGCACTCTATATAAAATACCCCTTGCCAGGACAATGAGGAGCCACTCTGTTTAGCTTTGTTCAGCGAGGCACTTCCTCCAGGCAGTAGGGGAAAAGGGTGTGGAGCATAGACATCACAAAGCATCACTCCTGGCTCCTTCCAAGGGGTGGGGATGCTGGGAAAACAAAGATGCTCTGGTTAGAGACAGTGGGCATTACCTCAACATTCCCCTGAGGAGCTTCCCCAAACTGACCTGCCAACCCTTCTCATCATCTGCTGCATGGAAGACGGTGTTTCCTCCAAGCCCTACCACATAACCACTCTCACTCTTTGTCTCATTGTTTTCTTCTATCCTTCACCATTATCTACTATTTTGGATATCTTACCTAAAATCC
Organism: Phataginus tricuspis; assembly: GCA_029783875.1. Classification (NCBI taxonomy): domain Eukaryota; kingdom Metazoa; phylum Chordata; class Mammalia; order Pholidota; family Manidae; genus Phataginus; species Phataginus tricuspis. The sequence continues at coordinate 126,328,390 of JAQQAC010016209.1, read as the reverse complement.
ACCCAAGATAATGTGACTATATTTAAATTTCTATGGAACTGTGAATCACCCCTCTTCCCTTCAACAGTTTTCTCTTATGCATCCTGAAGACCATTCACTTCTTGGCTACTACCAGGAAACTTTCCCATTCCATTTCCTCTTCCCAGTGTCTGTTCAGATCCCCTCAGTTTTCTATTCTTCAGTCAAAATCACTGCTCTTATCAGTAATGAAAACAGGGTGGTACTGGCATAAGGACAGACATATAAACCAATGGAATAGAATTGAGAGTCCTGAAATAATCACATGTATCTATACACAATTGATTTTTGAGAAGAGTGCCAAGAACATTCAATGGGAAAGAATAGTTATTTCAACAAATGATGTTGTAACAGCTGGATATCCACATGCAAAAGAATGATTTTGGACCCCTACTTCATGTTATATACTCAAATTAACTCTAAACAGATAACAGGCCAAAATATGAGGTGAAACTATAAAACTCTAAGAAAAAAGCATACGCAAAAATCTCCATGACCCTGGATTAGGCAATAGTTCCTTAGATATGATACCAAAGGCACAAGCAACAGAAGAAAAATTTGATAAATTGACATCAAAATTAAAACCCTGTGATTCAACAGATCTCATCAAGAAAGCAAAGAGACAGAAGTGAATGCACAGAATGGGAGAATAATTTTGTACATCATATATCGGCAATATACATTTATCTAGACTATATAAAGAACTTTTTCAACTCAATAATAAAAAGACAACCCAATTTAAAAGTGGGCAAAAAACCTGAAAGATACTTCTCCAGAGAAGATATACAAATGGTCAGTAAGCACATAAAAAGATACTCAGCATCATTAGCCATCAGAGAAATGTAAATCAAAAACAAAATGAGATATCACTTCATACATACGAGGATAGTAATAACTAAAAAGTCAGATAATAACATGCATTGGTGAGGTTGTGAAAATACTGGAACCCTCATACCCTGCTTGTAAAATGGTACAGCAGTTTGAAAAACAGTCTGGCAGTTCCCCAAAAAGCTTAGCACATAATTACCATATGACCCTGGAAAACCACTCCTAGGTATTTACCCATGGGAAATGAAAACTATGTCCATGCAAAAGCTTGTATGAATGTTCACAACAGCATGATTCATAATAGCCAAAAGGTGGAAGCAACTCAAATGTCCATCAGCTGATGAATGGATAAAGAAAATGTGGTACATCCATACAGTGGAATGTTATTTGGTCATACAATAAATGAAATTCTGACTCATGCTACTACACGCATGAACCTTGGAATCATGATGCTAAGTGAAAGAAGCCAGTCACAAAAGACTATACATGATATGATTCCATTTATATGAAATGTCTGCAACAGGCAAATCTATAAACACAAAAAAATAGTGGTGGCTTAAGGCTAGGCAAGGCAAGGAACAAGGAGATTGGAAGGTGATGACTTCAGGGTGTGTAGTTTCTGAAGTCTGAAAATTGTTTCACTTGTCTGAAATCAAGGTGTCAGCAGGGTCACGTTTCCTCAGGAAGCTCCAGGGGAGAATCCACTGTTAGCCTCTTTCATCCTCTGGTGGCTGCTCGCATTCCTTGGCTTGTGGCTGCATCACTCCAATCCTCAAAACCAGCAGCTTCAAAATGTGTGTGTGTATCATCTTTGTCTCCCTCTTACAAGGATATGTGGAACTGCATTTAGGGCTCACCCAGATAATCCAGGATAATGCCATCTCAAGATCCTTAACTTTATCACATCTGCAAAAACCTTTTCTTCAAACAAGGTAACACAGGTTCCAGGGATTAGGGCCTGATGTCTGAAGGGGCCATTTTTCAACCTCCCACAACATGCATTGGTGGCTATAGGTAATTTGTCCCAACATCCAAAGACTCTTATGTCAGGGAGGGCTGCCTAGTATCCAGTAGGGGATGGTAAACCCCCAAATGAAACAGTGATGTTATTCCCAAGTCACACATGATGGGACTGAGGGAACACTAGAGGTTGGCAAAGTGGGGAAAGATGCATTGTTTACATTTTCTTTCAATAAGACTAACTACCTCATTACCTGAAAAATCTCTTGGGTCCTTCACAGCAAACAGGCAAGATGTGAAAAGGCAGTCTGCAGTGCAATGAGCTGGTCTGGATGTGCTGGGGGAAAAGAAAGCAAGCATTGAGGCCCACAGGAGCACACGAGCTCAATTGTACTGTTGAGCAGAGCACACACCCTCAGTGCCTGGAGAGGTAGCAAGTGGCCCCGAAGCTGTAGCGGATTTTCAGCTCTATTTAAACGGAATTAAAGCCACAGTTGTACATCATCCTACTTTCAGTAAGCAGCAGATATTCAATTTACATCAGTAGTTACCTTGACAGCAGTTACTCTGACGTACTGTTCTTCATAATTATCAGGCTTACTTTGATGTTTTGTTCTTTATCAGTTCCTCCCACAGTCTCCCCTGACAGTTAATCTAGCACATACGATTAGTTGCATCCTTCAACATCCCTCAATGAGGGTGGATTAAGTTCAGCTTCCCTGCAGAAGTGAGAAGGTCTGGGCTCACTTGCCAGTTCTGCACTCACCTGCTGTGTGACGTGGAGCAAATCCCTTCCCTCCAGGTTTCTGATTTCACATCTGAAAAATGAGGGAGCTGTATTGCCCTGTTCAAAAGCACAAAGCTCCTTTTGGTGGCTGAAGCACCCTGGACCCACCCCAGGGAGAAATGATCTAAACGGAAACTCTGAAACCACAGCACCGTGGACTCACGTAGCAGGCTGCTGCCTTTGCCTGAATTCTGCTACGTGGCATTAAGGCAAAGAAAGGCAATCATTCTTCTCTGGAATGACTGTAACAGATCTCATTCTTGGCAATTACTGTAGGTGGGAATGAGAAAATTCTTTCATGATGAACAAAAGCTTTTATGTCTTTTCCAAGTAGTGTAAAACTGCCTAGATGGACACACCAAACCACCCTGATGGAAGACTTTGGAATGTCTAATTTGAAAAACAGGCATATGGCAATACAACGAAGGCCTCTGCTTCCATCTCCATCTGTTTTCCTCTCCTGCTTGCTCCACTGTGCCACATGTAAACAACCTTTTCTCTGGAAACTTTAAAACTTTCCCATAATTATTTTTTATTGGTTTTAAGCAAGTACCAAATTAATTAGCAAAACAGTGCAGCCAAATAACCAGCTTAATGTGCTCCTGGGGTAGACAGCCTTTAAAGAGTCTCTTTATTCCATGCTGGCTAGCCCATCTCCCTCTAGCACAGGGCAGTGGGGAAAGCACAGGCTTTGAGCCTGATAAAGTCAGGCTAGAAGCCCAGTTCTATCATTTCTTAACTGTTTGACTTTGGGCATAACCTTTCTGGGCCTCCATTTCCTCATCTATAAAACCAGCCTCATAGAAGCTACTCACTATGACATGTGGTTTGCATGGATTATGTCACTCAATCCCATAGTAGCTTCTGAGGTTGGTGTCATCTACTTTTATTGTGAGGATTAAGTGAGATAAGTCAGGCAAGCAATCAGAAGAGAGTAGGGTGCTCAAGAAAATGGTGGCCAGTTATTACTGTGAGCTCAGCTTCGTGCTAGGTACTGTGGAGGAAATCAAGAAATATTTACTCATCAAAGGTAAACTGAGCATCTATCATGTACTTATTTAAAGTGGAGGGGGAGTGTTCCAAGAAAGTACATGACTCAGTTGCTCACTCTTGACTGGTTCTCTTCTGTTTGGAAGGGTTTGAGTGAGCTGGATTAAATACCTTGCTCCCCCTGCACCGTCCAGATGAGCCTCCAAGAATCATAGGTTTCTCTCCTATGTTTCCTTGTTCAGAGTTCCAGGCTATGAACTGGGAGATAACCATCTGGGGCAGAGGGCAGGAGTGGGGTTGCATCACCTGCATTTCAGCAGCGCTGACAAGGCTGGATAGAAACTAAACCAAAGGCAGAAAAGATGTGGGACATGCAAGAGAAGCCATGGGCTTACACGCCCATCTTGCAGCTCCCTCACCCAACACTGCCCCCAGGTTGGCCTCGGTCCACCCACTGTTCCCCTGCTTCCCCTTCTGTCATGCATGCCCCCTGCAAAGCTTGCCAAATCCCTGCTCCTTGATCTTCTCGGCATTCTGCAGGTTATTCCCTAGGTCTGGCAGAAGACTCATGTGCCCATTGAAGTTCAACTCATCTTGCAAATTCAAATGGTCCCTCTGGGGACAGTATCAAGGCTGCAAGTTGAGGACACCCTTCTGTGGTGCCAGATGAAAACAGCAGTTCTTTAATATGATGTGAGCTGGTAGATCCCTACCGAAGCCACCACAAATGTATGGTCACTTTTTTGAACAAAAATAAGAGTGACGCTTTTGTAGTGTTCATAAACCAATTATGAACATGAATCAATTAATGAAAAGTTAGTACTACATACTAGATGTCAGCTTGTTGCCAGATGCTAATATATATAATTTTATCTATATCATACACATATACATATGCTGCTGCATAGATGAACACAAAAACAGTTTTGAATTATATGATTACATGTGATGTATAGAGTTACATATGAGAAAACATAATTAACTAAGGGAAAAACCATAAAGATGGTGGAGGCCCTAAACAGCCTAAACAATAAAGACTAGAAGAGGTTATCTACAAGCAACAGTGATCTAAAGTGAGAAACGCAGTGTATAAAGACCTCACACTCAGATTTTAGGTTACTAGGACTAAAAGGAAACTCGGGTCCACATTGCAAAAACACATAACAGAAGCCTTATCCACCTAATTTTACTGAGCCACTGTAGTGGTTTGAATAGTATCCCCCAAACACCCAATTCATGTCTATCTGGAACCTCAGACTGTGATGCTATTTGGAAATAAAGTCCTTGCAGTTGTAATTTGTTAAGGATCTCAGAATGAACTCATTCTGGATTTAGGGTGAGTCCTAAATCCAACAACCAGTATCCTTATAGGAAGAGGAGAGGACAGAGAGACACGCAGGGGCGAGCTGCGGCGCGACGGGGGCAGAGACGGGCATCATGCAGCCCCACGCAGGGCAGGGCTAAGGACCGCCAGCAACCCCAGGAGTCAGGAGCAGGGCCTGGGCCAGATTCTCCCTCTGAGCCTCCAGAAGGAACCGGCCCTGCCCACACCTGGGTCTCTGCCTTCTGGCCTCCTGGGCCATGAGAGAATTCATTTCTGTTGTTTGAAGCCACCCAGTTTGGGATAACTTGTCACAGCAGCCCCAGGACACTAACCTGACAAAGCACCAAAATGAGACCTAAAACCCTATCTAATTTGTGAATCTAGAAGCATAAATTCTAAGTGAAATATTAGCAAAGCCCTTCCTGAAGAATAATAAACATTAAGAGGCTAGTTTGCTATGACTAGGCAGGTTTTATTGTAGGCACACACATAGGTAATTGATTGTTAGAATATTTACGAATAGTATTCATCCCATCAGAGGCAAAGCCATATGACCATCTTCACAGGTGTCCAGAGGGTATTTATTAAAACCCACATGACTTTCTACTAACTATTTTTAATAAAGTATGATTATAAAGACATTTCCTTAGCAGCACATACAATATGGAGAGACGGACTGGGGTAGCAAATGCACAAGTCGAGCCTGGAGCATCCTGTGGCACCAGAAACTAGGAAATGCTCAAAGAATAAAAGGATGGGGACATGTCAAAGGGATTCAGGAGTCATCTTGGAAGAGCAATCCATGGCTACAGTTGTAACAATTTGAGCAACAAAACAAGGTAGTATTGGAGTATAACCCAAAGTATAAAGTAAATATCCCTGAGTCCATATTGAGATACAAACATGATTGAATAAACAAATGAGGGAGAAAGGACAGCCCTTTTCATTCATAAATGTAGAAGAAATGATGAACATAGAAAATCACCATTTGGCAAACACCACGGTATAACTGTTTCAGGAGAAATCATCAGTGGATGCTATAATTAGTGGATAAAAATATGATGAGAAACAGGATATTTACATAGTCTCAAAATAGCATCCCATAAGGCATGTCTAATTGCAGAGGGAAAAATAGCGACTTTACAGTAAAGAAGCCGGGCAAACAAGGATCACAGTTAACAGCATCAGCACGGGGGCTCGCGGCACCGAGCTCCTCCCGGTACGATGCCTGAGGAAGGGCACAGCATCACTTCTGTGGTATTCTTGCCAAAATACAAAATCTGAATTGAATCAAGGAAACCTCACACAAACTCAAATTGAGTGACATTCTACAAAGTAAGTCACAGGTTCTCTTCAAAATTTTCAGAATCCATAAAAATAAAGACTAAAAAACTGTCTCAAATCACAGGAGACAAAGGAGACATGACAACTACACGCTGTGTGTGAACTTGGATGGAATCCCGGACCCAAAGAAATGATATTAGTGGAACCACTGATAAAAAATCTGTATGAGGTCTTCAGATTGCCTAATGGTATTGCATCAATGTTCATCTTCTGCTTTCGGTACTTACACTATGATTGTGTAAGATGTTAACAATTGAAGAAGCTAGATGAAGGTCTATGCAAATTCTCTGTAATTACTTGCAACATATTATAAAACAGAAATTATTTTGAAATCAAATGTCAAATAAATAAACAAGTTTAAAGAAGCCAAAAAACTATTTTTAAAAATGATACGGTCTCTCATGCAAAGGAGTTTTATGCAAATACTAAACTTCAGGTTTTCTTGAAGTGGTAAGGTGCCAATGAAGAAACACCTTCATTATATCAAATGGAGATATATATGTAAATTTTATGCTCTGTAAGATCCCAATTTTGTATAATTATTCACAAATATATACATGGCAAAGCAAAAAAAACAAAGGCAATATTGGGAAGTAGAAGACAAAATTACCATATCTGCAGATATAATCACACTCTACTTCTACTTAGGAATGCCATAGAGTCAACTATGGGAACTACTAAGAGAATTCAGTTAGATGGTTACAAAATAAATGCACAGATTTATAGTAGTGTATATACCAGAAATAATAAGGTAGAAAACAAAGTTTTAAAAGAAAATCCCATTCATAGATAACACCTTTAGAATACTAGGAATAAAGTTTCATTTGAGTAAAAGATATTTGAAATCCAAGCTGGTAAGGAGTTTGAACAGAGCTGGTAGAATTGGATAAATATGGGAAAAAATTAAGTCAATCAATATCTTGCACTATGCCATTGAAAGTTAGCAGAATATACCACCCCAAACTATGCCTCTTTGGCATAAAGAGTATTTTGAGCTGATTATGTTGAGAAACTGCAGACCGAGGAGAAGGACTGAAAACAGAGTACAAGTTGCTCTCTTGGTAAGGGAAATTTCCTGGGACCTGTATCAGGAAGAGAGCTATTACCAGAGAGAACTTACTCACCCAGAGACTTATCTGCACAGCAGGGCACTTTGTTTACCAAATATTTCCTCTTCTTACCTTCCTGTGAGTTGCCTTCCCCTACTTTGAAGCCATAGGCCTCTATCCCTTTCTATAGCTCAGGATGGTATGTAAACCTCAATAGTCTAGCCACCTTTTGAGCCTCATATCTTTGCAGGGCTCCCACATGTGAGTATATACATAATTGAAATTGTTTTATCTCTTGTTAATCTGTGTCATTACAGGGGGTCTCAGCCAAGAACCCAGAAGGATAGAGGGAAAATCCGTTTTCCTCCCCTACATCATTATCAATACCTTATGATTAAATAGTTAAATTGAAATGTTTAACCATTGGGGAAAAATAAGCTATATTTTATATTAAATAAAATGTAATACTAAATATATTTAATCTCAGAGGATGGAATAATTCTTTAAGCATAAGTAGGCAAAAGCTATAAAGGAAAAGACTGCTAGTTTTGACCACATAAAAAATTTAAATATATTTATTTCAACAAGACCATAAATAATAATAAAAGAGAAATGACAAATTTCGAAAAAATTTGTAATACATGTGACAGACAAGGGTCAATACCCTTACTATGTAAAAAGCTCTTACAAATAAGCAGGAAAAAAGATCCCAACAGAAAGAAAAAAAATGGCAAGAGACATGGACAGGGTAGTAATGAAGGAAAAACTGCACATGGCAAAAGAGGGAGGGGGAGAGAGAAAGGGGAGGAAGGAAGGGAGGAAAGGAGAGAAAGAATGATGTATTAGAAAAGAAATGCAAGTGAAATGATATTTTCATCTATAAAACTGGCAAAAAGTAAAAGAATCACAAGATGTGAGGTTGTTGAGGATGCACAGATAAGGACTCCTATATAAATTAGCACAACTATTCTGAAGTGCAATTTGGGAATATAACAAGAGCCTTAAAGAAATTCATTCATTTTGATCCAGAACTTCCAATTATCCCAAGGATATATCAGATCTGTTCCCAAGAAAGTATGCATAACACACAGCAGTACTTAAAGAATCAAAATACTGAAAACTATACAAATAGGCAATACTAAGGAAATGGTTAAATAAATCCCAGTGTCTTGATCTATAAGCTAAAATACCATGCATCTGAAAGAAATTATCTGACAAAAATGTCAGAATTATAAAAAATACTTAGGAAATATAATATATTGTTCAATAAAATACAATATAGGGTAAAGTAATAGAAAGCATGCTATAAAATAGTACTTAAGCACAATGTCAATTTAAATATATATATTTAAAATATATAAACACCTCCACCATTTGTCTTACTTCAAATATAACAAGAAACTCCATTTTGAATTTATTGGGCACCCACTAACAACAAAAACTTAAAAATACAGCTAAATTGAAAATTGATTTTTTAATAAAAGAAAATGTAATTATATGATTTAAAATCACTTGTATGTGTGTATAATTCATTTTTCCAACAAATATTTATCAGGCACTAATTATGTGGCAAGCACTCTGGCAAGGTCTGGAGACCAAAAACACAAACCGGTCCTCATGGCATTTATGCTCTGGTGCAGTAGATGTATTCGACATATAAATTCACAAATAAATACATAACTATGGATTTCAATAAGTGCATTGAAGAAATATTGCAGGTTACTACTACAGTGCATAAAGGGGGACTAATCTGTTAAGAGGGTGAGCATGGTGTGTGAAGTATACAAAAAGAACTAAAAGTTGCTTTCCAAAATATTAACAATGATTATTACTTTAATGAGATCACCAGTGATTTTTCCTTTTTATCACTTTTACTATATTTTCCTAAATTTCAGCAATGAAAATGTATGATTTTTATAATCAAAAAAGAATAAAATACTTAGGAACACACTTAACCAAGGGGGTGGAAGACATGTAAACTGAAAATTACCTGACCCTGATGACAGAAATGAAAGCAAACACAAATGAGTGAAAAGAGAGCTAGTGTTTCTGGGTTAAAAGAATTACTATTGGCTATACTACCCAAAACCATATACAGGGTCAATGCAATTCCTATCAACATCCCAATGGCATTTTTTACAGAAATAGAAAACAATCCTAAAATTCATATGGAATCACAAAAGACTCCACATAATGTAAGTTTGAGTAATAACACAGCTGGAGGCATCACACTTCCTGATTTCATAATACATTACAAACTAGAGTAATCAAAGCAGTGTGATGCTGACATAAAACCAGACATGTAAACCAATGGAACACAATAAAGAGCTTAGAAATAAACCCACACACATAGAGTCAACTGATCTTCCACAGAGCACCAAGAACACACAACAAGGAAGAGAGAGTGTCTTTAATAAATGATGCTAGGAAAACTGGATATTCACATGCAAAGTAATGAAATTAGACTCTATCTTAGAGCACTCACCTAAATCAACTCGAGGGATTAAAGATGTAAACATAACACCTGAAACCGTAAAACTCCTAGAAGAAAACACAGGGGAAGAGCTCCTTGACACTGGTGTCAGCAATGATTTCTTGGATATGACACCAAACACACGGGCAACAAAAGCGAAAATAAACAAGTGGGAAGACATCATACTAAAAAGCTTCTGCACAGCAAAGGACACCATCAACAAAATGAAAAGACAGCCTACAGAATGGAAGAAAATATTTGCAAACCATATATCTGATAAGGGGATAATATCCATAATATATAAAGAACTCCAAAAATTCAATATCAAATAAGCAAGTAATCAAGTAAAAAGTGGGAAAGGACTTAAATAGACATTTCTCCAAAGAAGATATACAAATGGCCAACAGGTATGTGAAAAGGTGCTCAATGTGACTGACTCATCACCAGGGAAATGCAAATCACAACCACAGTGAGCTCTCACCTCATGCCTGCCAGGACAACTATCATCTAAAACACCAAACACATGCTGGTAAGGGTGTGGCGAAAAGGGACCACTTGTGCACTGCTGGTGGGAATGTAAGTTTGTGCAGCCACTGTGGAAAACAGTGTGGAGGCTCCTCCATAAATTAAACAGAACTGCCATATGACCCAGCTATCCCACTTCGGGGTATACATCCAAAGGAACTGAAATCAGGATCTCAGAGAGATATCAGTACTTCCATGTTCACTGCAGCATATTCACACTAGCCAACACATAGAGGCAACCTAAATGTCCAAGGTTGGACAAATGGATAAAGAAAATGTGATTGTCTTATTCAGTCTGGGATGCTATGACAAAATACCATAGGTTGGGGGCCTTAATAAACAAACATTTATTTCTCACAGTTCTGGAGGCTGGAAGTCCGAGATGAGGGTTCCACATGGTTGCATTCTGGTGACAGCCTTCTTCCAGGTTGCAGACGGTCAACCTCTTCTTATATCCTCACATGGCAAAAAGAGAGGGCATTAATCCCTGAATAGCTCCCAGAGGCCCCACCTCCTAACACCATCACACTGGAAATTGGGATTTGGGCATGTGAATTTTGGGGGGACACAGACCTTCAGTTCATAACAGTGGTATATACATACAATGGAATATTATCCAGCCTTTAAAAAGAAGAAAAGCCTGCCACTTGCAGATGAACCTGCCGTTTGTGGATTATGCTAGGTGAAGTAAGCCACACACAGAAGGACAAATAATACATGATACCACGTATAATGAGGGATCTAAAATAGTCAGACTCATAGAAGCAACCAGTAAGATAGTAGTTGCCAGGTGCTGGCAGGGGAGGAGGGGAAGGAAACAGAGAGGCATTAGTCAAAAGGTACAAAGTTTCAGCAATGCAAGATGAGTCAGTCCTAGAGATCTGTATGGCCCAGTGCCTATAGCCAACAGTACAGATTGTATACTTAAAAATTTGCGAAGAGGGTAGGTCTTATGTTAAGTGTTCTTATCACAAAAAAAAAGAATAAAAAGGGGCAGAAAACTGATGGACAGTGACTTCAATGGGATATGGGGGGGACTTGATAATATGGGTGACTGTAGTAACCACATTGTTTTTCATGTGAAACCTTCATAAGAGTGTATATCCATGATACCTTAATTTAAAAAATTAATATAAAAAAAGAGGGGTAGAAAACTTTTGAAGTAATGGTTATTTTTGTGGCATAGATGGTGGTGATGGTTTCACAGGTGTGTACTTGCCTTTAACCTCATCAAGTTGTTTACGTTAAATGTGGAGAGCTTTCTGTCACTCAGACCTCAATAAAGTGTTTTTTTTAAATAAATATAAAAGGAAAAGATAAGAAGAAAATAAAATAGATATTTTAAACATTAGTGCATAGTTTTCCACTCCTCCAAAAGTCATACTATCTAACAAGGGCCAGCTGTTTAAAAAGGGTCCCTGTGTGTGCCTCTCTCCTGTGGCCTGATGAGCACAAAACGACACACCTGAGCAACAGGTGTCCAAACTGCTCTTCAAGTTGTCTTCTAAATTTCCTCATGACGTAAATGCGTCCACCATTGGCTTACCTCAAATGCAAAAAGAAAGTCCATTTTGAATACACTGGGAAACTACTAAGAGCAAAAATTTTAAAACAGAGTTGAAATTGAAATATTGTGATATTAACAAGAAGAAAAAATTCAATTGTATAATTTGAAATAATCTTTGGAGTAAACTCCAAATGGATGAAAAACATACTGGTATGATTTGTATATAGCAGTACCCTCCAACATGTAAAGGATGGAGATTCAAAAGAGAGCTCTGATAGACAGTGGATAGAAAGGAGGCTGGTTCAGACAAGGTATGATCCCTAAAGAACAATTAATGACGTCTGGACAAAAAGAATGGAAATATTTTATAGCCCAGTCAATGCAAAGATATGTCTTAGGACCATCTATTGTAGTGTCAAATTGAGAAATGCTCAGTGACTGAGGGGCCAGAAACAGGAAGCTTTCAATCAATTGTTGTGAAGTTGCTTCAGTGGTAACCAGAGCTAGCTCCAAATAGTCTGGTTCTCCTCTTCCTGGGCACACATGTTGTAGAACTGAAATTCCTCAACACGTTTGGAGAATTTAATTTGTATCTTCCCATTTGAGTTGACCAAACCCTTGCTTTAGCCAATGAAACGTGCAAGGATATGAGCAGGGGCTGGTGCCATTGTGATCACAGACGCCTCGGTCAGGAGGGGGCTCCAGCAGTGAGTGATCATAATGACAGTCCCTGGGAGCTGGTGGGGGTGGAGCCTGGGCAGTACATACGTTTTTCTGCTAAACCACTGAGACTTGGGAGGGTATTTCTAACTACAGCAAAACCTAACCCATGCTGACCCAAACCTCATATCATTACTAATGCAAACCTTCAGCTGTCCTGGGTCAAATTTATCTAAGCCTCTCTTTCTAGTAACAGAAAGTTTAGTTACTGGTATGCAGCTGGTTACAAAAAAGGACACCGTTCTAACTTCTGCAGGACAGTAAGAAAGAATAGGTCATAATTACTAGCACAGGCTTTGGAGTCTGAAAAGAAAACTGTGTTCAACTCCTGGCTACTACTAGCCCTGTGCCATGGGCCAGTCATTAACCTCTCTGAGCAATTTTCATCTGCAAATTGCACAGTAACAGCAACTATTTCTCAAGGTTATTTTAAGGAGAAAATAAGATGATAAATGGAAAGCACTGGGTACAGTGGCTGAAATATGACAAGTGTTCAGTGACTATTACTTCTCAGCATATGTTATAATCTTCCTTTTGAAATACTGTAAAACCAATAATTTGTTGGCCTTATGGCTTTCCACATATCAGAGATAAGCATTTTTTGCATGCAAATTTACCATATTTATTGATTCCTCTGTCTCTCCTCAAAGGCAGAAAGTACTGTTGGTAGAAATAAAATATCAGCCTCAACTCGTCCATATACCCAAGATCTTGTAAGTCATTACAATGTGTTTTTGAGAGTTACCACTTCACTGCTCTATAAAAAGCTTCCCAGAAAAAGTATTAACAGATGGCCTCTTGCTCTCTGAGACTGTTAGTAGCATGCCAGATGGCAACCCGAATGAGAAGGTTCAACTCAAGTTCTCCAAACTGGAGGCAATGTGACACAAGCTTTTTTTTAATAGGTATGCAGCATTAGAGGTAGCAAAGAAATGGTCAGTTAAGGTAGAAACTCATTTTCTCTCCTTATTTCAATGTGGAATACAGTCTTCATTGTCTCAGCAGCCTGCCAGACAGTTCATATAAAATGCTAGAAATGGTTTGCCCAACACAAACAGAAATTTTATTTGAAATGACTGACAGATTTATGAGGTGTAAGGCTAGTCTAAAGAATGAAAACACAAGGCAGAGCCTCAGGGACAAGTGCTCTGTGCCACCAACACTCCTTTCTCTCCAGGACCAGTCATTAGTTTGCAATATTTTGCTCCTATTGTTAGAAATATTAGGCCTCAGTTCAACTGCCAAACTTTTGACATGGCAGTAATAAGTGTTCCAGATGTCCGACTCACCTACTGGTGACTAAGAGTCTGGGCTGGGGCTTCCCTTCCCAGCATCACTACTCACCATCCATATTCTCCCAGGTGCCTTTGCATTCCAAAGCAAGCCTGCCCTCTTAGGGTTCCAAAAAGGCCAAAAGAGTCTTCAGATCGCTTTTGGACTGTGTCCTTCTGCCATCTTAGGTTACATGAGTCAGTGAGAATGTTTTTGGAGATCAGAGAATCCCCAAATATTAACGTTTCAAGAGGCCGTGGACCACCCCCACCCCTGAAGTTGGTACTCAGCTATTCCATTCTGCAGGCCACTGTGGACCTTCAAATAAGCAAGCCAAGGAGGCACACTGTTCTGACAGGTTTGGGGCAAAGTGGCTGGAAATATGGTCTGCAGCACAAACACACAACATTAAAGTACACATACAGAATCTCTGTATCAGTGATTCGGGGGAAATGGTGAATCACAGCCTCCCTGACCACACAAGACCCTCACAGGGGGTTAAACCTGGGAACTTTTCAGCCTTGACCACTACTGTCCTCTCCTGCGTCAAGTGCTACTATAGTGCTGGACTGGGGTAGACACAAAGGAAACATGACTGCCCCAAACCGCGTCCCATCCCCTGAAACTCCCAGTTCTCTTGTGAACTCCTAGGACAGCTGCAGGCAGTAAACACCAGGGACTGGCTCCATGCCCTGCTCTTGTGGACCCACCATACCTGTGGGCTCTAAGCTACGACCTGGAGCATTGGGTGCCGGGCACCCTGTAAGTGGAGGAGACCGACGTGGCTGCAGGGCTCCGGGGATGCACAGGTACAGTCTGAGGACAGATCAAGGGGGCTGACCGGCATGGGAAACCAAGGTAATGGAAGTATAAGTTGTCATGTAATATCCAGCACTGTCTGAGGGAGAGAAATCCTGGCCCTGGGGTAACTAAGGCACTGAACTCTGCTCTGGGACAGGGACAGATCCCTGAGCTCCTTCCGTGCTGGAGGAAAAAAACCAACCCCCAGGCCACCCACCTCACCAAGCAATATTTAACTGAATGATTCTGCTTCCCAGGTGTCTGGATACTGAGGAGACACAGAAGCATTTTGGCTGCTGGAAAGAAGGAAGCCCTGTTAGGAATTGTTTGGCTTGCTTTACCTGCCGCTGCCTCCTATTTCTGTTAGCAGGAGTCTGTCCTCATTTCTGGCACCCTGACACAGCTCCTGACTGAGAACCAGACTGCAGGACTGGAGTACTGAACCTGGGGCCCATGGTCTTTTAGGGCAGATTTGTAGGAGTTCATTGAGCTCCAAGAAGTCACATGTACACATGCATATGTATGTGTGTTATGAGCATGTGGGGGTGTGAAGTCAACCATAGGTACTTCCAGATGCCCAAAGTGGTCCATGACTCAAAAAAAATGTTAAAAACCACTTCTCTAGCTTCCTGGTTGGTGCCCACATGCTGATGCTGCGAGGGTGGCTTGCCTGGAGAAGGCAAGGATGTTCCATGCTGGCAAACCCCTCCAATAATGTAACCTAGGCATCTCTTGCACTTGGCTGTTCCTGAGTTGTATCCTTTATAATAAACCAGCAATAGCTAGATTTTTTAAAAAGCACTTCCCTAGAATGTGGTGACCCAACCAAGAAGCTGCTCTTGGGAAACTGCCCACCACTGTCACCCCTAGATGGCCCCAAGGTGCCTAGACAGCATCACTGCAGCCCCCTAAATGGCAACAATACAATGCCTCCACCATACCAGTCACAACCATTTCTATTATTCCTAAAGGTTGTCAGAAAAGGTTTTACCACTTCTCTATTATAATCCAAAAGGACAGTTGTCTGCAAGGTAAAATAATGCTTCTGTTATTTGCTACCAATTCGTCACTCCACAGATAAGTTTGTCTTTTCTGTACTGCTAAGTCTTAGTATAATTAGCTCATCTTCCAGGAATGAGAAGAGAGGTCTGATGGAAGGCTAGTCTTTCTCAATCCAAAAATGTCTGGGTTTTCTTTGCCATGTGACATATTTAAGATCAAAAAGAGGTTGCATTAATCTCATAATAATTAAATGAAAACATGATTGCCAATTAGCAGCAGAGAACAATGTATGAACTTGAAAACTACACAGATGCCCTCTCAGACAAAGAAAGCATTTATATAAAGTCAAACAGACAGATGATAACATCACATATTTATCATGGTGGTGGATGCCGGCAAAATCTCACCGAGAACGCCTTCCTCTTGGTTCCAGCATTGGCTGCCATCCAAAATTCACAGACTATAAACAATGAAAACCTGGCCATGAAGAAAGTTAGGAGTGAGACTCACTTGGGGTCCCCGACTTTCTAAGGAAGTGCTCCAGCCATAAGTCAAAGTCACATTTTCATCAGCCCAAGGTGGCAGGCAGGATAAATGACCTGGCCGTGAATGCTCCCGTTGAGAGGGAACTGTGAGGGGCCCTCAGGAAATACCTGTGGAATGCTGACGCCCGGCTCAGCGGGCCTGCGCTGGAGAGGAAGGCCCACTGGAGGTGTTACACCACAGTGGAAAGCTGAGCTCCTCCAAGGCCGTCTCACTCCAGTGGAACACAACGACTTCATTGTTGACTTTCTGTTGAAATAAGTTTCTGGTTTCACTAGCAGCCTACTTTGGGGAACGTGCTGGCCGGGTTTTTATGCCATATGAAGCAAAGAAGCTTGAAGATACCCTAAGTCAGGTCATGGGAACTAAAGCCCAGTGCCCACCCTGCCTAGCAGACTACAATTTTCTCTGGGATTACTGCTGCTCCAGGTGAGCAGATGTCCACATATTTCATGCTCTGTTTTCCCGAGGTGATGACGCTTGCCAGCTTTTGAAGATGTAAATTTGTGATGTGTGAAATGAAAAGTACAGTATCAGTTCTTTAGAAAACCTGAAAGAAAAAAGATAGAAAAAAATTATTTCCTTTTGAGGTCACTGGGTTGGTTCCACCTCAAGCTTGTTGCTACCCAATCTCATTACTAAGACTTACTTTCTAAACATCAAAGTTGTCAGGGCATCGAAAGAAGAGCGGAGAAGGTGGTGCTGGGAGGAGGAAGGGAGAAAGACAGGATGACCAGAACTCTTGGCAGCCGGGCCCCAGGAAGAGGCTGTTACTCCTGCTGGGAGTCCCAGAATGATGGCCCCAAATCCACAGGAAGCAGATGGGAATGAACCTTCCTTATTCTTGTTCTCAAGCTGGGAAGTATCTGCAGGGTGCTCTTGGGATAAAGAAGGAGAAGAGGTCATCTCCTCTTACCCAGTGGGTCATAGTCACACCTTGCATCTGTTCAGGGCCTTGGGCTCTCACTGAGGAAGAGTGGAAAGTTGGAGGTGATGATGGATATGGGACCCCCAGAATACTTGGAACCAGAGAATCAGGGTTCAATGAGGGACTCTAACACATAGAGCCCCTAAAAAAAAAAGTGTCACTGGGAAATTTCAGGGGCACTTTGGGATCCTTAAGAAGAGCTCTCCTGCGGGTAGTAACAGGTAGAGAAGAGCAAAACCATGCGAGCTGCAGGTGCTGGATGCTAGGCTAGACCTCTACCCATACACCAACTTCCCCGAGCCTCTGCCAGAGTTACAAATGGCTGCATGTTGTGGAGTAAGCACTGAACCCCATATAATAAACCCACATTTGGAGGCCAAAGGACTGCTGAATATGTGAAGTGTCTGGCATAGCAGAGAGAGATCAACACAGTTGTTATTATCATATAATTGCTTGAAACTGTGACCAAACTCCAGCACTGGGCTGAATTCCCTGAGGGCAGATAGCTCTTGGCATCTCACACTGTACAGAGCACAGTTGCTGAAAGAGAGTGCCGACACAGTCAACATTCAGTAAATGTTTTTCAATGAATGGATGAATTAAAGAAAGAAAGAAAGAATGAATGAATGAATGAATAAAAGGAAAAGCATTACATGGGCGTGGCATGAATAAAGAACTTTCTCTTATCCTCTATGTCAAGTCAATGCTGCTGATTTTACCTCCAAACAACTTTAGAGCTACTCCTCCACTTCAGTCTATCACCAGTACCATGACCCTGCCGTCAATTCTAGCCTGGACTATTCAAAAGTCTCCCAACTGGTCTCTCTTCCACCTATCTCAACTCCCCTTCCAATTTATGCTCTGCTCTGCAGTAAGGGGGATCTATTTAAAATTTGTAACTAATCATGTCCTCCTCCAACTTAAAACATCTCAATGGATCCATTGCACTTGGGTTAAAAACCAAACTCCCTACCATGCTGTAGCAGATGAAAGATATATGCGGAGTCTGAGCTGTAGGAAAGTAAAAGACCTGCAAGGCCACAGTCAGGGGAGCTTCAAAGCAGGCCACAAGAGAAGCTAATTCAACTTCCAAGGAACAGTACCCAGCCGGGGAAGGTAGCCCATGCAGTAGCGGCTGAAGAAAGCCCCACTCTGCCCAGACTCAAGGGCACCTGTGGCTGAGACTGAGCAGAATAAGAAATTAGAATACATTTTGGACTTTATTTCATTGGAGTTAAGAATTCTAAGCTTTGGATTTCAGTTACAAGGAGAAGAGATTTCAATTTTGGACTTAATTTCTTTGGGCCTTAACTTTAAAAAAAGAGTAATTTGTTTTGTTTCCCAACATGTTAATAGTATGTGCAATGGCAACCTAATGCAGCATCTGTTGTCCTCATAGGAACCAAGTTCTCAAATACAGATACATATATCATTGTTCAACTCCTCTTATTTTTCCCATCCTTGCTTCCATTTCCATAACAAAAAGAGTATACTATCTTCCCTTTTCTTTCAAGTTTAAAATGAACACCTTTCCCTGGGAAATCTTTATTTATTTTTTCCTAATTTTTTTTATTGTGCTAAAATACACATAACATCAAACTTACTATCTTAGCCATTTGTAAGTGGACAGTTCAGTGATATTAAGTACATTCATATAGTTATGTAGTCTTCACCACCATCTATTTCCAAAACTCTTTTCATCTTGTAAAATGAATACTCTGTGCCCATTAAACACTAACTCCCCATGACCGCTGCCCCTCAGTTCCTGGAAAATACCATTTTACTTTCTTAAAAAAAAAATTTTTTTATCTCCCCTTTTCCCCCATGCCCTAGCCTCTGGAAACCATCATTCTACTCTCTCTTACTACAAGTGAGATTTTTTTTTAATTCCACATATCAGTGAGATCATGCAATATTTTTCTTTCTGTGTCTGGTTTATTTCACTTAGCATAATGTCTTCAGGCTTATCCACGTTGCTGCAAGTGGCAGGATATATATATACCACTTTATTTTAATCCATTCATTCATCAGCAAATATTTAGGTTGCTTCCATATCTTTGCTATTATGAATAATGCTACAGTGAACATGGGAGTGTGAACCTCTCTTTGAGATAGTTGCAGGATTGCTGAGTCATATGGTAGTTACATTTTTACTTTTCTTGAGAAACCTCCATACTGCTTTCCATAATGGCTATACCAATTTGCATGCCCACCAACATGCAAATTTTATGCAACATCCATTTTACACTCCATAGTATAAAATGCTATGGAGCTGAATGAGTTGTTCCTATATTTAGATATTAACATTTTATCAGATATATGACCATGTCACTTTTGGGTAGAAGCTTAAACTTTGTTGTGTTATACCACTAAGATGCGTAGGGTTGTTTGCTATCACAGCCCAACCCAGCCCACACTGACCAATGCAGACTATCTCTGATGAAAGAGTTTTCCAAGGAAATTAGTAGTGTACTTCCAGGGGTCAATCTACTGAAGGAAGTAATTTACCTCAAGTACTTTAACAGCACCCATTTACTTAACAAAAACTGCCACATTGATAAAAGTCATTATTGTCTTTTCATTAAGGTTGGTTCCCAAAGATACTTTCTGATCCTGGTTTGAGTTGTATGCGTTGGTTTTGTAGCATTCATCAGTTTGTAATGGATTATAATAAAGGTTTTTGCCACATCTCTTTTATTTTCTTGGTCAAATATTTATGAGCACCTACTGTGTTTCAGGTATTCTGCTAGGTTTTGGGGTATCAATAGTAAATAAGAAAGATATGATTCCTTTCTGCAGGGAGTTGGGAAAATGTTCTGAAGGAAAAGAACACAGTGCTTTGAGAGTATACAGCATGGGACCTGACCAAGCCAGAGGGGACAGGGGAGGCCTCCTGGAAAAAGTAACATTCTTACTAAGATGAACAGGAATTAGCCTGACATGGCATCCATTAGTACAACCTTGATTTAATGGAATAGTCAAGAAATAGGGTATTTAGGATAATTTATAAGTTCTAACTTTTTAATTAAATAATTATACCTCATTTATAAAGACTAAAATTCCAGTACTTCCATATCTATTTGCTCATTTTACTGTTACAAACCCTCAATGAAAGAGACTGAAAATGTATTTCACTTTTGTAGACATTTTCTGTGTGCCACCCATGTCCCTGAGCCCTTACCACTTCTATACACATTGACCCAACTTCTAACTTGCAGTATCTGGGTCTCGTTGCCTATGTGCTGTGTCTGACTGCTAGTGTCGGCTCCCCCTGCCCACATGGCAGCCCTGAAAGATGAGAAATTAGCCTCTATACTAGAGAAGCAGCTCTGAACAAATGACCGATGGGAGTCATGGTATGAATGATCCAGTTCCTTCCCCCTTGGGCAGGACACCTCAGAGGCACATGCTCTACTCTGATACATAGAGATGCCAGGAGGATTAAGCCCCTGCAGCCCACAGTGGTGACTGACTTTATAATACACCCTTTACTGGCTACTTTCCTTTCCTGTATCATTTCTTCAATTCTCTGTAAGTATTTCCTGAAATCATTTCTGTGATGGTTAATTTTATGTCAAGTTGTCTGGGCCATGGTGCCCAGTTGTTTGGTCAAACACCAGCCTACATGTTCTGTGAAGGTATTTTTAAGATATGATTAACATTTAAATCAGTAGACTTTGAATAAAGCAGATTATTTTCCATATGTGGGTGGGCCTCATCTAATCCGTCAGAGGCCCTAAGAAAAAAAGACTGAGGTCCCCTAAAGAGGAAGGAATTCTGCTCCAGAGCCTTTGGACTCAAGCTACAATACCAACTTTTCCCTGGGTCTCGAGCCTGCTGGCCCACCCTGCAGTTTCAGACCTGCCAGCCCCCAATTCCTTAAAACAAATGACAAATATCTCTCTCTCACACTGTCTCTCTCTCTTTTTCTCTCTCCCTACCTACCTATCTATAAACACACACACACAAGCATATATATGTACAAATATAGATATAATGTAGATACACACCATATGTACACACACACAAATATATAGCCAAGTGACTTTCTGAAGTCACAAAACTCTGTAGATGGAAACCTCAGCCTAGAAGCCCTTCACCTTACTGGCACTGTTTCCACCTACAAAAATTTGGCAAACACTTGCTTAGCACTCCCCTTACTCTGTTTACAGCAG
This sequence comes from Phataginus tricuspis, assembly GCA_029783875.1. Classification (NCBI taxonomy): domain Eukaryota; kingdom Metazoa; phylum Chordata; class Mammalia; order Pholidota; family Manidae; genus Phataginus; species Phataginus tricuspis. The sequence goes on along the minus strand of JAQQAC010016209.1, from coordinate 126,307,144 downwards.
ACCTCTTGCACTGATCTTTCTTTCCTCTGGGCTCGGTCGCATCCTAAGAAACTTTCTCAGGGCACTCTCTAAGCAGCCTTTTGCAGTCCATAAGGCATGGCATGCAAGAAATGACCTGTTTGCCGCCTCTGCTCCGGACTGTATTCAGAATGTTTCTGGAACACATCATCATGCTTTCTGATTTTGGTAGCAGCCAGGAGTGGCTGCCTTGCTCTCCCCACCTCTGGTGCCTTACCAACTCCTCGAGCTGGACTCAGTTGTGCCTTCCAGCGCCACCCCACCCCGCCTGCCCCCACCACACACTTGCTGCTGATTCAAGCCCACTCCATCTCCTGACAGAGGCTGCAGAGACTCCTCAGCCCCCCAAAAAAACCCACACCCAAGGGACTGGAGCTTGAAATTCAGTGTCATTCCTAGAGCCCAGATGCGACAATCCCTCCATAGCTGAGGCTGGCTTGGGCGTGGCCAAGAGTAGGTGGCATCCTGTGTTGACAGACTGAGAGAAAAGGAACACATGAGTGGATGGCCACCTCTAGGCACAGTGAGGTACTTCCAAGTCTCTCAACCCAGTGGCTTTTAGGGCTGCTGGCTAAAAAAAGAATGAAAAAAGAGTCACAAAGCTGGTCCTGTTGGTCTCGAGTGCCCACACATGAGCTTAGAGCTCAATCACTATTTCCCAAAGTGCTTACAGATGTTGCACCTTCTCTTGTTATAGAATCTAAGACCATGGATCTGGGAACGTGGATCTGTGAGAAAAACTGGGCACGATGGCAAACCCTAGCAGGTTAGCAGCAGGTGGTGCAGAGACCTGAGGCCCAGCCAGAATCTTCCGACTCTCTGTAGACAAAGCTGTGGACCTTGACCTGGCAGCTGCTGGAAGATGGAGCCCTGGATATGCTCTGCTCTCAGCCTTGAAAAAGGCGGGCCCCTCCCCAGTCTGGACTGCGGGTCTGCACATGCCCAGCAGCAGCACACCAAAGGAAGGGAAGGGAAGGGCTCTAGGCTGCAGGAGCAGTGGACGCACAACGGAGGCAGCTGGAGCCTTCCAGAGGCAGAGCTGGGCAGCTGCGTCCTCACCCCCGTGTTGACCTGCCGTCCTGTCAGAAGATCAGCACAGGCCTGCTGGGGAAATGGGGCTGCTGGCAGCCAACAAATCCTGGGGCACCAACTCCCAGTGGGAAAAATCAAACTGTTCTCCCATGTGAGCACATAGTTTGCCAAGGTCCCTTTCATGAGGCCCTGGGCAGTGAGCCCAAAGCCACCTGCACCAAGAATTAGGAGGTCAGGGTCCTAGTGTCAGCATTACTATCTCCCAGAAGTATGACACACCCAAGGTCAAGGGATGTACAAACGCAAGGTGACATTGCAGTACCATAACCACTCTGATGCTCTGGGCTTGCAGTCTGTATAGTTCACATGGTAGGTTCAAATCCTACAAACCGCCCAGTGGGATAGATACAAGGAGACTGGTTAAGGTTAAGACACTTACCTAAGGCCGCACAGCTAGTCCAGGGTGGAGTCAGAATTCATACTCCAAAATCAAGGCCCATTCTTACCTGCCATGGTTCCTCTCACAAGCTCTCAGTGATCAGAAAGTGATCAGATAAACAATACTTTTCAAACACTGGTAAGGCCCTGTTCTGAGTGCCAAGGAGGTAAGTAAGCTATCACAAGGTCCCTGTTCTCTGGATTTGACATTCCAATGGGGGAAATGTATAATGACCCCTAAACAAGAGCATAACTCTGGTTCAGAAAATGGCAGTACTACAAAGAAAACGAAGCCAAGTGATAGAGAGATGTATCAAGGTATGTGTATGTTTGGTTTGAGGTTAAACTCATCCAAACCTACTTTCTAAAGAAAGAAGGAAAATAAATCCATGAGATTTATATTTCCACTCACAATGAACGCAGCTCCTGTGCAGAGAAGGACTGGCCTTTCACAGGGCTTTGGAGTATGAGAGCTGGAAAGAATAGCCCTTAGATGGGGAGACCCAGGCCCGGGACAGAGATCTGTCCTAGGTCACCCCATGGATCATGGTCAGGGTCACGGTCAGGGTCACGGTCAGGCTCAAAGCGGTACTCCAGGTGCTCACAGCCTAGGCAGACAATGAAGACATGGTCCAAATAATTGCCACAAACCTTGATGCTTATGAAGTAATCATTCTATTAACTGTTTCCCAAAAAGTATCCCTCAACCAGAGACCCACTTCCCTCTTAAACATGTCTACTCCAGCAGTAGTGGCCTGGGGTATGCAGATTAATCACTTTCAAGAGGGTCCCACCTTTCCCCTGACCTCATGGAGTCTGGAAAAAGAGAAGACACACTTCTATGGCAGATGCAGAAGTTGAAGGCTCCCGACCTCGTGCAAGAGGAGCTCCCAGACCCAAAAGAGGGGACCGGAGACTGGGGGCTCCTCAGGAAACCTGATTTCGTCACCCAAGTCAGAAAACAGAAAATCTGGAGCTCCACATCCCCAGTGAGTCCTAGAGACACCCAACCAGATGGGGAAGCCTTGTGAAGAGTCAGAGGAAGTGGCCATTAATGTGGTGGGACCTCTGGGACATCAGGAGCCCCACGTGCCAACTGCCTGGTGTGCCGCCTAAACTACAGCGGCCACGCCACCCTGTGGGCTCCACCTCCTTCTCTGGCTGCCCAGAGTCAAAGCTGCTGCTGGTCTCACCCACAGCCCCACATCCTGTGTTCAGTTGGGCTCTGAATAACGTCCGCCAAAGCTGGCGTGTTAGGGCAAGGGCGGTAAACAACAAAAGAAAAGAACGTTATCTGCAGTTGCTTCCAAGTGAGCAAACCCCTTGCTCTAAGACCTCTAGCCACGAGGCAGGTCTACGAGCCTTGGGTTAGAAATCGCTGTGCGGGGCTTCAGCCCTGACCACCTCAGGCCTCAGAGTTCCCTCAGGGCAGCTCGCTGCCACCCAACCCAGGTCACCCTTCCACTGTATGGTGACCAGAGTTTGCTAATAAAAATCCAGGACACAAAGTTAAAGTGGAATTTATGATAAACAAGGAACTGTTGCTCAGTTATGTATGACCCATGAGACACTCAGAACTCAATTATAAGTGATCATTCATTGTGTATCTGAAATTCACAGCTAACGGGCGTCCTAGATTATATCAGGCAGCCCTATTCTTGCAGCCCACTTGGTGGCTGGTACCTGTCACCAATACTGGTTAATGATGGAGAAAACAGTGTAATACCCTGCTTTGTAAAAGTATCTGGGAATAAATACTACAGGCGGCAGCCACGACATTTCTTCCCCTTGTGTCATTTTTGGAGGACGTTTTCACCATATTTAAAGCCTGCCTCTCATGGGATGCAAATGAGACCCAGTCCCAGAGGTGGGAAATGAGTTAGAAAGGAGTTAGAAAACACCCCAGGGGATCCAAGACCTGCACTTCATCTGTCGAATCTTTTACTCTCGTTAATTCATAACAGTTTCTTTTAAATTCTGGACTAGAATTCCAGAACAGTCGGAGGCGTACGAGTGTGATAGTCATTATTACTCCTGGGAGATGCCCCCACGGCGCGTTCTTGGTGACACAGCGGCCTCCAGTGGTCGCGCGGGGCACCTCACGCTGTCGCCACCACCCAGGGGCCGGGCGTAGATGGAGGATCGCGGGACCGCAGCCCAGGGACACAAATCCAAGTGCGCCACGTGGAAACCAAGCTCGTCCCTGTTGCTGTGAAGCTCCCACCAGACCAGGGTTATATCTCATCTGCGTGCCAACGTGTAACATACCTGCTGACCCAATATTACTTACGTTTTCTTCAAAACGGACTCGGCTTTGTGAATATTTCTCTTTTATAACTTTGGGCTCAGAATCCTTATTCTACCAGTTGGTCATGCTTAAACGGATAGTTGGTGGGGGTGGGAAAGATAAAACGGCTGGATGAGGACCCCCGCCCCCACCCCAATGCCTCTTACCTCCAACCTAGTTAAATAGTCTTGCTTCTTTTCCGAGAAAGGTGACCACTGGTCCATCACTGAAAACACACGACTCCCATAACCTTGTTCATTCTGATATATGCAGCTTGGAGCAAGAGGTTTTCTGCCACGGCTTTCCTTTGATTTGAAAGTAATACAAGGAATAAAGGGAAATGAAAAATATGGCCATAGAGAGGCTGGTGCTTGATCCTTACACGTACACACACACACTACACACCTTCACTTAGTTACATACAAAGGCAAATTTCCAAACGGGCCGTCACCAGCCTCTCCCCTTTCACAAGCTGTTTTTTCTGGCAGCTCCCCAGCTTGCAGCTGGCTCATTTGCTCATCGTTTCAGCTGAAGTCTACCTACTGGGTGGGGACACTCAAGGAGAGGAAGGTTTCCCATGCAGCAGCCCTTGCAGCCAGGGCCTCGGAGAACTGGATTTGGACGTGGCCATAGAATAGAGTTGGACTGGGATCTGAGGCCTGTGTTCACTAGGCTAGCTGGGCTGAGTGGCTTTCCTGGGACTATAGCTACCCTCCTGGAATAAGTTTCTGAGGCCGCGCACTCCCAACTCTGAGTCTCTGCTTCTAGCTATGATATCTTTGATCTTCTTCACTCTTTTAAAAAATTATTCTCATTCATTCATTTAGCAGGCACAAAAGGCATCAGGGAAGGGAGGGTTGAGCTGGCCACAAAGACTAGGAGTGGGGACAAGGAGGTGTGACAGATCAGTAAGGGCCAAACCATGACAGGTGTACACAAAGGCCAGGCTCAACTGTTTTCTGCTTGTCCTCACACTGAAATATTTGGGGGTGGGTGCAAGAGGTGGGCAGTGGGAGGCGATGAGATTTGCACTGTGAGGAGACCATCCTCAGAGCTGTGAACTGGGCTGTAGCACAGCAGGGCTGGGAGACCCCTCAGGAAGTAGTTGCCTGAGTGACGGACGGGATGGTGCCCAGCATGGTGCAGGGAGAGACAGAGCCCTTGGATGTGTTCAGGATATACTCAAAGAAGTCAAATCCAAATGGTCTGTTGGTGGGTGTCTGCGCCCCCTGGAGTTCAGGGCTCTCCAGGTCCCATGGCCAGCAGAGTCGAAGGACAAGCCTGAGGTTTCAGGGTTCGTCCTCCAGGAAAGTGTCACATGCTCACATGGAAATGCTTCATATTTGCATGTCATAGAAAGCTGGAGTCGGGGAAGCCCTTAGAAGTTAGGCAGCATGAAAAGCAGTTTGTATAAGAGGATGTAGATGAATAAATAGGATGTAGAATAGGATCCAGATGTTTAATATATTATGCATAGGAAGGGTGATGCCAAATGACACTGGTATTATTGTCCTTCCTTTTGTGTACTTTCCTAATTTTTCTGTGAATATGTAAATACTTTCACAATAAGGAAGGAATCAAATATAATTTTTCAAAGAAATTACCTTGTATATTTAACTCCTCTTCTGCAGGGGGAAGAAACCATAGAGACAGGAGAGTCTCTCTGAACAGGAAGAAAGGAGAAATCCAATCAACAACTACTACAGAAACTTTTTTTGTTAAGTTCTTCACCTTTATTTGAAAGCTCCTTGCCCTCTTTAAAGATGTTTCCAAGGCTATATGCAAAGGGCCACTCACCTTATATAGTCAGCCATTTAATAACTGAACGTGTATTCTCCAAGTCAAAAAGTCTCAGAGACAGGAGGGGTTTTAGTAGTCCTGCTCCGGCAAGCGACTGCCCACATCAGGGTCAGGTCGGCACTACTGCCACTTGGGGCTGGATGGCTCTTTGCTGTGGGGGCTGTGCATGCTTCCTATGGTCCTTGGCCTCTCTCCACTCAAGGCCAATCGCACCCCTTCCCCAAGTATGACAACACAAAGTGAGTCCAGATATTGCCAAATGCCCCCTGAGGGCAGAATCACCTTCACGTAGGTCAAGAACTGGTGACGTTACTCTTCTCCCTTGGGTCACCCTTCCCTAGCACCGTGGTTCTGGGGCCCTATTGTTAGGTGTACATTTATCCTTCTCAAACTTCACCAATTCATAAGAAATTGGTAGCCATGCTTGCCTCTGAGGCCAGCAGGATAGCTGGGGATGGGATGAAAGATAAAATGACTCTTCATTGTATACATATGCCTTTTAAACCGTGCATCAATAAACTTAGGATATCACCTAGACACAATAAATAAGTCAGCAAATACATTGTACATATGTCACCTGATTAGATTCACCCAATCCTTCCAGCCTGTCCTGATCCATTTGGAAATTTATGATGTCTTCCAATGTCCGCACCTGGATCCCCAAATATAAGCATGCCTTCCAAATCTTCATTCAGAGCCACTGATAAGAAAAGGTGGAAAAAGACAAGCCAAGGCTCATCAAGGCACTTTTAAGTAGAGGTGCCAAGTGGGGACTTCTGCAGCTGACACCCTAGGAAGCCACCCACTTCAAGAATGTGAGTCAGCCACCCTGTAAGTGGTTGCTATTGCTTATCTGGTTTACCTCAACAGAGGCCCGCCTGATTGGCCACCCTACTTCCTCCTCCTTTCTGGGGAGTCTCTAACTGCAGGGCTAGCTGAGAGAAATATCATTGCCCAGGAAGGAGCTTCTACACTCAGGTGCAACTCATTGCCTACCACCAGAAATTCAGCTCCTTCACAAAACCCACAGCACACCCGTCCTGTCCTCACACCTGTACCACGGTATGGAGATCTGTTAAATGGCTTCATTTATTTTAAGGCAGCATCAAGCAGACCCCAAACAGCAGCAAGAATTGCACACACAATGATAACGGCAAATTTAATATGATTTATTCATACAATAACTCATGCTGCACTTAACACAAATACAAGGGTACCTTTCTCAATAGTGTGGAAGAGATGAATTCATAAAACCTGTTAAGTAAACAATGAGTTTTGAATATAAATCACCTGCAATAGATTCTTTCCGTAACACACCCGAGATGACAATAAATTAGGGCAAGGGTTTCATAAATGTCAGCCTTGATCCTGCACCAAACCATCTTACCCACATAAATCATGGTCCCTGGCTGTTACAGATAGGAAAAAGAAAAAGCGGTTAACCCCTGGCCTTTGCTCTTTGTCTACATACTACCTTTTGCTTCCTAGTGGGCGCCAAACCCATTAGACCCCCGGGCTTTGTTCCCTTCTTGCAGCAGGGCTCTGCTCTCCCCCGCCTGGGCTGTGCCGCATTGCCCTGTGCGTGCATCCACAGATCGGCTCCCAGACACCTCATCCAGAGCCAACCAAGCTACGTTGGTTTTCTACAGCCTGGACTTGCCCCCATCACCACTGTCTGGAATCCACACTCAAACAAGGGCATCCTTTGGTGATTAGCACCAGTGGCTGTCAGCAATCTTGGGCAGGACATGGAATTACAGCCAGGAAACTCTGATCCCCAAGAAATGCCCTGAGGGTGGGCTCCCCACCACAACAAACTGCCTGTATTTCCACAGACACTTGAAAGGAAAGCAGCATCGGCCCCACCAGGTGGGTAAAAGGACAGGGACACCAGCAGGGGCTTCAGTAGCATGTGGAAGGCAAGTCCCAAGAGCAGTGAGGGCAACACTTTGGGTGACCCAAGGACCAATTAGTGACAGCCCTCTCAGCTTCAAGCTCTCGTGCAGAGAGAGGGCCCAGGAAAGCCAAGGGAACACCAGGCACACTGGGGTGGGGAGGGGCTATGCTGACCATAGGCTCAGCCCCAGTGGGCTACACCTGAGGCCAAAAGAGATAATGGGCGGAGCCTCGGGGAGCAGCTGGGCTCCAGTTCAACACAGGACCCTAGGCCAGAACTCAAGACTCTCCTCAGAGGAGCTTTAACCTGCAGCTTGGACTTGACCAAGGAGAAGGGGCTGAGCCCCACTCGGGAATTTATACCCAAAGCACCTCACAATGAAGTGTGACAGCTTGGGAACCTGGCAGGCATCGGTGAGCTTGGGCCCTTGCCGTCATTCAGAAGTATCTTGCTCTCCTTCAGTCACCTTGCTCATCTCGGAGCACACATTTTTAAGAGATTAAAGATGAATGTAGGCTAGGGATACACCCCAAAGACTTAAAAGCACAAATTGAAACCAATATGTGTACACCTATGTCCATAGCCATATTATTTTTGTAGTCAAAGGGTAGAAACAACCCCAGTGTCCATTGATGGATGAATGGATAAACGAAATGTGGTCTTGCCATACATTGGATTATTCAGCCTTAAAAAGGAAGGGGATTCTGATACCCGCTACAATACAGATGAACCTGGAAGGCATTATTCTACATGAAAGGAGCCAGTCACAAAAGGACAAATACTGTAGGACTCTGCTTCTGTGAGGTCCCTAGAGTAGGCATATTCATAGGAACAGAAAGTAAAACATGATTACCAGGGGCTGGGGGAGGGCAAGAATGGGGAATTAATATTAAATGGGGACAGAGTTTCAGTTTTGCAAGAGGAAAAGAGTTCTGTGGACGGATGAATGCTACAGTGGCACAAGGTGGATGGAGTCAATGCCACTGAACTAACAGTTAAGATGTTACATCTATCATACCACAATCTTTTCAAATGCATACAAAAATTTGAGAATTTCAGTAAAAAAAAAAAAAGTTGAATGTGGGAAAGGGTGGTACAGTCATTACAACTGCTACCCAAGCCCCATCAGTGGTTTGGACAGTCATGCTGACGTTGAGACCAAAAAAGCAGGATACAAAATTCTCTGTGGTAGATTTCAGCTGTGTAAAGATAAAAACGTCCATATCTGTGCATATATATGCAGGCATGAAAAAGAGCAGGAAGAAATACACAAATGTCAATAATGGCTATACTCTGGAGGGCGGGCAACTTTTCATCCTGTTAGGCAGAAAAATAGATATGAGCAGGTGGAGGGAGAATGAGGCCAGTAAAGCCCACTAGAAGGGACTCAAAGAGTTAACCAGATAAAACCAGAGAGCCAGAAAGGACTCACAGAGTTAATGAGTTAATTAGTTGAAGCTCCAAAGACCAGGAGCAACTTAGAATGTCCAGATATTCCCCAGATAAAGAAAAGTATCCCAGCACACTCCCTATCTTTGTTATTCAATTAGATCATGCCATTGTAACATTTACTTTAACCTGCCTAAAAGGCCGAGTTTATTCTTCAACTTAACCTATATGCTGTTTTTTTCCTCTTCCTCCGAACCCCTAATCAAGTAACTTTGTAACCAGGGCAGGAGACAGACCTAGGAAGTGTAAATAAACCTATGTGGACAAAGAATACTGAAGTCCCAAACCAGCAGTCACCTAAATAACCCTATTCTTAAAACAAAACTCCAAAGGAATGATGAATCACCTGCATACATCATGCCTTATGCTGACCCCTACCCAAAAAAGCCCTGTAAAACCCAACCCTAAATCCTTAAGCACATCTCCTCTCTGAGGTTGCCCACCCTCATCTTTTAGAGTGTGTTGCTCTCCCTGTCCTACTTCACATAAGTAGGGAGGGGCTACTGAGGGCTGATATGGGCTTGCAAATTCCTGTCGCCTGGGTGGGTGACCCAGACAGAACTGCAGCTGTATGATCATACTTCTTAGAAGCCTGTCTGAAAATCTCTTTTCTTTGCCTTTGGGAAGTTCTCAGAACATCTCAGTCCATCCAGTGCTCTGCAGCTCTCTCAAATCCTGGGGTGGTGGGGGCTTAGTTCCCACACCATGCAGATTCAAGCAGACACTAGACGCCACATGACACTGGCTTTAGGAGTTCGCTGGGGATTATGCCCTATGCCAAGCAGCAGTTCAATGAGCTTCCCTTTCCTCCCTCTGTTTTTCCTTCCATTCTGCTTTATTCAGGTACACCTGCCTTTGTCTCCCTTGACTCTGGCCCTCTCCTCCCTTGGAGTGCATTCAAATAAAACTTTTACTCTGCTTCAATATTGTGTCTCTCCCCTTCAATTCTTTGTTGTTGCAGGGACAAGAACCAAGAACAAACTCAGCCCCTCCATAACAATCCTCACCATTTTTCACATTTTCCAAATTTTACCCAAGGAGCATCTATTACTGATAGCGGGGTGAAAAGCAGGGTAAATTAAGTATAAAACCAAACCACAAAAATGGAAATGAAAGTGAGGATTTATTTGATCTCCAGATTGGGAGGGGTCCCCATGTTTAACAGGAAAAGAGTAATATGTTTTCATGACTTAAAAAAGTAAAACCCATAACCAAAACTTCAAGGCAGATTCACACAACTGGAAATACAAATGCCCAACAATCATACAGTGACAACAATGATCAAGGTCACTAATAAGCAAAGAATTAGAAGGTAAAGCAGGATGCCACTTTCACCTATTCTCATTAGGGGTGGTTGGTTTGGGCTTGGTTGGAAGATTTTAATTATTTATAGGCTTGTTTGCTTTATTTTTTCCACTGTCCAGATCAAGATATCAAATATGTATATGCTTTATTTTTAATTTGATTATCTGACAGCAGGAGAATGGGGAAAGGAATCAAAATAGAGAAGCTTTTGACAATTTGGTACTGAGAGGCCATCCTAAGGGAGTAATGTGAAATACATAAAAACACTTTATTCACAAAGTTGTTCATCATAGAATTATTTACAATACTGAAAATTTGGAAATAATCTAAATTTCTACTAATTGAAAGAAGGTCAAGTAAATTATGATAAAACTATACAACAAAATGTATTACTAACAGCATAAAGTATCTCTGCAAAAATCTATCACATACAATACCTAGTGAAGAAGTAAGAATAAAAAATTTCATGAGGAAGCATAGAGTATGATCACAGCAATGTAAAAATTTCACGCCCCAAAAAAGACAAGATATTAAGTGACTACCTTGTGGTAAAATACTGATGCATTCTCTCAGCATTTACTACATTTCTGTCTTCTAGTTTTTCTATAATTAGCACATTAACTTTATGATCAGAAAAAATATACTTTTCAAGTAAGGTGACCACAAGATTCTTTAGTGATGTTAATTTCATCCCACAATATAGTCTAGGTTCACATACCCTCAGCCTCTTGAAGGTGGGGGCCTGGGAGTAGAGTGTGAAGGATGGTCATGAATAGATGAAGAAGGGGATGGGGACAAGGAAGGTAAGTGGGGAGGCAGGAACTGGCAAGGGAGAGTCAGGGACCAGTACTCAAACTGGTCAGCCGAGGAAAGGGGATTTGTGGAGTCTGGGAAGACTCTGACTGCTCAGTGAAGGTCTGTGTAGACCTGGTAGTAGGCACTGACGGTGTTCTCGAAGGGCAGGATCAAAGAGGATTTTCAGGAAGACACGTGGATTCTTTAGGGTCAAGGGAGGAAAGAGGAGGGGAGGTAAGCTACTTGGGAAGGAGGTAAGAAGGGCTGGGGTGATGGCCATGGAGTGGAGAGGAAGAGGCTGATTACCAGAGTGAATTCCCTACACTATGCTTAAACCAAGGATACTTCACTCACCTCCAGACTAGTCTTTCTGGGCAAACACAGGGTAGAGGGTCAGCCCACAGGAAGAACTTGCCAATAGTCAGGTGGATCCAGCTCAAATTTAGTCACTCTAGGACAGCTGCATTCAACCAACTTTCTGCCATGACAGAAAGATGCTAGATCTGTGCTACCCAATATGGCAGCCACTAACCACATGTGGCTATTAAGAACTTGAAATATGGCAAGAGCACTGAGATTCTGCTTTTGAAGTGTTTATTTCATTTTAATTAATTTAGTCAATGTGAAAATTAGCACACACCTAGGGACAGTGGTTCTCAAAGTGTGGTCTTTGCGGGAACAGTGATAAATGTAACTTGTCAGGCCCACCCCAGCTGTACTGAATCAGAACCTCTGAGTGAAGGGTCCAGCACACTGGGTTTTAACAAGCATTGAGGTGGTTCCAATGAACCCTGACAGCTGTGAGTCTCTGAATTAGGGCTATTCAAAATGTCAGGGATCACTAGTTCTGGTTTCAACTGAACTGCATAAAGAACCCCTGCTCAAGTGCAATGGGGCTTTCCACAAATAAAGTGAATGTAGAGTTATTAATAAAAAATTTCCAGCTAAGTGGTATTGGAGAAAGGTTATGTGAAGCAACAAGGATGTGGTTTCTCTAAGAGCCAAGTCAAGATAAGGAAGGTAGTCAGCTCTGATGTCTGAAAACTAGGAAGAGGCTGTTCATCGCAATGTGTTGGAGACGTGCTAAAGGACACAAAAAGTGGCTTCAAATTGGGTTCAGTGTCAAAAACACAAAAAGAAGCCATAACCCATAAGATGATTTAGAAGAGCATGCCACCAAGTGTGAAATACAGCCCTTGATTCTAAAAGGAGAGGTTTGTAAGGGGGGCTGAGAAAAACTGAAACCTAAGGAGAGCTGAAGCACTGTGAGGCTGTGTTCTCACACAGAAAAGAGGAGACAGGAGCGCTTCCAGTAGAGACACATCAACACACTGTAGTGCCCCACGTAGACCCAGACCCGATGTGGCTTTGGTGAACTACTGCCAAAACGGCAGCTGCATATCTGGCATGCATGTCACTTCAGTCTCTTCTGGCATAGCTCTCAGCTTACAACTTCAGCAAGTGAAGAATTTGGAGATTTTTGATACTAAAACTGTGCTTCAAGAAATAAAGTGAGAAAAAAATGATCAAGTATACATATCAGAGCCAATAAGAGCAACAAACGGATGTGAAATAAGAGCATGTGGTAAAACTTTAACTGTGGAGTAGGAGATAAAGCTAAATACACTGAAAATACGTCATGAGGACTTTACAGACTGGATTGTTAAATTCTTAGTGGAAATGATGAGAGTGATAATGAGTATAAAGGAGAAAGAAAAGACAGAGGGAAGCCAGCTACAAGCAAAGCTGAGGCTTCTGGAAGAGAGACAAGCAAGCTTCAGGATGAGGAAAGATGAATGGGGCCTCAAGCAGAAATTGTTGTTGCCAGACAACTAAATCACTTCATCACTTAGAAGATCAGTGTTACTATATGTACCCCTATTGCAGGCTAATTAGTGAAAAAAAAAAACAATCTGAAATTTTACTGATTTTAATCTTCTAATGTAATATCTTGTCTTTTTTGGTTCTAATTTAAAACACTACAGTAAGTTAACCTCACTTGCTGTATTTTGTTTTACAAACATTTACCTTTAAAGACTGAAGCACTCGTAAAGAGAGAATTACCAAAACTTACTTTGATACAGGACTACACTAAATGTTTATTTAGAAAGCAGTTGACTCTTGTGATGATTACTGATAATTGACTGGCTTCAACATGTCAATGTGAGTTGTGACTATTCCATCAGTTTTAAGATAACAGAAGCTAAGCTTATTACTACCACCTGCCTTTCTGGATACTTTCATATTTAGTTAGGCACTACAGAACTATATTCTGGGGAATTAGACATAACCTAATATTATACTTATGAAAAGCTTTCACAGTGCTCAAAATAATTTAGAATTTCATGAAATTAATGTTGTCTTTAATCATCAACTGAAAGAGTATTTCTGGCCTCCTAGATAAATGAATGTCTGCAACCAACCATCGTTACAGAACACTAATATGGTTTTGAGTGGCTCAATTCTTTAAATGTTTGCCATTGTGAATAACAGTGCCTTTTATTAGGTGGCCTTTGGGTTCAATGATCATATTATAACAAATTATGATTTGGGCCAAAAAGTCTGGAAAATTTTACCTAGATGTCCCATACATCACATGCCCCTAGTTTACTAGTTTACATTATTTATTATTTGATGTAGAAATTCCACATTAGTCACTTCCTGCATAATTCATCTTAGTATTTTGAAAATTTGCAATCTTAGAAACAAAAATTGAAGATAAAACTTTAAGGCCTTGATATCTAGCATTATTATTTAACTTTACATGTTAAAAGAAACCTGAATTAAATGTTGCCATCATGTTTTGAATATATTGGTCTAAATTATTAAATTATAAACAAAAGAACCAGGAACTTAGTTCAATCTAGTTTGATATCTGATCACTTTTTGAAATGCACTAAATTCCACAAATAATTGAAGTATTTCCTGAGTACAGTGCTATGTCTGGTTATTATGTTCTTGATAGCTAAAGGTATGACAATTTAAGTTTGCTCACTTTGTACTCACTCATTCAGTAGGTAAGCTATGACTGTTTTAAAAAAAGGAAAGAAATGTTCAGCCCGGCTCCACTGCAATTAGACCAATAAGAAATTAATAAAGACAAAAATCAAGAAGTTCGGCTGTTACATATTTTGGACCAAATTGTTGATGCATGTTTTGACTGTCTACCCCTCAGGTTGCTTCCATTATTATGGGTAATCACAAAATAACCAGCTCTAACTCCTCTCACCAGCTGGAAGGGAGCACATAATATACACTCTGGGTAGTTGGCAAAACTCAAGGCATCAATAATCCAGGAAGGTCTCTGGCTTGGGAGTAATTATACATGTTGTGATCCTGCAAAGGGTCAGAATCTACAAAATACAGTTCACCTGCATGGATGTCAGAAAAGTTAGCCAGAAATTCATGGGGATTGAAGCCAACCCACACAGTGTACCTATAGTCTATTGTGCGAATGGAATAGCCCATGATCTTTATATCTTTTAAACTCGGCTTATCAGAATTCCACTGAGGAAAGTCTGCAGGCCGGGGGTACTGGCTATATGCAATCGACTCACGGGGGTTACCATGGAGATACGTGTCCTCTTCCAGGTCATCGAATTGAAAATGCTTCCAAAGGCTCTGGCCTTCTCGGCACAGCTCGACGTGAAAGGAGGGAACAGGGCAACGAGGTGGAACGTGCAGTCCTGAAAGCGCTGCGAGCGTGGGGAAGAGAGAGAGAAGTTCTACGAGGTCCATGACTTGCCGACCTGAAACAGGAAGCGACCCAGCAGAACAGGTTATGTTACAGAAACCTGTTGCAACTGTGCAGGAGAAGTAAAGGATCCTGGCTAGGCTCCACAGGATTTTTTCCTTTTACAACATTTAATTTTAGCAAATTTTAGGAATGACGCCAAAGCAGCACCTCACCCAACAGGAGGATGTTAAAAGAAGGTGCCCTCAACCTGGACACTTAAAATATGATTTGAAATTTGGAACCACTCCGGTAATCACTGATCCAGGTCGGGATCATCAATGGAGGTCCATACCACTGGGTGAAAGTCTGTTGAGGAACAGGACACTCTGACTCTCCCAGATTGCCCCATAGATTACTCCTTTCCGATGTCTGCATTGATCCCTCTCCTTTTTATTGTGACAAAATACAAGCATAGGATTTCCCATGTCAACCATTTTTAGTGTCTAGCTCAGTGGCATTAAGTGCACTCACACTGTTGTGTTACCATCCCCACCATCCGTCTCTGGTACTCTTTTCATCTTGCAAAACTGCAACTCTATCCCTTAAACACTAGCACCCCATGTCCTCCTCCCCCCAGCCCCTGGCAGCGCCCACTCCATTTTCTGTCTCTATGACTGACTACTCTAGGGACCACACAGAAATGAATCAGACATAGTACTTGTCCTTTTGTGTCTGCCTACTGTCACTGAGCACATCCTTAAGGTTCATCCACGTTCTAGCATGTGCCAGAATGTCTTTCCTTTTTAAGGCTAAATAATACTCCATTGTATGGAGAGACCCTATTTTGCTCACCCACTCATCTGTCAATGTACACTTGGGTTGCCCCCACCTTTTAGCTATTGTGAATCACCTATGAACATCCAGGTACAAGTTTTGTTTCGGGATCTGTTTTCGATTCTGTGGGACATATACCTACGAATGGGATTGCTGAGTCACACGGTAATTCTACATGTAACTTTATGAGGAGCTACCAAACTGTTTTCAACAGTGGAGACACAGTTTTCCATCCCTACCAGCAATGTACCAGGGTTCCGATGTCCTCACATCCTCACCAGTGCTATTGTCTTCTGTGTATTTTGATAACAGCCATCCTAATGTGTATGAAATGGTATCTCACTGTGGTTGATCCATTTAAAGTCTAAATCCTGCAGTTTATATTGATTCCTGTTAAAATTTATCTTGGCTTCAGACCATCATTCTAGCTTTCCTGGATCTTTAAGAGTTTGCTTTATACTGCCTAATTTTATTTCCTATACATTTGATTTGTAAATAAAGTAAAAAGAAAAAAAGCAAAGAAAGTTCTAAAAACATATGTTGACAATGGCAAGACCTGGCGGACATGACCATCTTAACCAGGTGATCAAATCTGGCATCACCGAGGCTGGCATAAAGTGCCCCCAGTGGGGTATGATGAAGTGCTCCTGGTGGAGGGCATACCACCTCACATGTCAAAAGTGCTTACCCTGAATCTAGTAATGAAGAAGCAATTGGACCAATCGAGGTTGTGGGCCCTTGCACAAGACATCTGCCCTGGATGCTTGTGAAAAGATGAGGTCAGGGAGACAATGGGGCCCCAGATCACACTGAGCCTTGTCAACCACTGTAAGAACTTTTACTCAAGAGGGAGAGGGGAGCATAGGAAGCAGAGCAGGACTGTAACATGACCTGACTTAGGATTTAACAAGATCACTTTGGCTACTGTGAAGGGGAAAAACCAGGGGACCAAGGACACAGACAAAGAGACATAAGCAAGCTATTATAATGACCCAGCAGGAGATGGTGGTGGTGTGGTCCAAGATGGCGGCACGAGGTGATGAGAAGTGGTATGGACAGATCGTGAAGGGAGAGCGAAAGGCTTGCTGACAGCCTGCCATTCACATGGAGTACCGGAGAATGATGGGTTGAGATGGCTCTACAATTCTGTGGCCTGCACTACTTTGCCATTTCCTGAGAAGGGGAGGAGTGTCAAAAGAAATGCTTACTGTGAAAGGTAAGAAGCTCAGCTATGGGCATGTCAGCCTGGCTGAGTGGAAGGGGCTGTTGGCAATCCAAGCCCAAAGTTCAGGGAAGAGATGCAGGCTAGAGATAAAACTTGGCAATAACCTGGATGACAGTGCAATTATATGAATTTACAGCTTACTTAACACTTCCCCACAGAAGTTTCAAAAAAGATTCTCAACCTGTCAGAAGACTTATACAGGCAAACAAAGGGCAACAGTCATGATTTGAAACTGTTTAACCTTTTTATTGATGACATGAAAGAAGACAGAGCACGCAGCACACAAAAATCATATGTGCAAAAAATAAACTTGGGCAGTACAAAGCAAACCAAGAAAGATCCAGAAAGGCCAGAACCATGGGCCAGAACCAAGGAAAATTAAACCAAGAAAACAGTTTTTTTATTTTAAAAATGTAAGCCAAGAACCAATATAAAAGGCAAGATTAGATGTTAAAGATGGATTAAGTGTAGAAGTCCAGAAAGGGCTCAATTGGGGTTAGCAGAGTTCTGGAAAAACTGCTCCAAAAAGTGCAAATGTCACCTGAAACATACATATGACTCATCTCTGCAGTGAACAGATCAGGTCAGGAGATAACTCACAAAGAACCTCCACAGGCCACCCCATGTGGCAGGGAGAGGCATCCTGTCCAAGGGATGTCTCTGGAAATGTTCTCTCAAACTAGAGCTTTCTGGAAGACAGAGACCAGGATACCCATGGGTCTAACACTGCCTTGGAGGAATGGCTGCAAGACCGGGTTTTCAGCATAGAGAACAGAAGGTATCGCTGTTGTTTGGAAAGCCTGGAAGGACTGGCACATGTCAAAGTAAATTTGCCCTGCACTCCCGGGGAGGACAGGAGCAGCGTCCCCAGGTAAACTTTACAGATCTAGTGGTTCATGAGATGGCTGAGCTGCCATGCCATGTATCCCCCTCACCAAGGGCTGAGGCCCTGCCAGAAGTGTGCGGCTAATGGAGTTCTGCTCATGTGCAGGGAGGCTGTGCCTCACAGGAAGAGTCTGCTGCCTCTTCTGCGCTCCAGAGCATACTGCTGTTACATCTATGCTAGCCCCCCTCACCCTGGTAATGCCACCTTTGTACCCCTCTCCAAGGCTCCTCGTGGACAGGCGCCGTACTCGTCAGCTCTGGCCCTGACGCTCCTCCCTGACCCAGAGCATGGCCACTGGGTAAGCCCCCACGCTGATTAGGTAAGGTGGATTACATATAAACTAACGGGGCTCTTACTGTCAAGCAACATCAGCACAGAATATTTTATACCTGGTTCCATCAGTTCCGAGATGGACTCAAATGGGTCGATGTAAGGGAAAAACTTCTCTCCTGCCTCAGGAAGTGGAGCCGTCCTTCCAGGAACATAGAACATCAGTGGCACGCGAGTAGTGACATCAAAATTGCTGTATTTGGCCCATTCTCCATGTTCACCTAGAGCCCACCCTGGTTCATAAAAAAGGACAGAATGACAGAAAGTGAATCATCACATCACAGCTTGTTAATTCCAGACACCAATTCATTTCCTGTTGTAAAAACCAGAAGCAAAAACTCATCTGCTAGAAGAAATGCCTCTAGAATTACCACAAAGGGGTTGACTTCACTTGAATATTGCTTTATTTGAAGTTAGAGATTTGTCCCAAGTGAGGAAACCTTTACAATGAGTACATGCTATGATCTAATATTGTCCCATTTCATACTTGACATTAAAGAATTGTTTTCCTCTTTCCAGGTGTGATAACAGTAGGATGGTTACAACTCCAAAGAGCCAAATTTTTTTAGAGATACTGTTCAGAAAACTGAACCACCTGAGATTTGCTTCAAAACAATTCAGAGGCAGGGGGATGGGTGAGGACGAGACAAACAAGACTGCCATGAGTGGGTCACGGGAGAGAGCAGGGAGATGGGGACCAGGTGGCAGGTGCTGTTTATTCTCTACTCTTGGACATGTTTAAAATTTTTCAAAGAAAGAATTTTTTTAAGAAGACGTTTCCATTGTTGGAGAAAGGAGAAAGCTGCCTTAGAAGAAACAAAGAGATGTGGACTCTAGGCTCTTGGCAGAGAGGATAGTGGGGCTAGGGTGGAGGGGGGGAGCCTGGTCTGAGGGCCTTGGTGAGCTCTGCCAGGGCTGTCCTCAGTCCTCCCTCTAGGTTAGAAACGACGGTAAAAAGGGCCCCCCACACAAATGGAGGGTTCCTGCTGAGTTCACTGAGGGAAAAGAGGTTTCTCCGAGGTCCCCCCACCTGCCCATCCACCACCACCCATGCATCCAAATGCTCCTCTGACCGAAAGAGGCCCCTCCTCCATGCAGAGAGGGCCCAGAACTAACAAGGTGATCGTAAAAGCACCCCAAGACCCCCGACTCAGAGCACTGGCTGTTCCCCAAAGAGGATGTGCCTATGTTTAAGACAATCTAGAAATGCATGTTTCACAGAAAAGTTCAACTCCTTTGGGTGACTTTCCAGGGCACTTCAAATGCTCACCATGATCCGAGGTAAACACAACGATTGTGTTGTTGGCCAGCTGATGAGCATCCAAAGCACTCAGGAGGAGGCCGACCTGTGTATCCAAGTATGACACGCAGGCAAAGTAGCTCTGGCGGGTTTCCCGCTGCGAATGAAGAAAACTCAGTGAGAGTGGCTGCGATTAAGGTTGCTGTGGAGTGGCCCATGCCGACACACTGCCAGCCTGCGGCTCCGCGGAGGCCCTTGATGATGCTCTCGGCTGGCACAGCACAGGTGTTTCCCGACCTCTGTGTCCCGTGCCCACACGATCACAGGGAAATCCGGACACAGACCATAGTGGATGGACGGGCCATGTACTATTCCTTCCTGCTTCCTTCACCTGTTCCTACAGGTCTCAGCAGATGGCCATGTACACATAAACTCCACCCTCAGTCCCTCCAAACCCTGCCAAGGATCATGCCAAAGACCCCACACAGCTGTATTCACTGCCTGGGGCCACTGTAACAAAGTACCACAAACTGGGGGCCTTAAACAACTACAGAGTTCTGTCTCCCAGTTCTGGAGGCAAGATGTCCGAAATCAAGGTGTTGGCAGGGCCACACTCTCTCAGAATCTCTTAGGGAGAGTCTTGCCTCTTCCCAGCTCCTGGTGCTGGCTATCAGTCCTTGGTATGCCTTGGTTTGCAGCCGCCTCCACTTCAGTCTCTGCCTCCATGGTCACATGGCCTTCTTTCTATGTGTGTGTCTCTCCTCTTGTAAGGACACCAACCACACTGGATGAGGAATCCCCTACTGCAGTATGACATCACTTAACTAATTACATCTGCAACACCCACCTCCCAATGAGGTACTGGCCCTCTGGGTACAGTACTTTCTATCTGGCCTTTTGTAAAGAAACAACTTGCTAACTCCTTCACTGAAGTGTTATCAAGTGGTATTGCAGGATAATAGGCATCCATGTGCTGCTGATTTTATATTGTCTCTGCCTATCACAGGGCCTTGTTCTTCATAGATAATGGTTTAATGACCCTATGAGTGAAAGCTAAGTGAGTATAAAGGAAAGATTCTACACTAAGAACTTGGACTCCAGTATCATTTATGAAAATGGCCACTGGTGGGTCTCTCCTCTTACCACTTTCTGGCCCAGCAGAAGATGGCAGCTGCTTATCCCCACAGACCGTGGCTGCCATGTGAAGCTCATTTCTAACAAATTCCCAACAGGCAGGAGAAGAGCAATGGAGGGATGAGAAATCAGCGTACCCTCCACTGTCCCTAAACCCTGAAGGACTTCGGGAGCAGCCAGGCTAAGCACTGATGTCAAGAGCCACGGCGCCTCCTGGGCTGACTCTACTCCCAGCCTTGCTCACAAAGGTTGAAGAAAAAGAAGACTCCCCCACCCCTACCAAGGTTGAGCAGCAAAGAAGCCCCAGGTCTATCAGAACAGCCCCAGCTGCCAGCACGTGCCCCTGGCCTCTGGAGGGAGGGCAAGAAGCAAATGTGGTCCTTATCCTCAGTGAGCCACCTGTCCACTGAGGACACAGACATGGAGACAAGAAAACACCCATATCATAGATGGGGCCCAGGGACGACACAGGACAATGAGCCCTCAGAGTTGGCCTGGGGAATCAGGGAAGGCCTCACAGAGGAGTCAACATTTGAGAAGAGACGCTGGCAGTCAAGAGAGGTGAGGGTAGGACAGTGTAAACAGGGGCTGCACCTCATGGAAAGGCGTAGAGTCACCACACAGCAGGGTGTGTTTGGGGTGAGCGAGCCGGCCAGTGGGGCTGGACAATCAAATAAATGGGAGGGTCAAGGTATGGGAGAGGTTGCTGAAAAGTCAGATCAGGGCCAAATAGTATGGGCCTGGTGGGTCCATCTCAGGAGTGGAGGTCCAGGCTGGACCAAGGAGGCACTGAGGCTGTTCGAGGCAAGGAGCCAATGCAGTCCGAGTGCCGATGAGTAAGAGCCCTGGGGCAACAGCCCAGAGCCAACTCCAGGGCTCAGGATGAAGCAGCACTACGTCACTGGCCAGCACAGAGGAGGTGCTCAACAGACACTTGCTGAATGAACAAATCAAACCCACACCCACTGCATGTTCCAGAACGATGTGCCAAAGGAGCAAGAGAACAGTGAGGATTTCAGAGGAATTTAGGGAGATCAAGTAGACGTGGGGAGAGGGAAGAAGCAGACAGACGGAAAAAGATGAGGACTCCAACAGTGAGCCTAGGTTTCTCATTCCGCTGGTGGCACAATTCCATGGCACAAGAGGAAGAGCAGGCATGCTGGCCCAGTCACATGGCGCCTCTGCAACAGAGGTCTCTGGGCGCTGGGCGGGGCATGGCTCTCGGAGCCAAGTGGACAAACGTCTGAGGGAGCAGGACTGTGGCTGGAAGGGTCATTCTGGAAGTCATCTACAGCAGGGCTCAAGTGAATGCAGCTGGGGAGCAGGGCCCAAAAGGACAGAGTGGGGGCCCTGGGGTTGACCCTGGGGAGCGGCACCTCCTAAGGCAGAAAGAGGGGCCTTCCATGAGGACTGGAGCAGAAAGGACCCAGGAGGGCTGGCAAGGACTCCCAGGAGATGGACATTTCCAGAAGGGGTGGTGCTGGTCAACAGTGAGAAAGCAGTAGGAACTCAGGGAAGGTCAGGCCCAAAGAGTGGATTTTATTTGTCAGCAAGGTCAGTGCCCACCCAGGTGAGAGAACTGCCAGTAGGCTGGGGATGCAGAAGGCTGGGCACAGGCGGTTGAAGAACAAGTGGATGGTGAGGCCATGGATGCAGCTAGAACAGACACACTTCACTCTGTCTCCCTTGAAAGGCAGGCAAGGGAGTGGGAAGGGAGGAGAAACAGGCAGGGGCAGCAGAGCAGTACTCTGAAGGCGGGGGCAGGGGGCTGTGAGCAGCCAGAGAAGCTGGGTGGAAGTGGAGGGGGTATCCTGGCCCACAGATATGGGAAGGAGGAGGAATGGGGGAACACAGGGTCAGGGCGAGTGCCTGCTGATCTCTGTCTGAGACTAGGGAGAAGGCCATGCGCATGCACAATTCAGGCCAACAGTGAGGGGGATTACTAAGAGGGCTCCTTTACCCAAGACTTGCTGGGTGCCATCTGCTCCTCCAAAGCACTGTTTAAGGTGTACATGCCCATTCTCCTCTTACACAGGAGGACTCTGAGACTCAGATAGGTTGATTAACTTGCCTAGAGACACAAAGATGGCAAGGGGCACAACCAGGATCTGTACCCACGTCCATCCTGTGCGTTCCACTCCCGCAGGCCCTCCATCAGCCCGTTTCTGAGTTGGAGTGCAGTCATCTGCTGAGATAGGCAGAGGGGTGTAAGGGGCTGGAGAGGAGTGGCAAGGGTTCAGAGCAGCTGCAGAGGGCAGAAGGAAGCTAAGTGGAGAGCCCACACAGGCTGCTGGGGCTGGAGGCTGGGCATGTGAGGGTGTCTCCACCTCAGAGCTACATGGACTCCCTGCAGCAGCCTCAGGACTGGGGCTTTGAGAGGGGGTGGCTGGATCATCCTGTGGTCAGGGTACTGCAGGTGGGGCAAGGATCAGTGCACAGGTGTACTGAGGGGCTGCTGAGAACAGTAAGTAACCTACCCCAAGCCCTCAGCTATTCAGGAAAGGGGTAAAGGCCAGCAGTAACCTGGACACAGGGAAAGAGTCAGCACCCACACCCTGCCCTGGAGAGTGGGGAACGAGGCACAAGTGAGGGAGCTGCACAAAGAGACTGTGGGCACAGTGGTGACCAAGGAGGAGGAGCACGCCTGGGAGGCGACAAACTCCCGAGCATGGCCCCTGAAGCCGCTGGCTCACATGGAGCTAAGTTAGAGGGCTGGGGACTGAAGAGGGCACAGAACTGAAAGACTCAAGAGTGGAGTGAGATGTGCAAAGCTGCAAGAGGATGGTAAGCAGGGTCCAAATTCAAGGTGAACATAGCACAGGGAACCAGCACACAAGCACCAGGGAGGTCCTCTGGGCCACACTGTCAACTGTGTGTGTCCAACGAGGCAACTATACCACCGACAGGCAGGGTGTGAGGAGGGGACAAGAGAACTTGAAGGAGCCCTAACCACGCAGCTGACACCATCCTAAACACTCTCACAAGTTTGTTATCATTCCCACTGAAAACCTCTGAAGCAGATGTTATCACAGAAAAGACTTTCTGAAGCTTGTTTCCATTTTATAGATCAGGAAACTGATGCTCAGAGAGGTAGAATGACTTGACAGAGGTTGTGCAGCTGGGATGGGACAGGGCAGGAATTCAAACCCAGACTGTTCAGGACGAACCAAACAGACCACAGGGCTTCAGCACTGCATGTCTCGGGGTGTGAATCCTGGCTGCCCCGGCACTACCTCTGCGATGTGAGTCAAGCCACCACACCTCTGTGCCTTTAGCTTCCTCACCTGGCACTAGACAGAGCAGGTACCTCTCTAGGTTCCCACTGGGACCAAAAGAGATCACACACCAGAACGCTGAGCACCCTTCCTGGCACACACTCCATTTTAAACGGTCACTTTAAGTGGCCTCCTTTACAAGGACCCAGGTGCAGCCTCAGAGCTGCAGTTCACGCAGCCTGGCTCCTGGAAGCCCTGCAATGGGAAGTTCAGAACCGACAGCCTGATAAAGTCACTGCTTTGTCAATTCTCACCGCTGCCACCTGAAACTCAGGAACTAAAGCAACGTTAGGGATGTGCACCCCTAACACCAAACTCCTCCTGTCCAAACCCAGGAGCCATGTAGGTGTGAATAGTCAGAGACATCTGTTTTGTTTTGTTTTAAACTCTACCCAATAGCAGTGATTCTCAAACTTCATGCATGTATCATCAAAACCACCAGGTGTGCTTTCAGAAAAACAAGTTCTGCAGCCCTACCTCTAGTTTCCAATTCCCTAAGTCTGAGTGGAGCCAGGATTCTGTGCTTCTAACAAGCCCTTGCGGATATTCTGATGCAGATGGTCCAGGAAGCACACTGAAAATCCTGCCCTCTTCCTACCACTGCAGACCATGTTGTTGGCAGTTACATGGTGACAGAAGGACAGGGGTGCATGTGGAATATTCTGGAAATAGCGTTGGTCGATATGTCTTCTATACTCCAGGGTGAGGGTGGATGATGAGTCAGCATGAAGATTTGAACTCCACAGCTGCTCCACCCCCACATCATGGCAAGGGGACAGTCCCAGCCCCCTGTGTACGAAGGCCCTGCTCACTAAGCCACCCCAAGAGTGATGGCTGCCCGTGAGGCTTTCCCACAGAGAGGACCTTCAAGCACCAGCAAACCCAGCATTCTGGGCTGCACAGGAGGTGTCCCCTCCCTCTGGCTGACGGACTGACACCTGGAATAGACACCATCCCACATGAGTTAGTGACAGTCACCCAGGCCTCTTCCCCACCCCTATGCCCACAACTAGTAAGTCACCAAATCTCCAGGTGTCCTTTTCTTTGGAAGTGCAGACAGGTGACTGGGAGACTCTTTATCTGACCAGTACATCCTGTGTCCTAAATTCCTCCAGACCACCCCAATCTCAGCACTTCACAAGATACCTTGCACAGAGAAGGTTCTGAGTGAGACATGACAGAGGGAGTAGTAGCATCACCAATGACATCATGCCATTAGAGCCCAATACTTCCCTAAAATGTATCCTTGGTACCTGAAAGTCCACAGGAACTGGGCCATAGGGCACACTGAGGTTTAAGGCCTGGACATCCTCCCGCTGCCTGATATCCATCCAGGGGTTGTAGGCCACAGGAGGGAGGCCAGCAGGGATCTGGGGATCAGGAGCCAGTGTGATATTTTCCAGTGGATACAACTTCTGAAATTCCTTGGGGGAAAAGCACACAAAGCCACCAGGATGTCACTCTTTTGGCAAAGGCACAGGGCTGGGACTCTACTGGTGTTTATACTGCCTTTACTCTAAGTCTGTGATGCAGTCACCCAGTGCCTTACTAACACTCCCCAGGTATCTCACCCCACCTGAGAGGCCACTCTCACGAGATGCCAATGGTAATGAAATCATGCAATCTGTTTCCTACAAACTGAGCAGCAACAGCTCTCTTCCCTCATACAAACCGATGCCCTCTTATTCCTGTCCACACCTCCCCTCCACCTAGAAAAGGTGTAGAGAGGTGTTGCCAGTTCCCAAAACTACTCTCAGGATCAGCAATTCACTGGGAGAGCTCACAGGACACGGCACAGTCATCCCCACAGCTATACTGCTTACAGCAAGAGGATACCAAACACAATCAGCAAAGGATAAGGTGCATGAGGTGAAGCCTGGGGGAATCCAGGCAACCACTTCCTACATCCTCTCCCATTGAAGTCACACAGGATGTGCTTAATTCCTACAGCAGCAAGTTGTGGCAATACTGGGGACATATGTTCAATCACCAAGGGAAGCTCATTAGAGACTCAACACCCAGGATTGTTACTGATGCCGGTCACCCAGGCGCCCTCTGCCTGCATACACCCAAATCCCAGACTCCCAGCAGGAATGCAGGGGTTTGCATAAGTAATTCAGGCATAGGGAGCCACTCAGCACTTCTGGAAATGGTGGGAACACTCCCGAGATCCAGATTCCCAGCAGCCAGCCAAGGGCTAACCTTGTAAGCCAGCCTTCCAAAGGAGACAAGTCAGGTATGCTACAATGACTCTTTTCTGTACAAGAGGCAGAAGTGAGTCTCACTCTGTCCAGGAGGCTGAAAGCTCACGTGAGGAAGGCGAGAGTCCCTGGGCCAATCAAACGAGACACCTCCTGTGTCAAAGAGCTTGCCTTCCAGTCTCTAGCCTCATCTCACAGGAGAGGCATTCTTTGTGATGTCAAAAGAATGGGCTACACGTGACCAGGGAAAGCATGACAGGGGAAAACTGAAGATTTTTCAAAGGGACATGACTATGTGCTCTAAATGATAAATATGCAGGCACAGGATTTGAGCTTCCAACAAGCACAGCAGTGCCCTGGCTTTAAGGGGTCTGACCTGACAGGGTCAGGGAAAAGACTATTATAGAAGAGGGCTTCACGTTTCCTGCAATTGTGTCCCAAGGACCATCCCTTACTGCCACCAGCTCTGCCTCACTTCTCTATGATGACCTCACCGTGCAACCCAACATTTGCTCACCAAGTTCAAGGAAAGGAAATAAAACCCTCCAGCAGAGGGAAGTAGAGGGCCAAGCATTTCTAACAAGATTCTTTCATGTCCTAAGCCTACTTCTTAGCCTTGATCTCTCAATCCCATCTTTACACCACTGAGTCTGCTAGTGCCATCAGGCATCTCCGGTGACCAAGGACAGCAGGATGTGGCCGCCTTCACTACACAAATCCCTCCTTCCACCACCAACACGCTGTCATGGCTGTGTTGGATCAGCCCTAAGCCAGCTCTTCACCTTGGGGTATCTGAAGGGGATGTGCGGCTTATGATACCCAATGGCCAGGAAGAAAGGACTCGCTGACGTTTTCATCTTTTCCAACAACCGTATGGCTTGCTCGGTGCTCTGCTTGTCAGGCAAGGTGCCCTCAGGCACCTCTGCCACATCCACGGGGCAAAGCAGGTTGGCATGGAGCTGTCCATCGGGCCCCCTACATGTCTTTCAAAACAAAAACATATGAAGTCAGCTCTTCAGATGCAAGACGTAGAAGTTGAAGGTGACACACACAGCGGCTTTAACATTCCTATTACCAGCCAATTAATTAAGTATCAGTCACTCAGACTGCACAGGCACACAGAAGTAGAGCTAAAGCAGAGAAGTGCTGCCTCTCGTCCAGGCAGAAGCCCGAAATCCACAGTGCTTACTAGATCCCAATTAATTAAAGTAAACCCAAGTCAATTGACGATCCAAAAAAATATCTGTCTCCAGCTCAACAATAAAATAAGTAAGCCAATTAAAAAGTGGACAAAGGATTTGAATAGACATTTCTCCAAAGAAGGTATACAAATGGCCAATAAACACATGAGGAGATAATTAATGTCATTTGTCATCATGGAAAAGCAAATCAAAACCACAATGAGCTACCACTTCACACCCTTTAGGATAGCTATGCTTTATAAAAATGGAAAATAAGCATTGACAAGGATGTGGAGAAATTGGAATCCTCATGTGTTGCTGGTGGGAATATAAAGTGGCACAGCTGCTTTGGCAAACCCTCTGGCTGGTCCTCACACAGTTAAACACGAAGTTATTATATGACCCAGCAATTCCATTCCAAGATATATACCACAAAAAATAAAACCCTAAGGCCACACAAACATGTGACCAAGGAATTCTACCCAAGAGAAATGAAAACTTCAGTTCACACAAAAACCTGTACATGAATGTGAATAGCAGCATGATGTATAACAGCCAAAAAGTGGAAACAACCCAAATGTCCATCAACTGATGAATGGATAAATAAAATGTGCTATACCCATCCGGTGGGGCACTGTTTGGCTGTAAAAAGTAATGAAGTTGTGACATATGCTACAACACAAATGAACCTCATTTGCTAAGTGAAAGAAGCCAGACATTAAAGGGTCATATATTGTATGAGTCCATTGATATGAAATGTCTCAAATAGGCAAATTCAGGGAGTTAGAAAGATTACTAGCTGCAGGGCCTGGAGTGAGGAGGAATGGGGAGCGAATGGTAAAGGGTACAAGGTTACATTCTGGGGTAATGAAAATGGTCTTAAAATAAATTTGGTGATGTTTGCACAACTCTGAATATACTAAAAATTATTGAATTACACACTCTAATGGGTGATTTTTTTAATGGTATGTGAATTATATCTCAAAATAATCTCTTAACAAAAGAAAAAATATGTCTTTAATTTCAAAGGTAGGCTAATAATGCTTGTAAGTGACAGGGTCACAGTCAACTGGATAAGATGACAGTCCATGGAATGTCCAGATCCTCAACTATGCCATGCACAGAAGGAAACCTACTGCTTTATTTCCTAGGTGGCCATGCTGGCCACAAGGCCAAATCAGTTTTGACGACTTCTACCTCACAAAGGCCCAGGCGCAGCGGTGGCTGTTGCTCGATCTCAAAGAGGAGCATCCTTCCATGGGCATGCCTTTCTCGTCCTTCCCCTGAGCAGGACTGCCCAGCACTGCTCACCCTGAACATGCCATGAAGTGCAGCACTGAGCAGAGGACTTGGTAGCCAGGCCCATCACTTTGAAGATGGATGCAGTGGATGGGAACAGGGGCCTGGCATTTGTGAGGGAGCCTACTAAAAAGCAGCAAGATGGCTTCAGGGAATGGAGGGCCTGAGATGGGCTCTTCCAATCTCATTCTGTTAATACTAAAGCTACAAGCCAAAGGCCAGAGCCCTCAACATTCGCTATATTCACAAAGGGTAAGTGGTCATGAATTTAGAGTGCTTCTCTCCACCTTCTGAAGCCTGCCCAAATCTGCACCATTCTCCACAAGATATCTCTAAAACCTCCAAAGAAGATGCCATGTCTGTTCTCCTGCTGGTTTTCTGAATTTCTTAAACGTGGAATTTAGTTTGACTTATACACTGGGGGTTCCTCTGAACCAAGATTAAGTTGCTTTGTAGAGCCCTTATTTTTCCTGATGCTCTAAAATTTTAAAACCACAATCAAAGGTCTCAGTAGCTAGACATATCATTAGGCCCAATATAGTCAGACTGACAGATGGAAACTGTGCCTTTCTGCCAGTCTGGGCTGAGGCTCTGAAAGCATGGGTCTCTCTTCTCCCTTCTAGGTGTTGGCATCTACTATAACCCTCAGCAGAGGGCCTCATCCAGAGCGAGCACCAAGGAGCCATTAAATACGTCTTACACACTATAGAGCATAAGGTTCTAGAACAAGGCATACCCAGCAGCTTCTAAAATGAAGCCACCTCTCCCACTGCACCTAATGCTAAAGATCCTAACACTTGTTTCCGTCAAGTCCTCATCACAAACAAAATCCACAAACCTCACTGTACAGCCAGCTTGAAAGCACAGGCAGTACACACAACAGTTAGCCTGGGTTTGCTGGATGGAAAATGCGGTTCCTCCGCAGAGCAGGCGGAGGACCCCTTTCACATCCTCACCTTGGTGTTTTCATACTTTTCAGAGGAGGGATGATAAGGCGGAACAGACCAGCTGTATGGAGAATCATCACTATAATTGGAAGATACTCCTTGAGGGGAAAATAAAGAAAATCATTAAATAAAACACAAGGGTTCCTTCATGCCCTCCCCACCCAAAATTAAAACTTTGTGAACTGATGAAGCATCATCTCCTCTCCTTGGCCTCAGATTCCTCATCTACAAAATCAGGAGCTTAGGCCAGTTGGAAGTCCTCACTACAGCCAACTCTCTAGGTCTCTTATGTCAGGACTGAGCATCTGACCTCCCATCCTTGAAGCACCGACTGTTGGTGCTAGGCTTTGGGGAAGGAACCCAAAAGGGCGAGATCAGCCAGCCTGTGAGTGCCATGCAGCCCTGCAGAGCTCTTGCTGGAACCCCTCACCTGCCCTGGGAAGGAGATGGCAGAGGCATCAGTGCCACCATGGCCTGGGTAGGGCAGGGGAGGCTCAGAGAAGGTCAGTGCCTTGCACAATGCCAACCAGATTATTAGATGAGTGAGCCGGTACTCAACCCCATGCCTCAGGCCTCCAGGTTCAGTGCGTATTCCTTCATGAAGCAGAAACCCAGCCCTCATTTACCAACGACTGGGGAAGAGAAAATGACATGTGACTCTGAGGAAGGACTGACACCTGTCTCAGCAGTAGCACAGGGTGCTGTGTGAGCGCAGTGTGGGGGACAAACACAGACATGAGGTGGTCCCGAGAGGGTTGGCAGCAGCGTTTCCAGGTCTGGGTGAGGCTTGTGAGGGATGTGAAGGGAAGTGCTGCCTGTGGGGATGAGCCAGGAGGAGCAGAGAGGGAAGCGTAGGCAGAACCATGGGAGAAAGAGTGTCACCAGCACAGTGACACATCAGAGCTCTGTGTGCTGGACCCTAGTCCAAGTTGCTCTCAGGTGTTCACTGTCACACGTTCCCACCAGGATGAACGTCCCTGCAGGTTGAGGGAACAGCTGATGGGCAGCGGCACCAGGAATCTGGGCCCCTGGGCTCCAGTCCCAGCTCTGCTGCTGAGTAGCTGCGCAGTGGACCTTGGGCAACCATTCATCCTCTCTGAGCCTCAGACTCCTTCCCGGGGAAGCTGCAGCTGCAGCTGCCTTTTCCCAGGGGTTCAGGAGTATGAAAGCATGCTGAAAACCCGAGCTCTCTGGCGCTACTGCTTACATTAGGGGTTATGACTTGAATTCTTTCAGCAGCTTTCCCTTTGTTCACTGGTTATGCCTGCAGGCTCAGTGGCCTTCTTCTGGAACCCAGCTGGCCAGCCCAGGTTGAGGGTAATGTTCGGCTGGGCTGGTCAGGCCCAGTTTTGAAGGTAAACCTGCCACAGGCCTGAATTGGGTTGTTTGGCCTCCTTCCCCCTGATAATTAGATTTGATTAGGCTCTAAGTGCTGGGTCTTAGCCAGAGAACAAAAGCTTTGCCTTCAGTCCTTATGCAAACACATTTGTCAACCAGGTCTTTGCTCTCAAGACCTTGTCCTGTCAGAGAAGGACCTGTTTGAGGATAGCAGCAGCCACCACTGACTGAGCCCAGGCACAAGCCAGCTGCTGTGTTGACCACCTTTAATCCTCTCAACAGCAAGGGAGGTACATTTTTTTTCATCATCATCAGTTCCTGAGGAGGAAATAGAGGCTCCCAGAGGCCAAGTAGCTTGCTCAGGGTTGCACAGATTCAGGGACAGCACCAGGATATGAACCCAGGGCTCTCAGCCTCCTCTGCTCTTTCCACCATGCATGCTGTGGTGATAAGCCCTCCACCCACTGCCCCTTTCTTTCCCTCCAGTCCTGCCGGGTCCAGTGCTCCCTCTCAGATTCCTCTTCTCTCTCCACCATCCAGAGAGCTCGGGTTTTCAACACACTTTCACATTCCTGAACTTCTGGGATTGGGGGGCTCCCCAGGGAGGTGATCAAGGCAGTTGCAGCTCCAGGTTCCCCGAGAAGGAGTCTGAGGCTCAGAGAGGATGAATGATTGCCCAAGGTCCACTGCACAGCTAAGCAGCAGCAGAGCTGGGACTGGAGCCCAGAGCCCTGGATTCCTGGTGCCGCTGCCCATCAGCAGTTCCCTCTGCCTGCAGGGATGTCCGTCCTGGTGGTAACACATGACAGTGAACACCTGAGAGCAACTTGGACTCAGGGACAGTGCATCTGTGTGTTAGACTACTATGTTGTAGTTAAAAGTGACTTTGCATGAAAAGTAACGACATGGGAAATGCTTGTGTTGAAAACATTCAGAACTTAAAATTATACATATAGGAAAACCTCAAATCTGGAAAATATTATACCCAGAACAAGGAGTCATCAAAAATACAGTTCTCCTCACCATGGTGCAATTACAACTAATATATATTCTTTAGCTTATACTTTCTTTTTCCCCCCTCCCCCAATTTTGGTCCAATAATCATGCATTATTTGAATAAATTAAAGAAAAAAGAGAGAGAAAAGTTTTAAAGCTTGGCTGGTGCTTCAGCACTCTCATTTTGGCATTACAGAGAGCCAGTTCAACAGGCAGTGTTGAAAATCAACACTGGTGGCCTCTGGCACCAGCTTGCACTCCTCTTTCTGACCTGATTCACAGGGTGACAACAGCCCCCAGCAAATCACAGCCTCTTCATTGGGCACGTCAGCACAGCTGCCCCGGTCTCACTTGACTGACAAGGACCCTGGTGTACAGAGGGTAGGAGCAGGGCTGGGCTCACTCCCAACACTGCCACCTTCCCAGCCAGCGGCCTGCCTTCCACTGGAGCAGAGGGAACCAAATGGCACCATGACTAGTTTCTGAAAGGAAGAAAGAATCCTGCTACCCTTTCTCACTTTTCGTGAGGACATGTAGCCAAGTTAAGAAGTAACATTTTGTGCAAACTCAACAGTGACTGAAGAGATGTCCCCCCAGCCTCAAAAGGCCTCTGCAAGGACAGCCCCAGCCCCAGGAGGGGAGCCCAACACTCAGACACAAAACAAGAGAGAACCAGACTTTGGAGAGCAAGCAGTACCAGGGTGAAAGACTTTTCCAACCGACATGGTCACGTAGCCATTCTCCTTGAAGTACTGAGGGATGGTGGAGAAGTTTCCAGCTTGCACTCTCCAGTAGGAGTTGAAGTCATACAGGCGGGTGGTGTCTGGTCTCCTCCCAGTGAGGAAGGACACGCGGCTCGGGGCACACACTGCTTGCTGTTGGGAAGCAGAAGCACAGGGAAACCTCCTCAGAGGACAAGAGAGTCTGGGAGCTAAAAGGTAACCAGGCAACCTCC
Organism: Phataginus tricuspis; assembly: GCA_029783875.1. NCBI lineage: Eukaryota > Metazoa > Chordata > Mammalia > Pholidota > Manidae > Phataginus > Phataginus tricuspis. Next base: position 126,274,606 of record JAQQAC010016209.1, on the reverse strand, counting down.
AGAGCCCTCAGCAAAGAGCCTGTGGCTGAGTCATGCAGATCTCAAAGCCAACCAGTGGGACCGGGCGGCACCCAGATGCTAGAAATGAGTCTGTCTGGAGAGAGGGAGGGAAGGACTCAGCCCCTCGAGCCAGCAGATGACTGTGTCCTTGTGTGTGACGGCATCTCACAGGTACACAGAACAACCAAGGCTCTTGGGGGCAGCCCCATGAGAGGGCTCAGGGAGGAGTGCCTCCATGGCCAGCTGGCTGGCATTCACCCAGGGTCAGCCAGTAGACTAATCAGTCAGCATTAGACCATCCTCTCTAGGGAAGAAAGCTAGGCAGGGCCATCGTGAGCACACTGGGGCCAGAACGCACCCTCTGTCCAAGGAGGAAGGGCACCCTTGAACGCACAAGCTTCCTTGCCAGCGGACAAGTGGATTTTATCAACTGCCACTTTCCAGATTAGGCTTCCCTCTAATAAAGAGACGCCTGGCACAATTTGTCATCTACCAACAACTGAAGGGCGCACCCCCACCCCCAACCCGCAATGCACAAGGCACACATCCACACCTAGAAGTCCCCAGACATACCTGGGCAAACGCATTCTGGAAGAGGAGGCTGTGAGATGCCAGTTGGTCGATGTTTGGGGACCTTATAAGCTTGTCCCCATAACAGCCCAAGGAGGGGCGCAGGTCATCCACGATGATTAGAAGGACATTCAGAGCGTCTGCCCGGCGGGGAGAGGCTTTAGTAGATCACCTGCACTGACACCGAACCCCACCCACCCACCCACAGTATGCACGTGCTAAGGTACGCAGAGGCCCAGCGCTGGCCCCTGCACCTTAAAAGCGGCCCAGCCAGCAGAGCCAGGGAGGGGGCGACTCAAGGCCGTGCCTCACAGAGGATTGCGAGGGGGTGCAAAGAGAAATCCCCAGTCCTGGGCGGCAGGGTTCGGCTTTGGCCGTGGCCTAAAGCCTGGATGAGAGAGGGAGAGGGGGACGACACGAAAGGAGAACGAGAAAGCAAGGGCGGTGGGAGGGAGGGAAGGATACAGGAAAGCATTAGGGAAGGAGGGATAGATGGATCAAAGGAAGAAATGATGATGGCGGGAGTGAGGGAAAGAAGCAGTGAGGAATGGAGGGAGGGAGTGAAGGTAGGGGAGAAGGGAGGGAAGCCCGAGATCTGGGCGAGGGCAGCACCTGTGGCTGAGCTGCCAGGCGCTCCGGTCTCCAGGATGGCGCAGACGGAGCCAAGGACCAGGCCAAGCCACAATAGGCCCCGGCCGGTTGGCATTATGTCTGCTCCTGCGCGGCCGCTGAGGGACAGCTGTTGACAGTCTGTGGCGGGAGGGCCGGGTCCCCGGCTCCCCGGCTCCGCGTCGGTAACCCGCAGAGAAGGCGCGAAGGCACCGGACGGAGCCGGCCGCCAGCCCCACAGGCCCGGGGGCGCCGGCCCGAACGCGGGTGCGCCTGCGCACCCCCGTCTGCCGCCATGCCACGCCCCGAGGGCGGAGCCTGATGGTGAACGGGGCTCTCGCGCGGGATCGGCCGCAGCGGGCGGGGCCACGGTTGGAGCGCAGAGCGCGCACCGCCCAGCGGCACCGCCCTCCTCGCCGAACCCGCCGGCCTACTGCCACCTCCCTCGCTGGGGTGTTGCTGCCGGAGTCTTTCCAGATTGTTTCCAAAGATTTGAGATGCAACCACTGTCCTTAAGCAGCATTTCCCTGCCCCTCTGCATTGTTTGTGTAATGCCTTTCACCTGGAAACCTTTCCCCTCCTCATCTCTCTATAAAAGTCACACTTTTCCTTGCAGACCAGACCAAATGCCATTCCCCTTCAGTGAGGCCCTTTGAGAACCCACCACCCTCCATCTAAAAGGACCCCTTTTCCTATGCATTTGTTCAACAAATAACCTAAGTCCCACAGATAACGTACGCCAAGCCCCGTTGGCGGCTCAGAGTTCTAAGACCCTGCCCTGCCCTGCCCTGATGGCGCTTGAGGACAATAAATAACCAAATGAACATAGAATGGCAGTGGGCTTGCACACTCAGAAGATAAATAGGGCTGGGCGGGGGGAGAACTGCATGTTGCCTACATGGTGGCCAGGCAAAGCCTCACCAGTGATACTTGAACAAACCTTAAAGGAGGTGAGGAAGCAAGCCAAGTGGATGTCTGCAAGAAGGTGCTCCAGGCAGAGGCAGCAGCCATTGTGTAGAGCATGCCTGACAGTGTCAGAGGATGTCCTAGAGGTTGGGGGGTGGGGGGACAGGAGATAGGAAGGAGTGAGGGTCATAACTCCTTCCATGACCAGAATCATTCACTGTCTGCCTGGGGCTGGAGGCTGGGATACCAGTCCTCTCCCTCTCTCCCAGTCTCTGATTCATCCCCCACCTCCCAATGAAATAACCTCACACAGTACCAGGCAGATTGGAGATGTTCTTTTTGGAAGCAGGAATCCATTAAGTATTAGTATTGTTAGCAGGGGTCCCCTGAACCCCCGTCAACAGGCTACTTTTCTCCTCGGAACAACACAGTGAGGCAGATGCTACGACCATTACCATTTTACAGATTCAGAAATTAAAACTCAGAGGGGCTGGAATCACTTGACCCAGGACACACAGCCAGGAAGTGGAGGAGCGGGGTGGCTCTCCATGAGGCATGCGTGCTCAGGAGGCAGCCAGAGCAGGGTCGTGGCATGTGGCCTGTGCCATTGCTGCCCCACCTGCTTTTCTGTTTCCTCAGGCCCCAGCACAGGTGGCTGTTCACACTGGAGCCTGGCTGGCCTCCTCCTGGGAAGGGCCAGGCTCTGCCTATACTCCCCAGGCCAGAGGATATTGAGTCCCTCAGGGTGGGCCAGCCCCAGCCAAGGGCCCAAGCTGCCAGGTGGTGCCTCTGCTGTCACCTGGCCTCCTGACACTTCCCTTGTATTGCTGGCTGCTCAGGGTCTGACCCTCTCCCTCCCTAAAGTATGGCCTGGATGTTTCAGGAAACTCTGAGCCCAATATAAACAAGGACTCTAGTGGATGTTTAGAAAATTGCTCTTATTTCCTCTATCCTTGGCATCTGTAGTATTTTCTCCTAGCAGCAGGTGCCTCCTATGAGCTGATATGAGGACCTGATTATAAAGCCACTAGTAGAAAGTAATTCAGTAAATCCCAGGGTTGACTAAAGAAGGGAACGAGGCCAAAGTGGCATGGAGTTCCTGCCTCTGCAGATGTCTGCATCCTCTTGTGGACTCCTTTCAAGATGCACCCATTTCCTGAGCACCATCAGGCCAGGCCAGCTCCAGGGGCAGGGAACTGTGAGGAATAAGGAGGCAGACTGCTCCTTGCCTGTTCCTGCCCCCAGGAGTGTAAGACCTGTGGGGAGGAGGGGCAGCAGCTTAACCCAACCACCAAACCCCCAGGTGGACTTTCGATTTGTCAAATTCTCAGAAGAGTTTCTCCGGAGGGAACAATCAGATGTGAAGGCAAAACTCAACATGAATGCAGGTCCCCTCTGACAGGTCACCGAGGTGTTGGAGTACACCAAGCAGGGGCAGCCAGAAAGCCTGTCTGGAGAGACAGCCAGGACTCCCACAAGGCACGAGAGACCAGGCACAGGGCCACAGCTGCACTGGAGTGCCCAGTTCATCTGCATCTTTCCTGGAGAGCTGAGACTTGAATGAAGGTGAACAGCTACCATACATCAACAGCTATGGTAGACACAGTCTAAGGTGACCACCCAATGAGTCAAGCCCTTGTATAGTCCCCTCCCTTTGGGTGTGGGTGGAACCTTGCTTCTAGCCAGCAGAATACGGTGAGGGGGCAAGGGATGTCACACCTGTAACTATGTAAGGATGAGTTCATCTTGCTGACACTCACAGAGCCTCCTGCTAGTCTTACAAAAGCCATATTAACTGCCCCCTAGAAAGAGCCACACAGCAGGGAACTGTGGGCAACCTTTAGGACCTGAGAATGGACTGTGGCCAACAGCCAGTAAGAAGCCAAGAACTCGGTCCCAGAACCACAAGGAAGTGGATTTGGCCAGCAACCGCATGAGCTTAACAGAGGACCCCAAACTCCAGAAGGGAATGCAGCCTGGAACACTCGATGGCAGCCTTGTGAGAGCCTGAGAGGAGGATCCAGCTAAGCCATGCCTGGACTCCTGACCTGCAGAAACTGGGGACTAATAAATGCTTGTTGCTATAAGCCACCACATTTGTGGTGACTTACTGTGCAGCAATAGAAACCGAAGGCAACATTCTTCACTCCTCACATGAGTAGTCATTTGACCCCAAGGGCAGATCCCTTGCTAGGGAGACCAACAAGACTCAGGCAGATGTGGAAGTGGCTTCTTAGGGTTATGAAGGCATCGATGCCATAACAGAGTCCCTGAAAGCAGACTTGAGTTGTTCCATAGAAACCACGCCTGTTAAGACTGATTCACCAGCTCTGTCAGCGTATGTGGTGGCTACGCAATTCTGGAAAGGATGGCCTCTCTGTCCTCAATCTCACTATGGCCATAACCAAAGAAAACACTGAGGAAAACGGGGATGTCTTCAATGTTCCCACAAAGACCAGGAGGTACAGACACAGTGGAGACTGAACTTGCAGGGCAACCAAGAGGCTTGAAAGATGAAATGCAGGAGTAGAGGGAGATGAGGCAAAATAAGTAAAGGTGAAAGCTGAAGCTGGGCTTTGTTAGACATAGAGTACAATTTAAGGAACACAAGGCAGCCCAGATTGCTGTAGCCCCCCTAGACTTTAATGGCTACCAGCACTGAAAGTTCAAAGCTGATGTTTCTTCAAAGTACTTAAACACCCTGGCATCCCAGAGTGTGAAAGGCCTCCTAAGTATCAGCTGCATTCATACAGTAGCTTCAATTCACTGAGCAGTTTTTAAGAGTAGACTAACTGCACTAAAAGCTAAAATATTTAGCTGAGAGTATCACAAAATCAGGCCTCTGACATCTCAAGATTGGCACCACTTTGTAGCTCAGTGCCTACAGAAATTTAATAGGAGCACCCAAAGCACACACAATTCCAGTTCAAGTTAATGAACCAGACACATGCAGTTCTTTCCTTATGGCTTGGGTTCCTCAGAAAGCCAATTCTAAAACAGAGTTAAGTGTGCAAGATGCTTATTAAGGAGTGCCTTTGGGGAAACTACTCATGAAAAGGAGGGAAAGGGGGCAAGAGTAGACAGAAGGAGCAGTAGAGCTGTAATCCAGGCCTTGGTTAACCCCACGTGGCAGTCTAGAGCTAGAATAGCCCTACGGAGTTCTCTAGCATTAGGCCAACATGGCCAGATATTTATACATCACCTTGATAAGCCACTGAATGTGGCTACCCTAGGAGGGGTCTGATCTTGGGCACGGTGGCTTTCTGAGACTGAGGCAAGTCCTAAAGGGGTGGACAGCCCTGAAGGGGGTGCCCTCTGAGCAACTGGAGCAAGAAGGCCTGGGTTAGGCGGCACATCTCTATGTTCACCAATATCTTCCTTTCAAATAATCATAAAGAAACAAAAACAATATAACCTGACAGCAAAAAAGAATGAGAGAATGTACCCAAATTCATTAGTTATTAGGCAAATGCAAATCAAAGCCACAATGAAGTAGCACTTCACACCCACTAGGATGGCTGTTATCAAAAAAATTAAGAATAACAAGACTTGGTGTGGATGTAGAGAAATTGGACGCTTTATGCATTGCTGGTAGGGATGTAAAGTGATTCAGCTGCTGTGGAAAACAGCTGTGCAGTCTCTCAAGAAGTTAAACATTGAATGGCCATCTGACTCAGCAGTTCCAGTCTTAGGTACAGATCCAAAATATTTGAAAACAGATACTCAAACCAATATGTACATGAGAATGTTCACAGCAGCCCTATTCACAATGGCCAAAAGTGGACCTAGGCAAAATGTCTGTCAACAGATGAATGACTAGACACACTGTGGTCTACCCACAATGGAATATTACTCAGCCATAAGAAAGGAATGAAGTGCTCATGCATGCTACAACATGGATGACTCCTGAATGCATCATGCTAATTGAAAGAAGTGAGACACAAAAGGTCACATACTGTATGGCTTCATTTATATGAAATATTCAGAACAGGTAAATCTGTACAGACATAACACATTGGTGGTTGCCAGGGTTTGAGGGAGAGGAGATGGTACAACACTGTGAATGCACTGAATCCCACCAAATTGTTGACTTTAAAACGTTTAATTTTATGTGAATTTTGTCTCAATACAAAAGTTTAAAAAAAAATAGGAGTGCACCTGCAATGGCTTAAAAATTCCACCAAATATCTGGAAGTTGACATAGTGGAAACTGATGAAGCCACTGCCTAGAATACCTACAAAGGGACTTCAGCTCAAGAGTGAACAAACTTAGCCTAAACAGCCTCCCAACTCAGAGACAGCAGGTATGACAGAGGGCAGGAGTAGGAAATGGGGCTTAAACCAGACACCTTAGTTAAAAGTTTCCATGTGGATATTAGCCTCCCCTAGAAAGCCCAAAAGCCAGTGTTTAACCCAAGAATTAAAAAAATAAGGGTTCTTCTCTCAAGAAATTATATAAATTATCTGTGGAGGACTAGGAAAGCTGAAATGGGCCTTGAAACTACCGAAACAAACCCCACAAAACCCCCAAACTCTCCACATGATGACATTTTGAAGGGCCACCAACAAGACTATCGGCACACTGCCTCTCTGCCGTAAAACAAAGCCTGCAAACCAAAGCACCCCCAACACACACACACACCCACAAACACAGAAGTGTCAGTCAGCTTCATTCTTAAGTGTAAACATGTCAAACAAAGAAAGGCCAAACATTTGAGGATGGTGTACAAGATGACAGAGAAATATCAAGAAAAACAAATAATAGCAGGGCTGGCCCTGGAGGAAGGAGATGATTAAGAGACAGAAAAGAAGAATGTTAAGAGGATAAACAAAAATAACTTTATTAATATCTCCAGGAAGATTTGAAAAGATATTGAATATATAAAATAAGAACAGATTGCCGTGAAAAGTTACAACAGAACGTGAACGATCACTTGGAAATCAAAACTGTGATTTCAAAATTAAAAATGCAGTTAAAGCATTGAAAAATCAACTTGAGAGAAACTTCATAATGTAGAACAGAAATACAGGAAAGGACGACACCCAGTGCTGGCAAAAATGCAGAGTGCTTCAAACTCTCAGACACTGCTGGTAGAATGTTTACTAGTACAAGCACTTTGGAACACTTTGGGGCAGTCTGTACTAGAGCTAAAGCTGCACGTGCCTACCCGCTGAACCAGCAGGTCTACTCCAGTGCATATACCCAACAGTATAAGCACTCATGGCCACCAAAAGACATGTGTAAGAATATTTGTAGTAGCATTATTCGTAAGAGCCCCAAACTGGAAGCAACCCAAATGACCTTCAACAGTATCCAGTAACCTGGATAGGACAAACTATGATAAAATCACAAAATGGAACATAACACAGCAACAGAAAAGAACAAACTCCTGATACATGCAGCGATGTAGTAGGATTCCAAAACTAGAATGCTGATTGGAAGGAGCCAGGCATGAAAGAGTACATAGCATGGAAAAGTACACAGTGTGTAATTATATGAAGTTCTAAAATAGCAAAGCTTTTCTATGGTGATAAGGTCAGAAGAGTGGTTACCTTTGGGGAAGGGACTGATCAGGACGGGGGCAGGCAGGAGGCCTCAGGAGTGCTGGACATGTTCTTGTATTTTGTCTGGTGAGTGGTTACGTGAGTATATATGAAAAAAAATTAAGCTCTACACTGAAGAATTGTGCACTCTACTGTATGTAAATGTATCTCAATAAAATAGGTGACACGAAATCTAAGAAATATGAGCCAAGATATGAGTCAATCAGGAAGACCAACATTTTACTACGTTATAGATACGAAAAAGAAAAAATGGAGGAAGGAAACTCGTAAAGACATATTACAAAAATAACTTCAGAGCTAAAGAGAAACACTGAGTTCAGACTGAAATGGCTTATTCAGTGCCTAGCACAATGAATGAAAACATACCCATGCTTATGCATAGTTTTGTGAAAGTTCTGAACATCAAAGATCAAAAAGATTCTGAAAATGTTTCAGAGATTTAAAAATTACATAAAATGTCACCATGAAGTGTTACACATAGCCAAATGTTAAAAAGGATGAGAATAAAGACTTTCTCAGACGTGCAAGAGTTCAAAAACTTACCTTCTATTTGACTGACCCTTTATTAGGAGGGTACTTGAGGATGTACTCTAGCAACAGAAGGAAGTACAGGAAAATACCATTGTCACTAGCGCCACCAGAACTAATGTACATGTATCACATAAGGAAATTATACATCCTAGTTATGTTAAATTATTGGGTTGTTAATTATATACACGTATGTTTATTTAGGAAATTCTCCAGCAAGACATGCATGAGGCAAGCCTACAGAGTAACCAGTCCAGATTAAAACAGAAAGTTGGAGACTCTGGGAGGAAGACCTCCAGGAAATAAGGGATTTCATTCAATAGGTAGTACAAACAGAGACATGGGAGAACTCAAGGACATGTAAACAGCATAGAGTGCCAACAGAACAACAGAAGTCTCTCAAAGTCTCTGGCCACATATTAAGCAAACTGGAACAGAAGTCAGGGGCCTTCAATAGGAATAGGGAAGATTCCCAGACATCAGTGGGATAAGGAGCTAAAAGATATTCGGGCTATGGCTTTGAGCAAGCATATGAAAGAAAGAAAAGAAAGAAAAGACAAAGAAAGGAAAAGGAAAAGAAAGGAAGAAGGAAGGAAGGGAGGGAAGGAGGGAGGAAGGAAGGAAGAAGAAAATGTGATCAGAAACTACAGAAAAAAACAAAAACCACAAAAGAAGGTAATGGTTGAATAAAAAGCAAACTAGAACATGGTAAGATTTGGGACAGAAAGTAAAGGGTATAAAAAAAGGAGACTCCATTTGAAGTCTCATCTGAGCAGCATGGGGGTCATGACTGCAACTATAGAAATGGAATCCTGACCTACACTGTACTGTACTGAATAATATTACCATAGTCACAAGACTGCAAACAGATGTTTGCTTTTTAACTTTCCATCAACAAAACCCAGGAAACTTTATTGTGGTTAAAGAACAACGGACAATGGAAGAGGACAAGTATAGCTATGAGGACTCTCTGATGCACTGCTCAGAACTCTCATAAGAGCAAAATTCTTATTTCCCTAGCTGGCTTTGAGTGCTGTCAGCCATCCTCAGGATTGTCTTGGATAAAGGCCACACTTGAGCTCAGGAAGCTCACACCCGGTGATTCAACTTGGAGCTGTAGAGGTCCCCCTCCTGCCCCAACTTGGGACATCTCTGAAAGGCCACCCCAGCCTCAGAGCTCCCTGTGGGGCTGAGTACAGCCTTCTTTGAGACTGCATCATAGTCCACCTCCATCTGCTCCCTCAGGATCCCCTCCCTTCGTTTCCCTTCCCTTCCACACTCCCTGAGCACACTCCCTAAGAAACTCCTGCACATTCACCTCCATCTGCGAGCCTGCTTCCCTGGGAGCCTGACCTGCAACACCAACTGACAGAAAGTTGGGGGGGTAGGAAGGAAGGAGAGGCGGAAGGACACATAGGCACATTAAATCAGCATTACAAAGTAGAAAATCCATAGCTATTGTCCCTTGTGAACGGGGAAAGAGAAGGAGGTATAGAGATATTATTTGAAGATACAAAAATAGCTAATAGAAAACCTGAAAATAGCAATATATAGATAAATGAAGAGAAGGGAAAATGGTAGGAGAGAAATAGTTGGTCATGAGCTGATAAGTGATTAACTTTGGTGATGAGCATGTGAGTTTTATTATACTATTTTCTGTACTTTTGTATATGCTTGCTCAATTACTGTAATTAAGAGTTTAAAATATATACATATAAAGAGGAAAGGATGAATGAAGTACAATCTCACCTATCAAAGCACAAAGTCAACAACTAATGCCTAAAAGTGACAACACACAAAAGGTGATATAAAAACAAGCATAGTATTACAAAGATAAAGGCAAACTATTAGAAAAACTGGAACTAGAGACATGTTAAATGAGAATTGGGTCACTGAGGGTAGGGCACAGACCTCTGCTGTGTATTATATGCCTTTTGTTCTCTTGTACTTTCTGTGAGTTGCATGTGTTCCCTGCCACGCCCGCCCCGCCACACACACACAGATTTGTGCAGTCCTGACTCCCAGTACCTCATCATAGGACCTTATTTGGAAATAGGGTCTTTACAGGGGTGCTCAAGTTAAAATGAGGTCATTAAGTTGAACCTAATCTGATTGATGTCCGTAAAGAAAGGGAAATTTGGATAAAGATACAAGCACACCTTGAAGGAAGATGTCTGCGTGAAATGAAGCACTGGAGTGACAGATCTACAAGCCAAGGAACGGCAAAAAGGCCAGTAGCCCACCAGAAGCTGGAAGAGGCAAGGAAGCATCCTGCCTCTACTAGTTTCAGAGGAAGCGTGACTTTTCCAACACCTTGATTTCAGACTTCTGGCCTCCAGAACTGTGGACAAGACATTTCTGTTGTTCTAAGTCACCTAGTTTAAGATGATGCCGGGGTTCTTGTTCACAAAGCTGAAGAATGAGCTTCACAAACACTCAAGGTAGGAGAGCAAGGTACAGGCATTTATTTAGAGATAAAGTGAGAGGACAGAGCTCCAGGCTCACGCCAGGAGGGGCCAAGAGAGTCCAGGGTGTGGCGTTGTCTAGGGGGTTTTATAGGCAGACGACGATTTTTCGAGAACATGAAAAAAGCTTAGGGGTGTTGGCTTATTAAGCGGTCCTAGAATATTTACAAGTAACTTGATACAAGTAACCTCCTGCTCTGTTGATTTCTCCCTGAGATACCAGCATCTTGGTCTGGGGGCATATGAAACAAGCCCACCTGCTCAGCCCCCAAGGTGGGCTGAGGCATTGTTTGCTAAAGAGTAAGTTAAGTGCAATCTTATCTTTAAGGTGGAATCCTTCTTGCCTTTTACTGTTATGGCTGGGCCTGCAGGCTAGATCAGTTTGCTTAGTTTGCAAAATCACCTCATCAGATCTGAAGGAGGAAAGACAGCAAATAGGCCTGGGCCTTTTAGCATGTTAAAGTCAATCTTACACACGATTACAAATGATTAGCATAACAAAAACATGTGCTACTCTACTTTGTCTGGGGAACATTAACTGATCTTACTGAAGAATGACCCTAGAGCTTAATGTTTAACACAGAGTTTTGGTAGGGGGTTTCCTTGCAGTAGTTACATTGCTCTGACTGCAAATATCCTGCCTTGCTTTTTCCGGAGGCCTTCACCCTATTCTGTCTAAGCCCATGGTCCCTGTCTCAGTGCTACCCACTCACAGAGGCCCTAGCAAACCTATACAACTTCAAAACATTTCAAGATGCAGTGAGACTGATGGGCTGTGAGGAAGGCCAGCTGAGAGCAAACTGCACGCAGCGTTGGCAGAACTCTGTTCTGTTTTTTGCTGGGCAATAGCAGCAGGACAAGTGTGAAGCCAAGTGGGGAAGGCCAGCAAGGATGCAGTGTGGGCAACAGGGGTTAAGAGTGAGGCTGTGAAAGAACTGATTTTGGCCAGAGAGTGAGATTCTGAAGTTTAAGATGTGTGAGGCATAGCAGATCCTGATAATGAAAAGGTCTAGGGTGCTGCCTTGAAGGGTGGGGGGCTGGGGTGGACAGGCAAAGATACTGTCAGGGGTGAGGAAGAAGTCAAGGGGGTACGAGTGGCACAGGCTGCCCAGGCAGACACTGAAGTTGCCCACAGGGATGGCAGGACTCATGGTGCCAGGGAAGCCTGTGAACCAAGTGCCTGTGTCTTCAGTGAATGAGGTAGTGGAACCAGCAGGTGCTGTGTAGCCCATTACCACAATCTCAGTGGCTGTAAACAACACCAATTTATTATTGCATAGTTTCCATAGGTTTAAAGTCTGACAGCAACTTAGCAAGGCCTCCTGCTCAGGGTTTCACAAGACCACGGTCAATGTACAGGCCAGGGCTGTGCTCTCATCTGAGGCTCTGGGTTCTCTTCCAGGTTTATTCAGGTTGTTGGCAGAATTCAGTTCCTTGTGGGTATATGACTCAGGTCCCCATCTTGTACCTAACATCAGCCTAGATATGGCTTACAGTTCCCTGCCAGATGGCCCTCTCACAGGTACTCTCAAAACACAGTAGTTTACTCCTTCAAGGGCAGCAGGGGAATCTCTAACTTTGGGGAATGGCTGGCCCTCTTCTGAAAAGCTCACCTGATTAGGTCAGGCCCACCCAGGATAGTCTCCCTTCTGATTAACTAAAAGTCAACTGATTAGAGGCCTCAATTACATCTGCAAAACCCCTTCACCCGTTGCTATATCCTAGTGTTGACAAGCAAGTAGTCCGTTTTGGCCATACACGGGCCAGGGGAAGGAATTATATGAGGACATGTACGCTGAGGGATAGGAAACATGGGGGCCATATGGAATTCTACCTATCACAATCGAGCCCTGTCTTGAGCCTCAATTCCACCAGATAACAAATAACTTAACCTAGTCAAGTCTGTATTTTTCCAGTTACTTAAGGGGTTTCTTACTAATTACTAATTATCATTATCAAGCAATTGAGGATTTTCTCATCCTTGGCCCCAACCTATCACCTAAATTCTGTGAGGCTTACTTAGTTTTATAGCATCTGCAGAGACAGAGAGACAGAGAGAGATAGAGGTGGGGGAGGGGGCATTGGTCCTTGGAATTGACAAGTGTGCATGTCAGCATCCACTGCAGCCTGGAGTCTCACCTGGCCCTCAGACACAGCACCCCTTCCTGCTGGTCTCCTGCAAGGTGTCATCATCCTAACCTGGTGCACAGTCCAGACCTCTTTCCTCAGCGACATCCTTGGAGAGCCCCTCCTTTCCTTCCTCTCTCTCTCTCTCTCTCTCTCTCTCTCACACACACACCTTCCAAGCCCCTCTTGGGGCACAGGTAAAGTCAACTGTTGCACCATATCAATTTAGTGCCATCGAAAGCTCAGGGGGCTGCCCCAGCTACTTCTGCAGCTGAGCCATGCTGAGCTGGTATGAGGGGAGGCCTAGGACTCTGTGTGCTCTCCAGGGTACCATCCTGCATGGCAGCACAAAGCCCCTTGCCCTTGGACTTCTACCGCACTCCCACCTCTGGCCCTAGCTCCAGGGGCTGAGGGCAGCCCACATTAGCAAACTGGTACTATTCCGCAAAACCCTGCCATATCAGAAGGATGAGGGTGCAGGGAAGACTTCAAGACTTGTCTCTCACTCAGGATCTGGGGTCCTCAGAGGGGCACTCCTAGTGGGCAGGCTCTCACCCTTCCGTCCACTGCTATGTCCCCTGGCTAGCACTGTTTGTTGGGTTCCAAGGGGTCACTGGGATGAGAAGCATGATGGAAATTACCTGGATGAGAAGGCCGAGTGGCCCAGGCTGTGTACTCAGCCTGCTGCCACGAAGGGCTCTCTCACCCTGCAGAAGAGGCACACAGGGACCTGGTCTCGGTAGGGCTGTGAACTGGTTCTGAGAAGGTGCCTGGTGTGAGCTGCGACCGCCACCCAATTTGCTGGGCACTGAGGGCTCTGCTCCCAGAAGTGGCCGTCTTAGGACATGTGAGGCAGTGCTGGGACTCGGCTCTCCAACTGCCTGGATCTGGGCTGCCCTGAGGCTTCTGATGCAGCTGTGAAAGTGACTTGGATCACAACCAGAATCTGATTCTATTGAAGCAGAAGTACAGTCTTGTGGATCACGAGGGAGCAGAGGACAGGCTGGCTATCATGACAGCCTTGACAGCTGCCTGGGTTGCACACTGTGCCCAGGACTTTACAAGGTGAGAGGATTCTCTCCTACAGAAGAGGTTAGTCACAGCCCTGTTTGCCTCTGGACATCCTGCACCATCCAGTGACCAATCTTTCCCTTCCCTTTCCTTCCTTCATCTTTTCTCCCCGCCTCTCGCTTTTCCCTCTCTTTTCTTTTCCTTTCCTTTTCTTTTCAAGCCCAGACTTTGCCATCCTGCCATTCACTGATTCTGCCAGCTCAGCTCCAGGTGGGTGAACAGGCAGAGCTGGGAGCAGACAGCCCTAGCGTCCTCTAGCCAGAAGTAGAGAATTTCTAAAAGCCTCCACCAGGGGTCGCACGAGCACCCATGTTTGCCGGGATGGCTTCACAGGTGATTCATTTCCTTTACAAAATACATCATTTTATAAAGCATATGCGAAAAACAAAACAGAAATGCACAACCAGGTCTTTATAATTATTTCTCTGTCACCAAGTGAGGTATGACTGGTTCTTTTTCCATTTGCGTTGCATTCATCTGAATGACGACGCTGAACTTTGTCACCCCCCCCCCCCTTCCTCCTGGTTTCCCCTGTTCCTCTTTGACTTAGGAAGAAATTCTGCTTATCCCCCAGATCTAGCTTACAAAGAGCCTCAGGGAAGGGAAACAACGACAGCTGTCTTGGAATAAAAGAGGACTCTCACAGCTGGGGGATCCCATGTGCAAAGTGAGGGGCTTCTGGTCCCTTAGATCTGCAGTCATAGCCCAAGGGCCTGTCCCGTGGTGCCAGGTGACTGTAGGCCAGGCACCGCCTGCCTGCACCCTCAGGCTCTGACAAGCAGATGCTTCTTGCAAAGGGGAGCCTACAGCTGGATTGCCAGGGAAACTCTCATGGCCTTCTGCACTTGTAATGTAAAGGCTGCAGACAAGTCAGACTGGGAAACACTGCAAGGCTTGGCTGGTGTTTCTCCAGGGACCCCCTCCCCACCCCCCACCCCGCCTCTCTTAGGTGTCCTATGAAACACACCTTAGGCATGAACTCACACACTGATATAAGGAACAACTAAAGACAGCCTGAAATATGACACCTTCAAGGGGAAGAAAACACAAGTGTAGGAGGAATCGGGATGTGCACCAAATTACCATGTGCTTCATCAGACAGGTGTGAGCATGAAGGTAGTTCACACCAAAAAAGGTAGTAAGGAGAGCAAAGTCGCTGGCATGATGAGGAAAATCAGCCCTCATTTGGTATGACATGAAGGGCTAACTATTAAAAGGGATGGCATGCTTTGCCAAGAATCTCAATTCTCTCTTTACCAAGATATTATGTCCCTATATAACACATGCTGCCATCCGCTTTTTACTTGAAGGTATGTGGCATTTGGGCAGCCGTGGACATCACCCCTTGTGGAACAGGCGCGATGTGGTATTTCTGTAACATTAGTGAAAAGTCTACCAACATGGGAAATTTCTCTAAGAATCTCTAAAGCAACAATAAAAACTTTCAGGGTTGGAAGGCACACGAGAGGGGGCTGTTGCTCAAGGCCATGTGTTGTTCACATTTAAACGTTTTAAAAGTCCTCAAAGTTGGGATTTCTCCCTGTTGAATATTGAAGCCCAAGAGTTGCCTCTGAGTCCTGGGGAGGAGCAAAGCCTTGAAGCTCCCAGTCCTAGCCTTGACCTTGTACCCTGGGCAGAGACCACCAGCTGCAAAACGTTATCATCCCTGACTGCCTGTTTGACCCCTGCTGGTTGCTGGGCCCCCACTTCTCTGAGTGGCGGTGCATTGAGCCATCACATGATGGGACAGGTGAAAGAGCATGCGCCCCAGTGTGGCCCTGTCCCACCGTTAAAACTCCCTGGGCCTCGTTGGGAAATGTGACTCTCACAGACAGGCCATGTAGGGGCTCATTCCCAGCCTCCAGCGGGCACTCAAGAAATGGGCTGTCGGTAGCAGGTTCTGCCTGCCCGGCTGGACTCTAGCTCATGGAGGTCCAGATCCCAGCCTACCTAGTCTGCCCAGCCTGCCCTAGCTCTAGTCCCTCTGGGGCACGGCTGCAGCGATCATCACCAGCTCTCCTGGGCCCCATGCCATGGCCTGTGAACTTCGGAGAGATGCCAGCTGGGCCAGTGAAAGGTTTCCAGTCATGAAGCTGCAGCCTGTGCCATGGAAGGCTTCAGCCTTCATCCAGGTGATGCCCATGACCCAGCTGCCCAACAGGCTCTTGGGAACACCGAGGGCATTTTCCTGGTGCCCCTTTCATGGCACTACGATCAGGGCAATTCTGGTTTTCCATGTTCGGTGTAACTTGTCTTCTACATCAACAACAGGCAGTTTAAGGAAGAAACTCCGAGTGATATGAAAGCAGGAGGGAGGGTGGCAGTAACACTTCTCACGTCATTATCAGCCCACGGTGGGGCCCAAAGTCAGACAAAAGACCTCAACACCACTCTTCTTGCTTCTTTTTCCCAAAACATCTTTATGCATCAAATTAATTCCAGCTTTTGCAACTCCTTGAATGCTCACCACTGCCCCGAGGACTGTGCACTGTTGTTATATTCGGCATACAAATGTGCAGACTGACGCTTGGAGAAGGGTCACCACTGACTCAAGGTCTCACAGCCTGTTGAGCTGGAACTTAAACCCCAGCCTCTTAGCTACAACACCATATTGCCACAGACAGCCCCAGGCCAGGGCACTGGTCTGGGCTGCTCAGACCTGTGCTGTGACGGTGATCACCCTCTGCCCTCATAGGCAGCCATTGTGCATGGAAGGTCACTAAGGCACAGAAGCAGGGGTGGGCAGGCAAGAGAGAGCTTCCAGGTCATGGGCTGGCAGAAAACCCTAATTTTGCTCAGGGACATGTACTTTGTAATTCAGGGCCCAGATGAATTCTGATAATATTATTAGCTACTGAGTATGGAGTGAGGCCCATGTGCCACTGCCTAAAGTTTACATTCTGGCGATGCTGGGTGTGGCTTCTACCACCCTAAATGGAGGCAAGCGAAGGTTACACAGCTTGTCAGTGACAATGACTGGCAAAGAAAGGACTCCAGCCCAGCCCCCTCACTTCACCCCACAACTCAGTAGTACTGATCTGGTAAAGAAGAACACCACGCCCACGTCACCAGGACAAGCACGAGGAAACTAACCTGCAGCGAGCACTTGCTACAGGCTCGGCCCTGTGCAGACTGCTTCAGCTCTGAGGCCACCTGCTGTGCCTAACCACCTTGCCTCCTTAACGTTCGCTCACGTCAGCTCCTGGGGATGACGAGCTCTCCAGTCAGACTCCTCGAGGTGATGGGAGAAAAATCTTTCCAGAAGAAGTGGAGACAATGAACAAAAACATGGCAATTAAAGACCTTCCTTGGAAAGCTGCTTTCAGGCATCTTGCCATCCCAGGCAGAGTTAACCAACAGGCCTCTCAGGGAGCAAGCCAGCCCACAGAGCAGAGTGACCAGCACAGGCGACGGCACTGTGCCCTTTCTGCCCATCTCCTCCAGCTGCCTTTTGCGTTTGCGCTGGTGAGAAGAGCATGCTATGAAAGTAGGGTGACTCTGATGCCACCAAGCTTCCTGTGGCATCACCTACATCTCAGAATCAGAGGCTCCTAAGTCACTCCACAACCCAGAATTGTGTGGGTGGGCCCAGGCTTGGTGTGACTGCACTGGGAGACCACTGGGCCTTAGCATTTCCTGCAACAGAGTGGGTGAATTTTCAGTGACATAAACAACTAGCATACACCCACACTTGCAAAGGGGCCTTCCTAATTTTAGGTCTGTGTTTATCCCATTGCCACCACAGAAAACTGTGCTTGGTCCCAAAGTAGATTTCACATACTGGTGCAGGTCGGCAGGAAGTGAGGTACCTGGCCACCCAGGTTGACCTGGGGCAGGGCCTCAGTCCCACCTGTCCTGGGAAGAACATCCCTGCTGGCTGGAGGCTGGAAAAAGGACACATGTCCAGGAGCCCTAGCCCTCTGTAAATCCTCAACTTACCCTAAACGTTGGCTCTTACTGGTGTTAGTATCGCACTTGCACAAGGCCTCATCTTGCAAAAGTACAGGGCCTAGCAAACACATTGACATCTCTGCACAGAAACATACAACTGTTAATGCCAAGTGGAACAAATAAAATTCAGGACGTGTAAAACAGCTTCATGTCATCCACTTTGGGGGTTACCACCCCCAAACAGTGTTAAGTCAAGCTTATGGAAACACTTTTGGTTGCCAAAACTTGATGATGGAATTGTGGACAGCCGATCGCAGACTTGTGTTGCCCAAGGCAGCAGGCTGACATTTACTGACTCCCACACAGATGACAGAGAGGGTCCCAGCTCTATGGACCCCTAGCACTGATACAGCCTCCAATTCTCAAACCCTGTCAGTCTGAAGAGGTTCACAGTATCTCCCCATTGGCTCCAGGGGCCACTCTGCTCCATATCCATGGCCAACACCTGAGTCCCCAACCAGGCCACATCTTGTAGGACCTTTGGGAATGAGGGCCAATGGTGTCACCGCTCTTCTTCCTCCACTGCAAGCTAGAGGCTTCTATGTGCCCAGCTCCCATCTGCAGGCTTCAAGGTGCAGGCCAGCACCTCCACTCTCTTTATCAAAAAGCCTTCTCGGGAAAAGAGATGCCTCTTCAACCACTATCCATAGTAGAGTGCCTTAGGGTTTACAGATCAGTCTCACATGAACCATCTCCTGTCGTCCTTACCCGCATGAGGTAGGCTGAAGAGTATTACTCTTTAAGGGGAGATTACTATATTGTGCCTGCCTTTCCAATGAGGAAACTGAGGCTCAGAGAGGTAATGGGATTTGCTTAGACTCCTACTCCAGCAGTGGTGGCACCAGAGACCAGTACCAGGTTTGGAACCATGGAACAAAGCTTGTGCTTCCTGCCCAGCTTATGCTGTGGAGGACAGGAGCCTCACCAGCCGTATCTGGGTAGCCTTGTGTACAAACGCACTTCCCTCTGTGAGCAATGAATGAAACTCCACAGCACAGGAAAATCGCTGAAGCTCCTATGCCAGCAACTGCACAGTGGGCCCAAACTGCCAGGTTGGGGGCTCTCCACAAACATGTCTGCCGCGGCCACATACCTCCCCTCAGTTCCCTGCATGTATCTGGCCTTTTCGAGGGACACTTCCCCCACTTTCCACCTGAGGAGGCCCATTTACATTCTGGATGCAGCTCCTCCTCCATGAAGCCTGCAGCAGCCCCTTGCCCTGAGTCAGCAATTCCTTCCTCGTCACGCTTACCCAACCTCACTCTGCCTCAGAATTCAGAGTCTGCACTTTCTTACAAGTCTGCCTGGAAGAGGCCCCGACCAGCCCTGAGTAATGTAGAGGAAAGCACGCGCTGTCAAAGAGCCTCTGGTTTACACTGACTTAAATCAGCTTTGCCTTACGATGCTCTGTACCCTGATCTGTCCTCTCCCATCAGGCTAGGCTTACACCAATGCTAACAGGTGCCTGGCTAGCAAACGCCCTTCCTAACCCAGCAGCTCTCTGGTGCATGAGAGGCCAAACCACCTCCCACTAGGCCCCTGGCAAGGTAGAGCACAGTTCTGCTTGCAGAGGCAGCTGGAGCCCTATACATGCCAGTTGGCACACACTCAGGGCACCAATTCTGGGTGCTGATTCTTCCACTCAGTAAACATGGATTGCACAGCAAGGGCCTGACCACCCAGGCCCAGCGCAGGCCCTCTCATGACATGACCCTCACTCTGCAACAACCTGACAGGCTGGTACCGACTGTCAGGTTGGCAACCCATCGGAAAGGACACCCTGTCCAAGCCCACTTCCTCCCACTCCATCAATGGGTGTCAGCTCGCAATCAGCCTTTAGCACTCCTACTGATTCCCCTCGCAGGATCTGCTGCCTCAAGGACCCAACTTGAGAGGGTTCCAGAGTGGTACAAAAAGCCGGTGGAAAGATGGGGTCAAGGCACAGGATTGCTTATCACCTGCCCTGCTTGGTAAGGAGGATCCTGTGTCAGGGGACCCCTGGTGCGCAGACAGCCCTGGGCACTAGGCAACAGTGCGGGTGCTAGGACTTTCACGTTAGACCTTCTCATCGGTCAAGCAGGTAGAAAGGAATTTCCTGGTAGGTGAGAAGATCCAGGTATGTGGAACAAAGGGGAGTGACAATTCTGAGGATGACGGCAAGGGACTGAGGCGATTTCTCTGTGTTGAGGACCTACAGGAGGATGAGAACCTTAGGGTGATTAACAAACTGAAAACTAAGAAGCCCCAGAGTCTCCATTGTCACTGACAATGTAGCCCCCATCTTGGGCAGTGGACAAAGGTCAAACCCAGGATTTGATAGATATGGCTGAACTTCAAAGATGGTTGAATGGTCAACCAAGGCAGGTCTGTCATGCCAGCAGAAGCCGACTTCTGAAAACCTGCATCCCTGACGTGAGGACCAAGGACACCTGGGAGAAGGCCCTGGAAGAACTGGACTCCCCGGATGTCTCTGAAACTTCTGAGTCTATGGCAGCCTCCCACCCTTTCCCATAAAGAGCTAGTGCACCCATTCCACCCCTGAGGGAGCAGAAAAGATCACATAAGCCTTTCCCCACAGGTGACCTGTGTCCCAGGAAGTAGGGGGACCAACCATCCTGACTGGCTGCAGGAAGTGCTGTTACCAGGAGAATCCCGGGAAACCCCAAAAGGGGAGGTCAGCTCACTGTCAGGCCCCTGGCCAGAGTGAAGTCACTACACTTCACTGGTAGGGCATGTTGGGCCTGCATAGGGAGGTAAGGGACAATTCCCTGCTCCCTGGAACTGCAGTGGAGGTCCTGGGGTGGCACAGAATGGCTGGAAGCCAGGGGCTCAAGACAACAGAGACCACCGACAAGGAGGCCCAACCCACAGAGGTATGGAAGTGGCCAAGCTAACACAACCTCCCTGGAGGCACAACGGACAGGCAACTGACCAAGGTGCAGCCTAAAATAGATACTCAAAAAGAGCAAGAGCAGACAGCAAGGAGGCTGAGGGCAGTCAACCCAAGAAACAAATCATCTCTCGCCCAGGTTCTGCCCCTGAGCCGGTTTTCAGATCTGACACCATGAACAAGGGGGTTGGCTGTTCCTCAGGGGGAAGGATGCTGCAGCTCCACGGCAAGCAGACACCGGAATGCTCTCCCTCAGCCCTTCCCAAAGAAACTTCTGGCTATGTTCTGGGTGACTGAACAATGAGAAAAGGGAAAACCAGACATCTGGGGGCTGCTAGACACAGTGTCCAACTGGACATGGGCATGAGTGAGTCAATGAACTCTTCTCTGCATCAGCTTCAGGAGGACTCCCTGTACTAGACTTTTTGAGACAGAATGTCATTGGGTCCAAGGAATGCTGGGCTATTCCCAAGGATCTGTCAGTTGGTCTCGAGCAGGGAGAGCCTAGAATCCAATATACACCAGAATGAGTGAGATGCCTTCTGAGGAATCTTTCAGAGCATGGGATGATACTTGACTTTAAATGAAAAATCTGTCAAAATGGTAATACAGCGTGAACTCAACTGAGTACAGCAATAACACATAGAAAAAGGACTGGGTAAATAGGCCCAGACTGTGACCGTCCTTGCCTCTGGGTAATGCCTCATGAGTGTTCTTTGGTCCTGGTTCTTCAACATAGTTTCTGTGATTTCCAGAGTTGCCACAGTGAGCATGAAGATACCCACAAGT
Source organism: Phataginus tricuspis (assembly GCA_029783875.1). Classification (NCBI taxonomy): domain Eukaryota; kingdom Metazoa; phylum Chordata; class Mammalia; order Pholidota; family Manidae; genus Phataginus; species Phataginus tricuspis. The sequence goes on along the minus strand of JAQQAC010016209.1, from coordinate 126,253,135 downwards.
CAGCCAGGTGGGTCTTCTGCACAGAGCACGTTAGCCCACTATTCAAGTCCCATGTGGGATGGTAACACATGCTCCAGACCCCCACACCTGAATCCTGAAAATAAGTAAGCCGAGCCTCATGACGGTTTGGCCACATGCAGCAAACCACGTAGGGAGCCCTCCCTTAGGTGGTCTTGGAGCCTCCCTCAGATGAAGGCCATTGCTTATTTGCTTGGACACAGCACAGCGAAGAACATGTAGACTGAAGAGCTTGGGCGTGATGGAAGCATGGAAATGAGCATCTTCCTCCCTGCCCTGCCAGTTAGAGTTGATGTAATGGGTTGTGACATGAACGCAGGGATGGGAGAGTGCCAGAAGAGCACAGACACTCCCAAGGTTCCAAGTCCACTGTGCCACATCCTGTGTGCAGCTCCCACACCTAACCAGCATGTTAAAGTAGGCCACCCGTGTCTGAAGCTTCCCAGGGGTGCAGCTTCTTCCAGTGGACTTGGGAGTGTCACTAAGACAAAACTGGAAATAAGTACAGTTCTCAAGATGGGCCACACGATCTGGGCCAGGTTGAGAAGGACACAACAAGCAGAGCTGCCCAGGAGACAGAGAGGAAGGTTGGGGCAGAGGAGCACCTTGGAAACAGGCCAGATGAGGGTCGAGAGCTAAAATGGAAGTGTTGGAGCAGAAGATACAATGCTCACTGTCTTCCCACAGCTGCATGGCTGCCCTGGGGCTTCTCCTGTGTGAGTCCAGGACACGGAACTAAAGCTAAATGGTGACCAAGTGAATTACACAGACAAAAAGGAGCCCTTTCTCATGGGCAGAATATTGGACACAAGGGCACCTCCTCTACGGGGACAGCTCATCCCACGTGGTGGGCCTGGGGTTGGATGGCAGTCTCCAACAGGAGGGGCGATGGGACACTCCCTGAACTTTGGGGTCACTTAAAGTTCAAAGAGTCTAGGCAAATACTGACTCCAAAGCAGACCTGCAAAGAGAGGAGAAAACCAGCCCGTGAGGGGCAGAAGGAGGAATATGAAACACAGCCAACCAAAGTGGGATTAGCACCCAGACTTCAAAAATGGCTCCCACAACTCAGCACAAAAAGCAAAAGCAGCTCAACAGCAAGCTGGGCAATTAGACATTACACAGAAAAGGAGACACCATACCTGCCAAGAAGTGGGTGAGGGAAACCAGGAATCTGGGTGAAGCTGGTCCCAGACCAGTGCTACAGCAAAACACACAGCAGGAGTGAACTGGAACCCTCTCTAGGCCTCGGGATCAAAGAAGCACATGGGGTGGGGAGGCAGCAGCATGCTCCACGATGTAAACTACACCACCTCTCAGAAAGTAAAAGAATGGCTGATGGGCTCGGAGAAGGGGAGGAAGTGCATGGAAATCACACTGAGCAGAAGGGGTCAGCTAGGCAGGAGAACACGTGGGCCAGAGAGAGACATGGCAGAGCCAGGGTGAGTGCGAGAAACCAAAGCCATGTCTGAGCAAGTGCCAAGGGCTTGGAAGAGACGGGGTCCAGGGGCCCCACACTTCCCGGCCAGCATTCCCATTTCCTCAGATTGCTACAAGGAGAGAGCAGGTTTAGCTCATTGGAAGAGAAAGCAGTCCTCTGTTGATTCAACAATTCCTCAGCAACTACTCTGTCCTAGGCGCCTGGCTTGCAGAAATGAGTAAGACACAGCAGTCCTTGCCTTCAAGGAACTCGGCACCCCTGAGGCAGCCAGAGATTTTTGGAGAGCAGCTACAATCCTGAGAGGTAAGAGCCCGGTGACAGAAGATACAGAGTGCCACCAGAACTGAGAAAGGAGACTGTCTGACTCCTGGGTGGGCAGAGGAGGGGATGTTAAAGTTGTGCCTGGAAGGAGGGCAGGAGGTTGCCCAGATGAGAGGTGGCTTCCAGGCCTCGGGAACTGCAGGTGCCAAAGCAGGGAGTCCTGGTGGAGCGCGTGAGCTCAGGGAGCAGGGACTTGCAGCACAGTGAACCAACGGATTGGACTAGAAGGAGGGAGAAAGCTGGTGCGACTGGTAGGCGTGCAACTGGTAGGCCCACGTCCCAGGGCACGGAGGTGTCTGGGCTAAAACAGGAGAGGGCTCAGCAGGGTTTTCAGTAGGGAGTTCATGAGGACAGATGTGTGGGTCAGAAACGGAACTAAGGGCGTGTGGAGGACCCAATGGAGAAGGATGGACAGGAGGCATCAGGGCCGGTGGGGAGGCTCAGGTAACAGCACCACCCCAGACCCCGAGGCCTGAACTCAGCAAGTAGCAGTGGGGACGAGGAAGGGCAGCATTTCTTCTGTCAGGCATTGGGAGGCAGGGACACAGGACTTGGTCATCAAGTAAATGCGGAGGGACGGTGAGGGAGGGGAAGGGAGCCCAAAGAGCCATGCGTGGCAGCAGTGAGGGGGTTGAGCCCCTAACAGAGGCAGAGGACAGGAAACCGCTCTGATGGGGAAGTTGGCTTCGTGTGGAACGTGTCAGGTCTCAGGTACAGCAGGAAACAAGAGTGGAGATTTTCCTTCTCACCTGCAAAAAAGGCCATCTAAACACCGTCCCTCGGGACCCCGCCGGCCGTCCCAGGGTAGTCTGGAGGAAGGAGAGGCCTGGGCGCCCAGCCCGGAGGTGCAGGAGTCAGCCTAGAGATCCGGCCCTCTCTCCGCCTGCGTGTCCTCCGGGCTCCATCCTGAGAGTCGGTTTAGGTCTCTGAGGAGCCCGGGGCTGCCACTTTGCTGCCTACCGGTGCGAAGCGAGCTGGAAGCCTACATCCTAGGAGGAAAAAGGGCCCTGGCGGGCCTAGCCCACACGCTGCGCAGCTCCCAGGCTCCAAAGCTCCACCCCCGCCTCCCGCTGCGCAGCTCCTCCCCGGCGCTCCCCCTCCGGCCCGCCCGGCGGCCCCCTTAGCTCGCCCTACCTCGCTTCCAAGCCACGCCCGGCTCCTCCAGTGGCTCCACCTCCGCCCAGCCTCTCCAAGCCTCCCTTGGCTCCACACCAATTCAACTCCTCTCGAGCCCCGGCCTGCGCTCCCCAGCCCCGACCCACTCTGCCAGCACATCCTCCCAAGGCTTTTCCCCAGCTCCAGCCGGCTTTTCCCTCAGTTCACGCTCCCATGCACTGCTAACGCTCTAGGCAAACGTCCTAGCCAGACCGGCCCCTCCCCACCACCGCCCAGCTCCTCCCTAGCTCCGCCCCACAAACCCCTTGGCTCCACCCCCACCAGACCGTCCCCCAAGCTCCGCCCCAAACCCCACCCCGTCCCCACGGTGGGCCAACCCCGAGCCAGCTGCTCCCCAGGGGCGCCACGCGGTCCCCAGCCCCGCCCACCCCACACTCAGCTCCACCTCACCTGCTTTTCCCGGGCTCCACTCGGCTCCTCCCTCTTTCACAGCTCTTTCTCGCAGCTCCGCCCCACTCCTCCCTGAGCTCTTGCTGCCTGCTTTCCCCCAGTTCCAAGCTGTTCCTCTCCAGCTATACCACACTCTTCCCTCAGCTTATCTTCTCGCGATTTCCCCCTGCTTCGCTTCGCCCAGCTCCTCCCTTCGCCTCCCCAGCTTTCCCCCAGCTCCACCCTACTCCTCCCCAACCTGCGCCCGCTCCTGCTCCAGCTCCGCCTCCCTCGCTTTCCCACTCACGCCCTGCTCTTCCCCTACCTCATCCCCAGCTTTATCCCACCTACGCTCCGCTCCTCGCTCACCTACTTTGCAGCAGCTCCGCCCGACTCGTTCCGGAGCTTGGCTCCGCTCCTCCTCCAGCTCCGTCCCACTCCTCCCCCTACCCGGCCCAGTTCCACCCGCGGCTCCACCCCCCTCCAGCTCCCCGCACCCCAGCTCCACCCACAGGATGGCCTCTCCACTCCCCTTCCTGCCCTGCCCGCCCCCGTTGCTTTTCCTCCTTCCCGCTCCGCTCTCGCCCGCCGGTCGCGAGCCCCTAACCCAGCCGGGTCATCCCGCGCGCCTCAGGGCCTAGTGAACCCAACAACGTCTGGTAGCAACGGGGCCTGCGAGCGTACGGGCGGGTGTACGTAGGCGCGTAACTATTAATTACCCGGCTGCGAGCCTGCGTGGCTGCGTAAGGGAGTGGTGCGCACCTGCACGTGCATACGTACGTACGTGGGTACGAGTCTGCGCACAAGAGGGGCGTCAGCATCCGGATGAAGGACAGCTGTCAGCTGTCAGCTGTCAGCGGTGCTCGGTCCCCGGGCGGCGGAGGGAGCGGCTACGGCGCTGAGGCAGCCACGACGCGGGCCGGGCGCTCTGTCTTCTCTCCGCGGTGTGCGTCGTCCCCTTGCCTGGGCGTGGGAAGCGGTGTTCCTGGCGCGGGCAGCCTCGCGGGACCACGGGGAGGCGGAGGACTGTCCTGCCATGTGGTCGCAGCCTCGTCAGCCCAGCGCGCCCTCGACTCGCTCGGCCGGACCCGTCCCTCCCGTCCGAAGGAAGTCGGAACCCGCCAGGCGCATGCCAGCAGCTCTGCCTTCCGCGCGCAAGTCTGGGCTGGGGTTTCCCCGACCCTGTGCCTGGGAGCACCCGCAGAGCGGCGGAGGCCGCACTCTTCGGCCCCAGCTCCGACCCCATCACCGTCACGCGCCCGCCATCCTTCCGCGTGTGTGGAGCAGCGACGTCCGTCTGTACCCAGAAGCGCCAGAGTGCAGGGCCATGCGCACCGGTGCGCCCCCCTTGCTGTGCTCACCGCCTCCTGCATGGCCCTTGGTCTGTGGCCTCACCGAGGCCCCTGGCTGTGCGGAGTTCAGCTGGTTGCCCATGGCACCTCTCCCGGCTGGGCATACCCAGGATGATGTTGAGAGGGACGGGATTGTTCCTAGGGTCCCCAAATCCTGCCCGTGGGACAGTGCGGGGGGACTGGGCAGTTTTCTCCTATTGGACTCTGGGTCGGCTGGGCTGTAAGGACACCCTCCACTTGAACTTACAGGAAATGATTTTTCTGTGCCTGCTGGTTGGCAATCCTGTGGACCCTGGCCCAGCGAGGGTCGGGGGATACCCACTGCCATGATTAGCAGGATCAAACCATGAACCAAGTGAGGTGTTTCCCATCAGACGGACCCTCCTGGGTCCTGGTGGTCTGCAGTCCCTGCTGAGCACCAGACTGTTCTGGTCATTAGCCAACACTGCTGTCTTGTACCTAACGTCCCGTTCTCATGATCCCTCTTGTCTTTGTGCAGGTGAAGAAGCCGAGACAAGCGGGAAAGCGCTTCGTCCCAAGTCCACAAAGCAGGTACTCTGTGCCTCCAGAGACAGGAGGGCACCTTTAGGTCCACCCTCATGAGCTCATTTTAACTTGATTACCTCTGGAAATACCTTTCCTTTCCATATATGGCCATGTTCCGAGGTACTGGGGAATGAGACTTCAATACATGGATGGCGGGGCTGGGGTGTGGGGTGGCGTGTGGGGGCAGAACGTGAGTACAGTGCAGCGCAGCACAACCTACGAGGCCCCTGAGGTAGGAACAAACTCGAGATGTTCTGGGGATGGAAGGAAGGCCTTGATGGCTGCGGGGTGTTAAGTAAAGGGGAGAGGAGAGGAGACAGCTGTTGGGGGGTAGCGGGGAGAGCCAGATTTCATGGGGCCTGGCGGGCCCTGGTGAGAGGGGCATCCGTTCTGGTTGGGGGCGGGGCCTGGTTGGGCCCTGGAACCTTTCAGCAGGGGAGTGACATCATCAGATCGCCCTTGGACCAGAACCGCTCTGGCCACAGTGTGGGCGCTGTGGGCTCGGACCAAGAGTGTGGCCATATAGACGAGGGAAAGGGGTCAGGTTCAGGATAGGCTGTGGAGATAGCAGCCATGTGACATGCGCGGTGGGTGCAGGAAAGGGAGCATGGGCGGCCGCTAGGTCGGGGATAAGGACAACCAGGTTGGTGGCAAAGCCACTGATGGCGGTGGAGGGGAAGTGGATTTGGGGACCTGAGTCTGTGCTGGCCTTGGAAGTTGAGGCTGAGCAGCTGTGGCCCATGTGGAGGTAGGCAGAGCAGGCGAGCATGCGACACGGAAGCCCGGGAGGAAGGGCAGGAGGGGCAGTCAACCGTGTCAGGGCTGCGAGCGGTGAGTGAGAGGAGGAGGCGCAGCTGTGGGGCGGGTCACTGGTGCCTGTGGTGACAGGTGTACTAGTGGAGTTGGGGGTGACAGTGCACGGAGAGGAGGGAGATGCTGCAAGTCTAGACAGCTCTGCTGAGGACTGCTGCGTGGAGGTTTAGACAACGAGGCAGACGCCGGAGGCCTCCAGAGGCACAGGCTCAAGGGGTGGGTGTCTCTGTCCCCGTGGTAAAGGGGGTGCAGGCGTAGCCCTCTAAAAATGGAATCATACTCTACTGGTAGAGTAGGGGGAGTGAGGCTGCCAGAGTGGGGGCAGAGAATGGCCAGAGCAAGGTCCTTGAGCAAGCGAGAGGGGTGGGGTCCAGAGCTCCTCAGAGGGCAGCTCGTGGGGCTGCTCGGCATGAGAAGCGGAGGGGATGCAGAGGACCTAGGTGCAGGGACAGGCAAGACAGTGGGATGGCAAAGGGGTGAACATGAGGCAGCTTTGGTGCACCTGGGGCCTGGCCCTGGGGAGTGGGCGAGTTGTCTTAAACAAGAGGATGTCGTTGAGGTCAGGTTCACCTACCTAAAGATAGGCAGGAGGCAGGAGGCAGAGTGCGGGTGCTCGTTGGTGGGGTGCGGAGCACTGGGCGCCGTGATGACGATGGGAGGTGACCTGTGACTGTCCTGTTAGGTGCCAGGTGCTGGGCCAGGTGCCCTCAGCACCTTGCCTCCCGTCCTCACAGCCACGTGGAGACAGAGGCTCCGAGAGGTGCCACCACCCAGCCGAGGTTCAGGCCTGGGACCCTGCTCCTCCCACTGCACAGCTCTGTCCTCCAGTCAGGAGGCGGAACCCCACCACCCCTGCTCCAGGCACCAGGACAGGAGGGGAGGACAGGGCGTGCACCCAAGTGCCCTGTAATCGTGGGTCATCTATTCCTCAGCAGCTGCTTCTCAGCAGTGGAGTGGGTGACAGCAGCACTGCCCTGCCGGGTTATTTGAGGATCAAACTCTGGGACCCGTAGGTTGTGCACATCCCCACCCCTGGCCCGGAGAGGGTGCGTGTGCACTGGTGCCACAAGGCCCTGCTCTCCTTCGACTTCTCCTTGTAGGATCAGGTGGGGCGGGACATCTGCTAGAGCAATGCTGGGGGAGGCAATTGGAGGAGGGTAGCGCCCAGAGAGCTGGGGAAGAGACAGGTGAGGTGACAGAGACCACCTGAGATCACAGTGTGCGCCCATGCCTGACCTGAGGTCGCACCCTGGGGATGTGTGCTCGTCACCCTGGGGGTAGGGGCCAGGGAGATTGGGGTCTGCAGGGCCTCGGCGGTGGCAGGCCCAGGGAGCCGAGGGGTTTGGGGTGCCCGGTGGTGGTGGGAGAAGACGCAAACCGCAGGACTGTGGCTGTCTGTGCTGGGAGAGGGCCAGAGCCTCTTTCACAGTGCGCTGGGCTGTGGAAACAGGGGGCCCGCCCTCCATCCTCTGTGCTGCCCTGGGCCTCACTGCACTTGATCCTAGAACAGAACACATGCCTTCTGGGGCCCGTGCCTTTCTCTCGCTGTCCCCAGCCACCTTCACAAGCTCCCCAGAGACTCCATCTGCTGGATGAGTCCCCCCCAGTGCCCCACCCCTCCCTTCCTGTCAGCTTACTGCGTGGCACTGCAAGAGAGGAGCCAACCCTCTCCACTCCCCCGCCAGCATCCTGGTCAGTGGAGTTTCGGGCATCCGGGGGACGCTGGGCAGAGGTCAGGCCCATGGGCCGTGAGCTTGGAGGGCTGGTGGACGATGCCGTTGACATCCACGGTTCTGTGCCTCCGCAGGCCGTGGGAGGTCCGAAGAGCTCTGGGAAGATGAGGCTCGGCTGCCTGTCCTTCCGGCAGCCTTATGCAGGCTTTGTGTTAAATGGGGTCAAGACGGTGGAGACGCGCTGGCGTCCCCTGCTGAGCGGCTACCGCAGCTGTACCATCGCCATCCACATTGCTCTCAGGGACTGGGAAGATGCCACCTGGAGGAAGCTGCTGGTGGACAGGCTGGGGATGACCCCCGCTCAGCTTGAGGCCTTGCTTCAGGAAGGGGAGAAGTATGGCCGTGGAGTGGTAGCTGGCAAGTGGCGATGCACCTGGCCCCGGGCTGTGGGTGGTGGGGCTGGGGTTCCACGACCTCGGGTTAACCCTTTCTCTACTCTGGGACTCAGTGCAGCTCTGAGAAGCAGGGACAGGTCCAAGTCTGCACATGGCGTTTACCTCCGTGTCTGTGTGTGCATGTGCAGTGGCATGGCACAGAGGGTCGGGGTGCCTCTGGACCCAGACTGCTTCCTGCCCGGCCCCACACACCTGCCCCAGCCCCATTGCCTACCGCACCACGTCCCCTACCCCGTGAGATCCCATGTCACCTGCGGAAGTGTGCAGGGACCTGAGCGCCTGTCACTCACAGGGGCCCCTCAGTACCTGCCACCCTCAGCAGTGTGGCTGGGGCCTGTCCATGACTCAGGTGGGGTCGTGGAGGACGACGCCCTCTGCTCTCCGCTACTCTGCCTCCCGTGGCCTCACCCAGAGCTCCCCGAGCAGAGCTTGGCTCACGGGAAACGCTCGCTGGGAGGCACCCTGTTCGCTCCTCTGTGCCCACTTGGCGATACTGCGTCAGTCTCCTGGTGGGGGTAGCATGAGTTGAGTAACCATGTTCTCCCCCACACAGCCCTGGGCTTATGGAGGAAAATCATCCAGGTGCCTCTCTCTTTGTGCACAGGGCTCGTGGACGTTGGGGACACAGTGCGGTGCCCAGAACACCTAGCTCCTGACGAGGCTGCAGACCTGGAAAGCCAAGCCGTGCTGACCGACCTGCAGCACAAGTACCTGACCACCCTGGCCAACCCTAGGTGGCTATTGGAGCCCATCCCCAGGAGAGGCGGGAAGGACGTCTTCCTGGTAGACATCCCGGAGCACCTCATCCCCTCAGACAGGAGGCCTGATGAGCATGGGCGCCTCAGAGGAAGGTTGCCAAGACAGCAGTCCGATCAGGACCCGTCAACCGGCCCTGCACCGAGCACGCTCGAGTCGGCTGCGAACTGGATCGGCACCGCCATGGAGAGCGCTGGCCAGAGTGTGCTGCTGCCCTAAGCAGGTCCCCACTCGGATGCAGGGGACCGGGTAGTGGGACTGTCCTTGCGGGACTTTGACCTTTAGGGCAGAGCGAAAGCTGCCAGTGAATGTCTTTGCATTGCCACCGATTTTGGTCCAGCTGGTTTCTGGGGTGTACAAAGAAGCATGTTTTAAGAGACCTGCTTCGTGCGCTCCCCTCTCTGTTCTGGTCAAAACTCTTGGAAGGCTTGAAGGGTACCCATGGGACAAGCAGGCGCCAAATGATCACCGGAGAGAGGCCAGCCATGGACGGCCTCGTTCACGAGCAACAGGACATCAGGCTGAGAAGTGGAGCGAGCCCCTGTCCATCCTTGCTCGTGAGTCGCCTGTTGTGACAGTGTGTGCTGGCTCATGAAGCATGCATGCTGCACCCGTCCCCACAGCTACTTGATGTCCGAGGAGGGGGCCCTAAACACAGCTCTGACGGAAAAGTGATAGGTGGTGGTGGTTTTTATGTTGTGGGGAACCTTTTTGTCTTTTCTTTCAAGTGGTTTCTTAGCAAAGTTTCTAGGGGCATCACCCATGAGGACGATGGGCTCTGCCCCCAGGTGCTGGCTGGGGCACGGCCGGTCTCTTCTGAGCCAGACCGTGGGGCTTGTGCATCCCTTGGCAGAGGGGGTGGCCCTGCTTTTAGGCAGGCCTCTCTGCAAGGCTCCAGGATCGTGGGCTGGAGATGCTCAGCTGCTGTTCAGGAGCGCCCTGGCACATCTTAGGGGCAGCCGTGGGGAAAGACCCTCGGGTGTCAGGATATGGGACGAAAGTAAGGAGATGCTCCCGAGGTCAGGAGCGAGGCTGCTGTGTCTCCTGACCAGCAGGCCAGGCTCAGGGCACAGGGTCTGCGTGAGCTTGCCTCAGTGCACCCCAGCCAGGTCCTTGGTGAGGACTTGGTGTGCACGTGGTGCTCCGAGTCTCAGAGGACGGCGGGAGCCAAGGCTCGTCTTGGGCCAGGATTTCCAGCCCCCTGGGGCTTACAGTGAGGTGAGGATGGGACGGCAGGGTAGAAAGAACCACAGTCATCGGCTGCTTCACTGCAGACTGAGTCCTATTGTATCAGAGACCGCTGGCACCCACCTCATGTTCTTACACATCCGAGTTCCAAACACAGCCCAGACTAGCAGATGTTTGGCCATGTAGAGCCTGCCTGCTCTGGGTACCCCACCGAACCTCACCCCATGCTGGGTACAATGAGGTGAGCGGCAGCCTTGTGCTTCTAAGAGTGCAAGCCACTCCCCAAGCTTCTGAGCGACATCACTTGCACGTGGGAGACCCTCTCCAAGTGTCCCCCTCCCTTAGTCCCCTCGGGCTGCTGTGACCAAATGGGGTGATCTAGGAAGTCATGGAGTGGCTAAGGGCAGGCCGCCCTGAAATGTGCCACTTTGCCATGCAGATTATTTCGGCTGAAAGCAGGAAGGCCCAAAGACTCAGGAAGAGCCTTTGACTTCTCCCCATACCCCACCGACTGCCTGAAAACAGTTGAGCTAGAGGACCTTCTCCGGGAAGAGAGCTTCTGCCCTAGAAAACTACGTTAGAAGAGGCACTGGGGTGGTAGACAGGGAGGAACCTAGCAAAGTCTGCTGAAATTCCTCTGTATGCAGGCCCCCTTGTTGCTGTGTGGCCCCATGAGCACTTGCTTATCAGACCTTTACTCTTTCTCATCTTCCAGTGAATTGCCTTCCTTTCCTTTGAAGGGCCAGGCCCTGCCACCTTGTCCTTAGCTCGGGGTGACAGCCAGGCCTCCTGTGCCCCACTGTCTTTAGAATCCCCTGTCAGGGATTAACCCTACTATGTAATTCAATTTAATCTTCTCCGGTTCATCTGTCTTCATCTGTCTCAGGTTGATTCCATTCTTAGACCCGCTTAGAAGAACCTCGAAGGGCAGAGGAAAATGTTTCATCCCCAACAGGAACCTGTTCCTCGGAGTTCTGCCAGCCCATCTCACACAGCAGTCGAACCCGACGAAGGCGCCTGGGTCCTCTGATCATAGCCGGTGGGTCAGGAGGACAGTGGGCTCACGACTGGCCTCTGCAAGGGGCGGGAGTGGGCAGTGGGCCTGATCCTTTGACCTGCGGGGTCTGATGCTGTCTCGGGGCAGATCCTGTCAGAACGGAGTGGAAGCCCCCCGACACCCTGCTGGGCGGGCCCTGGCCTGGTTCGTGTCGGTGTGCTCCCGGGCCCAGCAGTCCATGCGGGTTCGCAGCAGCACGTGGGGCAGCCTGCAAGGACGGCATGGCAGGGCGAGCTCTCCCTCAGGACGAGGGCAAAGCCACCAGGAGCAGGTCAGGAAAACCGAGGCCGCCAAGCCCTCCCCGCACCCCACGGCTGCCCAGGTGTCCGGGTCGCTGTTTCCTCGGCGGTGACAAAATCGGGGCGTCCCGTTTGGTACTCAGAGTTGACAATGCTCCCATCGCCCCTCTTCTCCCCCAGGCCCCTCGTCTGCAAGTGGGGCAAAAGCATTTTCGCAGATGAGCGTGGCCATACAAGGGAGCCACAAAGACACGCCACATTCAGGAAGCAGTCAGGACGAAAGCCTGACTTTTCGCCCATTTCCAAAAGGGGCTCACAGCACCCTTTCCGTCCTGATCGCTGATCCAGCGAGGGGTGGAGAAAAGAGTGATGGCTTTCTGGAGACAGCCCCGCTGACCCTCCCACTGCCTGGGGCACGCACCAGGAGAGGGCGAGGGAGGCAGGTGGCCCATCCTCCTTGCAGGGGCAACTCCCCGGGCTAGTCCTGCCCAACAAGCCAAGGCACAGGAACACCCCGAGGGGGCGTCCGTCGGGTGTGTCTCCCTGGAGTGCAGGGCCTGGAGGGCTCCCAGTCCCTCCGATGGGCCTCCCCCACGTGCAGCATCCCAAGTGTGGGGTGAGTTCGGAAGTTTCTGATTTTGAGAAATTATTCAACTTCATCTAAGTTCTTCAATTTATCTGAATAAATGTTTTTATTTCCTATTTTCTTCCTTATGTGTGCGGTATCTGTAATAATATACCCTCTTTAATTTCTGATATTGGTAAGTTGTGTCTTTCTTTTTTAGTATGTCTGTCTAAAGTTCTATAAATTTTTGTTTATCTTTCCAAAAATGTAGGTTTAGGTTTCCTTGACTTTTTAATTTGTTTTCTCGTTTCAATTTCATTTTGTTATGGTCTTTTTTATATCCTTTCTTCTTTCTGCCTTGAGCTAATTTTTTCATCTTTGTCTAGTTAATACAGGTGGGAAGTTAGACTACTGCACTGAGACCTTTCTTCTTCTTTATTCTAAGCATTCAATGCTCTAATTTTCCCTTGAAACAGTGCTTTAGCTACATCTCTCAAGTTCTGATCAATTGCATTTTCATTTTAACTAATTGCAGTTTTATTTCCCGGAGACGTTTTCTTTGACCTGTTATTTGGGAAGGTGGTTTAAGAAGGTACTGTTTAACTACCAAATGTTTTGAGATTTTCCTTTTGTCCTTTTTTTATTGCTTAATTTCTAATTTGATTACATTATGCTTAGAGAATATACTCTGGATGACTTGAATTTTTTCATAATTTGTGGTGCTTGTTTTATGACTTAGGATACATGTTGGTGAATGTTCCACATGCACTTGTAGTGATATTTGTGTTTACAATTTTTGTGAAGCACCCAGGAGCATGACTGAGAAGGGGGCAATGGTCTAGTGGTACTGCAGTTCCCCAAGCCTTTGATATCTTGTTTTTGGAAGATTCCTGCATGAGAATCTCAATTTGAGCCCAGTACTTGATGCACAAAATGGTGGGATCCCTTGTGTGCATTCCCTGACTGTCACCCAGGGGTCCACCTTGTCGTCCTTTAGCTAGAAAGCGGGTTTTCCATGTAGCCACTCTGCTGTGCATTTCCCTTGAATGGACCTGCCTTGAACGCTAAGTGACAGGAGGATGGAGAGAGAAAGATATCAAGTGGGAGTCCTCTCGTCCATTGTGGCCCCACGTTCTCTTGTCAGAGAGAAGGATTTCTAGCCCCAGGGTTTGGTCATGCGGCCACCTTGGGCCAGAAACGGAGGCATTTCTTAGAATTCTTCCTGTCCACAGCTTGTGTATAATTATTGAATTTGGGCTGCATTTGAGTCAAGACTGAGAGCCACAGGAGTAAAAACAGCACAGGAACTCACCACCATACTGATCTTACTTCAAGTTCTGGTTCCCTTTCTCAGTCATGCTACCATTTAATTTTTTAAACACACTTTCTTTTAAGAACAGTTTTCACTTTATAGAAATGTTGTGAAGATAGTACAGAGAGTTCCCATCTACCCAACATCGTTTCCCTTATTATTACCCTTTTATATTATTATACTTACCACAAATAATAAACCAATATTTTCTTAGTATTTATCTAATTTCCTTTTTCTGTTCCATGATACCACATTACATTTACTTTCAATGTCTCCTTGGTCTCCTCCTCTTGGCTGGGAAGGTTCGGAGACTTTTCGTCTTTTCAGTTTTGGGGCTTTTTTTTTAATGATCTTGGCAGTTTTGAATACTGGCTACATGTTTTGTACAATGTCCCTCAATTGGGGTTTACCTTGTCTTTACCATGGTTAGACTGGGGTTATGTGTTTTGAGAGGGAAGAACAGAGAGGTGGAGAGGCGTTCCCACCACTTTCTGTCAGGGCTCCATGGCATCAGTGTGACTGGTCACCTGACAGATACAGTGTGATCACCGGAAGACACAAGTAGGTGGACAGCACGGATAGATGTAAATTCTGGGTTGCCATTTCCCCCTTCTTCCAACAACTAAATATATCACTCCTTTCTATCAGGTTAAGGCTGCTGGGCTGCTCCCTGGACTGGGCGGGCACAGGCTTCGCCGGCGGCAGCCTTGGGTCGCTGGTAAGCCAGTCAAGGGGCTGAGCTGGACAGCAGGGCACCCGGGGGAGCACAAGGGGATGGGCGCTGTCACGTGGAACTGGGAGGAAATGCCAGCGCCTCGGCTCTCAAGGAACCGGGGTTAATAACGCCTGCCAACAGTGCCCGGGATCCTGCCCTGTGCTTCCTGACAGACATCTTGCAGTGACAGGCCACGCCTGGAGCAGGGGACACCCCTGGGAGGCAGGGGCTCACCCCCAAAGAGCAGCCCTGGAAGCAGCCTGGGTCCGGGCTGCCAGGGGCCTGTGTCTGTGCAGAGGCCTCTGCCATTCCCTCTCCCCCTGGGCCCTGGGTCTGCAGCGCCTACCTCCTGCCCGCCTGCCCTCCGGCGGCTCAACTCAGACAGCTAGAGAGCAAACTGAAGGGTGCAGAATAGGAAGAAACCTTGTGCCAGGACCTCAAAAGTTGGTGCTACTGCCTTGCTCCCTGCCTCTAATTCAGAGCGAGTTCAACACCTCCCTCCTACCCCAAAACCTTGGCACACACTCTTTGCCAGGAATGTTTCCCTCTCGTCTCTTCTCCTCTCCCCAGATCTAGTTAACTTTTATTTATCCTTGAGATCTCAGCTCACTTGTTATTTGCTGATGGAAGCTTTTCTGACTTCCCTGACCAGGTCCCCTGGTTCCTGTTTGTACAGTGTCTGTAGCATGCTGTACTCCTCTATCATAGCACTTATTTGTACCCTTATATTTGTGTGCTTATTTGATTAATGCCTGTCTCCCCTACTAAACTATAAGCTCCATGGGGCCTGTGCCATGACTGTCTTCATTATGGTATCCTACATACCTGGCTCAATAAATATTTGTTTAATGAGTGACTCCTCAGAGCCTATAAGAGAAATCTAGAACTGCTTCAGTCAATCACTGCTTTCCTGGTGGTCCACGGCCTGGTTCTCTTTGCTCTCATCCTCCTCCCTCCTTCAGAATTCACTGTGCCATTGGAGAGATGGGAAAGACCATGACACTAAGTCAGAGCATCACTGCCTTTACTCTGCAGATTTTGTGTGTCTTAGAAATAGTCACTATCATGGTTTGGTGGGTCCAAAGGCATGGGCCGTATCTCTTTTCCAACCTTTTGATCTTGGTGAGATTGAACGCACTGCTCTTGTTACCAAGGCTCTGGAAAACAGCAGTGACACAAAGTGATTCACAAGTGTTAAGACTCAGATGCGCATGGCTGCCGTCTGAACCTCTGCCTGTTTCCATCTGACACAGAACTGTTTGATCATAAACTTCTTTTGATTTGCATAGCTTAAGACTTGCTGAAACAGACCCCTGGACCCACGGAGTCCTTCCCTGAATGCCTGAGGGTTCCTAACAGCTAGGGAGCCCAGTTCATTGACTAGGCAAACTATTAGAAATATACAGAATTGGTAGACTCTGATTCTGAGGTGTTCCTTGGAGGTGGGGATCTGGGCGTAGGTGGCATTAAGCCCTCACTCTGCCCATACCCAGAGCCTTGGGATTTTCTGCCACCTTGGTGGAGTTGATGACTCAGAGATGGCTCTTCAGCCTCGTAGCTAGGCAGTGCTTGAAGGCTGTGAGAACTCTTCTAGGCCTCAGGCGGTTGGGCCTGGGACAAAGGCTGAGGAATGCTGCTCTGGGGCTTCTGTGATGTGTGCATGGAGAACTGAGGAGGTCAGTAGCATTCACAAACTTGCATATGCTGCAACTTCTAAAGCCATTCTGGAGTCTATGTAAGTTATCTTGTCTTTTATTTAAGTCAGAAAAAATGAATTTGCTTGCTGGTAACTGTTAACAAAAGGCAGCTACCTGGCCTTTAACCATCATTTGAAAAGTATCCATTCATTAAATATCTCCTGAGTTCTGCTGTGTGCCAAGAGATGTGCTAGGTGCTCATAAGTACAAAAATAAATGCTCAAACCCAGCAGAAGTGGCAGAAATGGAAAGAGAAATCAAAATTCAGCACAGGACGAGGCATCCCAGAGACAGGAACCCAGTGCTGTGGGAACACAAGTGCCAGAGCCACTAATTCTGAGTATAGCAGGCAGGGAAGGTTCCATACCTGGTTGTTGAAGGAAATAATCATAGGGTTTTGTCAGACTGAGGGCAGGAAAGGCATCTTAGAAGAGATGAGGTGTGCAAAGGCATGGGGCCGTGGGGAGGCCTGGTGTGCTCACACAGCGGTGAACCGTCAGGGTGGTGGGAGCGTGGCAAGGGACACATATTGTGTGATTTAAAAATACTGCTTGTGGCACTAAGAATTACTGCAAATAATGTTTACATATTGTTTTTAAAAAAGCCTACTCCAGATCCGTCATGAGTGTATGTCAGTACTCTTAATGAACCACTTACCATCCAAATGTCTGTTTATCTGTCATTCTGTCATCTCAAACCACCTATAGTAAAAGTCTCTTGATGAAACTGAGTTCATCATTAATAATAGCTGTGACTTACGGGGCACCTACCATGTGCCAGGTTCTTTGTATCCATTATCTTGAATCTTTGCAGTAACCTGAGAGTTAGATATCAGCCTTGTTTTGCAGTCTTATAAAGACCTTGTGACTTCGCTGAAGTTGCCCAGGCAGCAAGAACCCAAGTCAGGATTGTAATGCCAGTCCATCGCCTCTGAAGCCTGTACTCTTTTCCTGCGTGCCATGCTACTTTGCTAATTCAATGACAACCCCCATGATGCAGTAGGTCCCGTGTCCTCAGGGGCCTTCTATTCATGAGTTGTGATTAAACAAAGCAAACCTTATATCTGAGCTTAGACATCCAAATGAGTATTATCCTTCCAAGGAGTTACTCAGGGAAGATATATATATATTTGACTGTACACACACACACACACACACACACACACACACACACACACACACACA
>JAQQAC010016209.1:126198151-126232722 GCA_029783875.1 Phataginus tricuspis | reverse complement strand
CCCCACACCAGCTCACCACTACATCTCTCCACCACCAATTCCGCCCAACGCCCACCACGGCACCCCCACACCAGCCCCCAACTCCCATCCCCCAGCTCCCGCAACCCTCACCCCATCCCCCTGCTCCCCCAACCCCCATATCCTGCCCCCCATCTGCCAACACCCACCACCACCCCTCCCCGCCATGCACTGACATCCCACCCCACATATTCCCCCAGCCCAGCACCACACCACCTCCACTAGGGCCCTGGGGAGGAAGAGCCTTGGGCCTCGTGGGCCACCGTAGGTGGGAGAGGGCAGGGGGAGGAGCGAGGGCCCCCCGGAATCCTTGTGTGCTACTCCTTGCCACACCCAGGGGGCGCTCAGACGTGGCATCCGGGCGTGGCGTCATCAGACTTCCACCTGGGCGGCCTGAGGGAGGTGAGAGCCACCGCCGGATTTAGGTCAACCCGCAAGGACTCCAGGTACAGCTGCAGGGGAAGCCTGAGGGCCCCCGCCCAAGAATTCGGGCGGCTCATGCTGTCGCCCCAGGAGCCCCGGGAGGGTCCTCAGGCTGAGCACTGCCCCCTCACATCACACGCATGCCCCCGCCCACCATTTTGAATCATGAGAGTGGAGGCCTTGGTCTGAGGAGGGGACCCAGGTGGGCAGAGGGCGGGGGCACATAGCGACCGGGAGTCAACGGGAGGCCAGGAGGGGGGGCCGAGGGCGCCCCCGAAACCCACCTCGGGCCCTGCCTTCCACCGCCCTGGGAACTCCCGGGCTTGGGGACCTGTTGGGACGGCCACGGACGTCACCCGGGAGTGTGGCGGGGCCGGGAGGGCCTGGGTCTGAGGGGACGGTCCCCGGCCGACATTCGGAGGGGCACAGGCACTGCCCGGGTGTGGGTGAGGCCCCTGAGGGAGGAGGGAAAGGGGCCCGAGAGGATTTCACCCCTGCTGTCAGCCATGGGCGGCCTGGGGCGGAATGATTACACTCGGGGGGCCCTGACTGCCTCCTCCGGGCCTCAGAGGGACTGGGACTGGCCTAAGGGGCAGGCCTTCAGGGCAGCAGAGATGGGGGCCCAGGCCCTGCTGGGAGTCATGATGAGGAGCCCTTGGGAGCCTGAGGGCCCTGGACCCAGGTCAGCTGAGACAGCATCCCTGGCCCTGACAGGGGTCCCCCTGCCAGGAGTCTCACCAGCCTGGCCAGGCCTGGATACGCGTGGTCCCCTCACTTCCTTCTGATCCTTCCCGGGCCTGTGTGCCCTGCTCCAAGAGCTTTGTCTCAGGCCAGCATCCGTGGGAGTTGCAGGCCCTCCATGAGCCTGGAAGGGACAACCCGAAGTGGCCGGGCAGAGACCTCACAGAGGCAGGTCCACACCTCCTGTCTGCACGGGGAGCCCAGCGCTGGGCTGGCAGACCTCACCCTGAGATGCCCCCTCGTGTCCTCTTCCAGGGGCTCCAGGAATTGGCAGCTGAGGTCCTGAGGCACCTGTCCTGAGGTCGCAGAGCCATGAAGGCCCAGGCTGAGCCAGGACACCAGGTGAGGCCCCTGACCTGGATGTGTTCCAGGGCTTTCCCATACCGGACAGGTCGCCTCAGGCTTCTGTCCCAGATCTTTGGGCTGGGCTGGCACACCAGTAGGCCGCCTCATTTCATCCTGCGGGTTCTGCATGGACAGACTGCCCACCAAGCAGGAGCCCACCCCCAAAGAAGAGCCCCAGGGTCCGCGGTGCCCACTAACCGCCCTCACTCCTGCAGGCTGCCACTCCCCTGAGCAGCGTCAGCATTCCTCCGGGTGCCAGGGGTGTGCAGGGCCAGTTGGAGGAGGCCCTGCAGGAGCCGAGAGAAGCCCAGGATGCGGAGGGGCCCCAGCACCTTCCCCAGGTTGTGCCAGCCACCCCAGGAAGCGAGTCCCATGCCGAAAGCTCCAGCAGCCGTGGGAATGAGGCCGCAGGGGATGCCAGGGCCTCTCTCCAGGATGCCCTGTGCGACAAGAAGATCCAGCTGATGGCCTTCCTGGTCCTCAAGTACCACACCCAGGGGCCGACCACGAGGGCGGAGATGCTGGAGCTGGTCACAAGGGATTACCGGCGCCACTTCCCTATGATCTTCAGGGAAGCCTCCAAGGGTTTGCAGGTGATCTATGGCATCGATGTGAAGGAAGTGGAGGCGGGCAAGCACACTTATGTTCTTGCCCCCATCCTGGGCCTCACCTGGGATGGGGTGAACGAAGAGCAGAGCGTGCCCAAGACCGGCTTCCTGGTGGTGGTCCTGAGCATTATCGTCCTGCAGGGAGGCCGTGTCCCTGAGGAGGAGCTGTGGCACTTGCTCGGTGATGTGGGGGTGTGCCCCGGGAGGGAGCACTTCATCTACGGGGAGCCCAGGGAGCTCATCACCAGGGTCTTGGTGCGGGAGCGGTACCTGAAGTACCGGCGGGTGCCTGCCAGCGATCCCGCTCGCTTCGAGCTGCTCTGGGGCCGCAGGGCCCACGCAGAGACCAGCCCGATGCAGGTCGAGCAGTTTGTGCGCAGGCACTCCAGCAGGCCTGCTGGGCACCAGCCTGTCCCCATCCGAGGACGCTTGGAGCAATGAGGAGCAGGGCCCCTGAGCGGAGGGGTGGCAAGGCTCGGGCCAAGCCCCTGTCAGGTATCCTCTCCTTCCGGGCGTGCAGTCAGGCCCCCTGTCCCCCTTGGCCTAGGAGAGAGAGCAGCCAGTGCTCTAAGGCGCGCAGTCCCAGGGCCACGCGGGCTAGAGCCTCTGGGTCCCTTGTCTCCCTGAGCCCACGGAAGTGGGTCTTTGTTTCCTCTGGCACGTTTTCCCCTGTTGCTGCTTTTCATAGAAAGGGGGGTTAGCTTCAGCATCTGTTTGTGAATGACATCGATCCCCCATGTGTGCGTTCTTGACCTAGTTCACCAGTTAGTGTTACTTGTAGACAAATAGGGAAACCTTCCATCTGACTTCGTGATCCGGAGCTAGGCCACAGGGCGTGGGCCTCACCACTCCCTCTCAAAAGTGATGGAAATGACCAATAAAATGGAAGGTGTCCAGAAATGGAGAAACAAAAGTGTGGTTGGTTAATTCTTGCTCCTGATTCCTTCTGGTCTGTCACTTTACAGAACTAAAATACATGCAGGTACCTGAATGTGCTTGCTGTATTCAAGACCTTGGGGGAAATGTAAGGCCGGTAGCTAAGGCCCCTGCTCCCTGGCTCAGGATTCCCAGGCCTTCCCTGAGCCTCTGCATAGAGATGTCTGGTGTTAGTGTCTCTTCATCCTCTCGTGGGAACACTAGTCCTATGAGAGAAGGCTGGCAGTTTTATGACCTCGTGTAACCTCAGTTACTTCCCTGGGCCCTGTCCTGCTACAGTCATTCTGGGGGTTAGGATTGCAACATGTGAACCTGGAAGAAGACACTGAATTTCGTCCATGGGGTGTTGATGTCTCTGGCTTGTATTGTAGAAGTCTAGTTCTTCCTTCTTTTCTGTTTTTTCACCATTCATTTCGGGCTGCTTTTGTTAGGTTTCTCAAGAGATTCCCGTGACCTCTATTAGCTACTGGACTGTGACCAAGAGTCCAAGGAGGGCAGACTCCTGCAAGCCTCTGTCAGCAAGGACAGCCACACCTACCCTGAGGGCTCTGTGTGGTTCCAGAATCTGACTCTGCCGTTGGGGAGGCAAAAGCGAGAGTTCCCTGGGTGCTTTCTTCCCTAATGTTCTAGAGAAACTGTTTGCCTGGCCCGTCGTGTACCTCAGGAGAACAGGTGGTCTCAGGGCTGCAAGAACACTTGAGTGGCCCACTTCCAAGCCCCTCCTATCCAACTGTCCCTTCAGGAAGGAGGGAGACTTTGGAGGTGGGCACACAGCTGCCCTGTGCCAATCCACAGGGGTCCCAGGGAGGCCTGGGCCACGTCTCACCTGGGTCCTGCCAACCTCAGCCTTGCAGTCCCGTCCCTGCAGTGGCCTGGTGCCCAGCTCTCCCCGCTGCATCCTAGCGCCATCACGGGTGTCAGAGGCACTCAGGAAGTGGGGTGCTCCTGCAGAGCAGCTCGCACTTCTCTGGGACCGCTTTGGGGAAGGAGGGTTTGCACAGCACCGTGACAGAGCACACTGGCCCAGACCTCTGGGGCTCCTGGCACTGGCAGCATACGGACCTTCCCCACACATTCCCCATGTTCTCCTGCAGTCCAAAGGCTGTGGCCCATGGCTGTCTCCATGCCTGGTCCCAGGGGGGAGAGCCCGCTTGTGTTGGTGGTGTGGATGACAGCCAGGCTATGGCCCCTTGCCAGCCTTCCTGCCAGTTTGTGGAGCTTGATGCATCTGTGCCTTTCCTTGGGATGGCTTGCATAGACCCCACAATTTTCTTCCACGAACAGCTCGCCCACCAAAGCTGTGGCCAGTGTCAGTCAGACCAAGCTAGCCCTGGTTTGTCCCGCATGGTTCACATGGTTTTGCTGCAAAACCTGCTTTTAAATTCAGCTGCAGGATGAAGAATTTAAGGGTCTGGGAATCTAGGAGTGTAAGAGATTTAGCTAAGAATGAAGAAACGACTGTTCCCTTGGCCCCTGCGATTGAGTGGTTTCCTAAGAGCCGTGGGGCCTTTCAGACTTGTGTATACTGTCGTCCTGAGTTTGAAAGAGCCCAGATCCCTGTCTGAAATCAAGCCCCTGTGGTGGATGCCGGCCCTCTTGGCCATGCTGACCTGAGCGTGTCATGCTTTGCCCTGCCCTGGCCTGGTGTCTGCCTGTCCTTGCACTTGCTCTTCCTGTTTGGGAAGGGAGGCTGCCCTCTTTTCTGTCAGTCACGCCTTGACAGTGAGGCCTCAGGAATGGTACCCAGAGGACGGCCGAGGTGCCAGGTCGGGCGGTGAGGCATGCGTCCCAGGGCACGGCCCTCCTCAGCGGCACTGTGAGCCCCAGGCTGGGCCACTCTGAGGGGCTGTGCTGGGCTCTGCAGACTGCGTAGCAGCGCCCCTGGGTTCTGGCCTCTGGATGTCAGTAGCAACATGCCCCACCCCCGTGCCTGCCCAGTTTAGCCTATCAAGCTATCTCCTGACTTTGCCTGGCGTCCTGGGGGAGGGCCCTGGTGTGTGGCTTTGCCCCACGTGAGATCCACTCTGCCTGGTGACTTATTTGGGGATCTCCAAGGTTCCTGGGACTGGGTATCCAGCTCCCTCATGAGTTGCTTGTCTGCCACTCCATAAGTATGTGACAGCCACTGTCCACCTTTGGGGCAAGGACCCAGAGCACCTGGTCCCACGGCACTGGCGTGCCCCTGCTGCAGAGAGTGACCATCACCATGAGCATGAACACAATGGTTCCCCAGGCAGAAAGGGGTGCGCGTGTTTCCACAGGGGGTGCGCACCCAGACTTGTGGTGATGGCGCTTCTTTCTCCTGGTCTTGGTCATTCAGTGGGTGAGGCTCCCGCTTTTCCCCCCTCCCTCCAGTCCCTGTTTGACCAGGGCCACCTTCACCTGGAAGGGACAAAGAAAGGGAACTGGAGGAGATGGGGGCGTCCACAGGGGAGCAGAGCCACCCTCAGTAAAGGAGGCTCAGGTGATGCAGGGACGCGGCCCTAGTGGCCACAACGGCCCCTCTACTGCCTCAGGCGTCCAGTGTCCCAGTGCACGTGCTGTGGAGCACACACTCTGCAGCCCTCTCGCCCTGTCTCCTTGACAGGCATGTCCACTCTCCTAGATGCTGTCACCCACCCGGTGCCGGGAGCCAAAGCAAAGTCCGGCGCCCTGGCCAGCCTGGTCTCTCCTGCAGTCCCCCAAGAGTGCGAGTTGTGTTCAAGGCTTTGTTTGGCTGCCAGGGCGCAGCCTATGAAAGCCTCCTGCTCTCTTTATGCCCGGTGGGCCTACGACACTGCCCTCGGCCCTAGTCCAGGAGGGCGCGAGGCCGGCGATCTCAGTCAACAGATGTGAGGTTGGAAAGGGAGAGGTGGCCAAGCAGTGCGGCTGAAGTAGGGAAGGGGTGTGTCCCTGGCGCCATGCAGTCCAGAGTTGGTATTTAAAACCACGCCCTCTGTGCAAAGCAGACCCTGCAATATTACAACTCTGCCCCTCGCTGTAAAGATTTACACGTGAGCACCTTTCCCGGGGGCTTCAGGCGAGCGGTTTCTAAAACAGCAGCAACTCCATGTGATTCAAGATCGGGAGGCCCATGGCAGTCCGAGAAAGCAGGGAGAAACGCGCGTGTATGAAAAGGGAAGGAGTTCACGGGCTGATTGCCCCCGAGTAAGGGGATGGGCACCCATGAGCGAGTGAGCGTCAGTGTGAAAGCGAGCAGGCTGGCCCAGGGAGCCCTGCCCGCAGGTCGGACGAGCGCCAGGCGCCGCTGGGCCACCACCTGCTGTGGAGTCCCAAGCAAATGAGGGAGCCTGGTGTCCTCTGCTCCCTGGCGGATTGGCTCTTGCCTCTGTCCTCCCCCTGACTTTGGAGCTCTGCTGGCATCTTTACCCAGCTACTTGTAGGGTGAGGATATGAGCGATTACTTCCTGTGCTCGTCGAGCCACTGTTTCAAGAGGCTCACGGACAAGAGCGTGCACTGTAAGCTAGACACCCCCAGCTGCCCGAGGCTCCTTCCCGAGCTGCAATGGGACACCCTTGACGTAGGTCGCTCACAGGGGACAGAGAGAAGGACAGAAGAGTCAACAGATCCTGCAGCGCCTACCGTGAGAGCCAAGCACAAGTCCTGTCGTCCAGACACCAAGGAGCCGTGTCTAAACGGAAAGCCAGTGGGACGCTGGTGCTGTCACCGCCACACCCATGTGTCGGAGAAGAGCAAGGGCACTTTTTAGCCTGCTTCCAAAGTGAGACTTGACCGTTTTCACCTGAACAATAAAAGTCCCGTTTAACAAAGGCACCAACACGACAGGGAAACGTGACTGGAAGGCCAGGAAGAAGGCGTCCTTGTTCTCATCAGGCCACCGAAGCTAGGTTCTCGTACTTGTCAAGGGCCTTACGGATCTTTTCACACGGGTCGATGTAGTCCCGCTGCGGGCTTTTCCGAGCGTGTACTAGGCACCTGCATTAGTTATGCCAGGAGTGGTGTTATGCTTAATTCTTTCTGGGGGTGGCATACCTTTAATTTTATGTCTTAATCAAAGTATGGCTGATATACAATATTGCACTGGCCTCAGGTGTGCACCGTCGAGGTTCTACACTTCTATACACTATGAGTGCTCACCACGATGAGGGCAGTTACCCCCCGTCACCCTACAAAGTCATCACCGTCTCACTGACTGTACTCCCGATTCTGTACCTTTCATCCCCGTGGCCGGCTTATTTTAGAATCGCAAGTGTGCACTCCCAGACCCCCGGCCCTGCTGGGCCCACCCCTCACCCTTCTCCTCTCGGGCAACCCCCTGCTTGGTCCCCGTATGGGAGAGAGTGTTTCCGTTTCAGAGTTTTAGGTTTCACATGTAGGTGAACTCAGTCTTTTGTCTTCTGTGTCTGACTGATCTCACCCAGCACCATGCCCTCTGGGTCCATCTATGTTGTCGCCCCTACTAGGCACCTGCGTGATACCGGGAATGGTGTTACGGTGACTCCTTTACCTTGCTAGCAAAGGTGTCTGACGGGTACTCAGCCGCTAAGAAAGAAACATTGCAGAGGCAAACCGCACTTTTGTTCAGCAGAAAATCAGTCCTTTTCTGGTACTTTTTATTGACCTGGCCCATTTTCTGACAAAATTACCGCGTCATCTGTGGTCGTCTGTGCGGTCTGGGTACTCCAGGGGCCCTCACTAGGTGGCAGGTGTTCGGGGAGACAGTGGCAGTCCGGGCAGCAGTGGAACGGACTTGCAGGGCGAGGAGTCACCGTCACAGAGGCGGCAGGTCCAGCAGCCATGACAGGCCCCCCGGGGTGGCCCAAAGGCGGCAGCTCAGCCACGGGATGCCGCGTGACGGGCACACTGAGGAACCCAGGAGGCGCAGCAGCGACCCCCGCCACAGGCCTGAAAGAACTCGCCCAGGCAGAAGGCAGGGGGCAGCCCACTCAGGAGAACGCTCTGCCCAGCCCAGAGAGTGCCGGGCGCCCGGGCCCCTGTGGGCTGACGGTGGGCCGGCTGGCCTACTGCCACGTCCTCCCTGGGGACCGGCGCCGTGGGCTCGGCCGCCGCCCCAAGGCTGCCTGGAGGGGCCGCGTCGCTCAGTGGTCAGGTTCTCGCGCTTGGCAGCTCCTGGCCGTCCTCCTTAGAGGACGGAAGGCCACCTTGGGCCAGCGGAGGTGCTGGGCGGCGGGGTCCCACCCAGGGCGTCCTGCTGGCTCGTCATCTGCCTCAGCGAGGATTTAACGCCCACTCTCCCCTTGGGCTGCACGCAAGGTGAGGGCAGTCTCCCCGAAACAAGGGCCTGCTGCGGAACGGTACCTGCGGTTCCGGGTGTAAAGAGAGGAAGAAGCCCCCGGCCAAAGGGGCCGGCCGAACCAGCAGCCACGAGCCAGGCCCCCGCGCCGCGTGTCCAGCGGTCCCTAGGCCCCGGCCACTGTCTGCAGCAGTCCCGAGGCCTCTTGGGCGAAGGGCACGGCCCCGACCAGGAGCTGGGTGCCTGCTTGTGCGTCCTCAAGGCTCTCTAACCCAGGCTCACGGCTCACCCTTGGGAAAGGGCTCCAACCGGCCCATCAGGGCGCAAGCGCGCATGGGCGGCGGGCGACCAGGCGTTTGCAGACGGGAAGCCAGGGCGACGCGGAGGCTCTCTGCGGGGTGCCCGCTGACAGCTGGATCGCCCCTCCCTGGGAGTCACAGGCTCGTAGCCTC
This sequence comes from Phataginus tricuspis, assembly GCA_029783875.1. Taxonomy (NCBI): domain Eukaryota; kingdom Metazoa; phylum Chordata; class Mammalia; order Pholidota; family Manidae; genus Phataginus; species Phataginus tricuspis. The sequence goes on along the minus strand of JAQQAC010016209.1, from coordinate 126,223,983 downwards.
CAGGGGCCCCCGACCTGGGGAGGCGCCGTGTTTACTCCACCCTCCACGGGCTCCGGACAGTGGGCTGGGGCTCGCGCTGCCGCGGGAGCAGCCAGAGGGTGCTGCGCTCTCACAGCGTGGGGCCTGGACGCCCGCCAGAGATGGAGCTGGGAGTGTGGGAGTCATGGGTCACACACACCCCCCCCACTGACACCTGTCCCCGCGCAGAAGGAGGCGAAGATACGGGACGTTCAACAGTATCCGTGCACCCCGGCCAAGTGGCCCTGAGCTCTCGGTGACGTGCAGCAGCACGTGTCCAGTGTACAGAGCACTGACTGGGCGTCAGGGTGCTGTGAGCTGATTACCACGGTCCAAGTGCAGCTGACACCCCTCATCCCACATAGATACCCAAAGAGGAATAACAAAAGGGGGAAAAAGGGTTTTCTCCTTGTGATGTGATGTTACGGTCTACTCTGAAATATGCCACACAGAGTGCTCCCTCCGTGGTCCCGTTGTACGTGAAATGACACCCCCCCTGCTCCTGATGAAGCACCCCCATAGGCTTGGTGCCCTCTGAGCACTGTCCCCGTATCAGCTCCTGGCTGCCATGGGCAACTCCTGACACACGGGCACCCGGTTCCCTGCTTCCCCCACCCCCAACCGCAGACACAGGCCTGGGCCTCCACCCCACCCCACCCCGTCCCATGCCCCCACTGCCAGAGCCCTGTGGCTCAGGTCCCGGAAGGTCTGTCCGCCCCTACCTTGCTCTGGATGTAGACAGATCTCCTGTCCGTGGAAAATTTCGGAAGGCAGATGGGATATGTGAAGGTCGTCATGCACTTTGCTGAATCCATAGAGGAGGTTAAGCTGGTGGGTGAAACTCTTCATACGGTCTGTTTCAAACACCCTGTGCCAGCTGTCCCACTCCAAAATCTCCTTCTGGAAGTTTCTCCACAATGCCTATACAGGTCCCCTCCTTGTCCCACCAAATGGACCAACATGAGAACATGAGACTGAAACGTGGCCAGCAGCACCCCTTAATGAAGTGCAGCGTGGGGCGTCACAAAGGGGGTCAGGTTGCTTGGGGCTAACATCACAGCACAGCTACCAAGTGACCTCATAAAGGGTCAGGCCACCCGGTCCACCTGTCAGCTCGCCGACGTCCTGGTCAATGGCCAGGCAAGGTGACCCTTGTACATGGGTTTAATGTAACATGCCAAGCATTGGGTGTAAACTACCAGCTGTCTTCTCCTCCACCCCCTGGGGCCCAGCCAACCCACACTGGTGTCCTGATGGAAGGTTGTAGTGCCTTTGAGTGCATTGGCCTTGAGGGCCCTGAACGAGACAGATGCTTTTAAGCCGAGTCCAGGATGGGTGTCCACGGGTCAAGGGCATAGCCACATCTCCTGTATTTGCCTTTGGGAAGTTCTCAGAGCAGAACCTCACTCCATCCAGTGCTCTGCGGCTCGCCCAAATCCTGGGGTGGTAGGGACTTAGTTCCCATGCCATGCAGATCCAAGCAGACTCTGGACACCAGGTGATGCTGGTTTTAGGGATTGGCAAGGGATCTGCCCTGTGCTGAGCAGGAGTTCAGTGAGCTTCCCTTTCGTCCCTCTGCTCTTGCTTGCTTTCTGCTGCACAACTGTTTTCTTGGCAAGCCCTCTGCTTGAGATCTGGGGCAGGCAGCAGCTAACCTGGATGTCCCACATATTACAGTTCCATCTGAGGCTCTAAATTCAGCCTGACAATCCCATAGTGGATATATCAGTTTTCCTAGTCCCCACAAGGGAAAGCTGTGCATCATTTAGAACATAAGTGGACAAGATATATTCATGAAATGTCATAATGAATAATACAGACCTTTATTACACTAAAGAGAAGCCCATATTTTATGGAAAGGTTCCACTATCTTTGATGCTGATATCCAAGAGTAATCTTGTCCTCATTTTTCAAATTACTATACTTTACATCTATCCAGATCCTCGAATAATGTCTGGTTGGTTGGCCAGGGGCTAAGATGTGAGACCTTTGTTTTGGGCCGTTTGTTGATTCTTGGTTTAAAGTCTCAGTGTCCTTGGAGTTAGGGAGACTATCCATCACCTCTGGTTGTAAAGCAGTTACCTTAAGCAGTTTAAATTCAGTTTCTGCATCAGAGGTACTTCTCGCTTAGCTAGTGTCTTTCCATTTGGAACAGATACGGTAATGGCCTGAGGGAAATGACTGTGACTGTTAAGGTTTTCGTATTAGTGACATGCTTATGATCTACTCATCTATCTCTTGCAGGGCTTGGTCATCTGTGTCAGACACGAGTTAGTGGTGCATTACGAACTAGTGTTAGAGACAGAACTCTAACCAACCTGATTTCCTTCCTGCTTGTGTGAGGGTCCCTTTGGATTTTAATCTTTAATAACAACAACCCTCAACTGTTGGAACTTTTCATCTCCGGTCTAGCATTATTCTGCATCTCTGTTGGACTGTTGCGCTAAGCTAACATTCTTTCCCCTTACATTACCATTTAGTGGTGACCCATGTCAGTGTACCCTGCACCTCACTTCTCATCCATTAGACAACAGTCGCAGAGGATATCTTCTCTTTCTTTCAAAGTACTACTTCAGATTACGATTATCTTCTTCATAGCTTGCAGCTACTGTGGCTAAAATTTCAATGTTATATTCTGAAGTGTTTGTTTCCACATGTAGTTGTTTTATTACTTATTTCTACCCAGAGAACTTTTTGGTTGTTCTGTTTTGTTCTGTTTGTTAGTTTTCCCTGAATGCTGCTCTTAAAATTTAGAGCAGCTGTGTGAGGTTCTTGGGGAATAGCTTTCAAAGCAACCACTTGCTTACTGAACTCTGAGGATCATCTGCTCTGTAGTGTGACTTTTTTCCTAAGATTTTGGTTTCCCTTGTAAGTGCCCATGCATCACAGCCAAAGTAAAGAATACCACAAAAACATTTTTGTTTCCAATCCAATCATCCAATAGGCATTTTATTTGTTCAGCACCTGCTATGTGCCAGGCACTGCTCTAAGCACTTGGGATGCGTCACTGAATAAAATACCTGACATCCCTGCCCAGGAGAGCTTCTATTCTGGCAGAGGAAGGCAAATAATAGACAGCAAGCATAATAAAACTAAATTATACAGTATGTTCACAGGTGATAAACACTGTGGAAAAAACAGAGGGTAAGGTGGGGATGAGGAGGGCAGACTGAAACCCCCCTACATCCCCAGCCTTTACACTTAATATTCCTTCCACTCTCCTATCTTGAAAAAATTCTTTCCCCATCCTATACTACCAAGCGATTGCTGCACCATCACTTCTCTGATTCCCTTCACAGCCAACCTTCAACAAGTTTTCTCACTCTCTGACTTGACTTTCTCACCAAGCACTCACTCTGCAACTCAGTTACCTAGTTTCTGCTCCTACCTCCTCACTGAAACTGCTACTGCCAAAGCCACCAATGACTTCCATGGCACTAAATCCAGTAACGGTTTAGAAATCAGAGTGAACCAGAATCGTGATACCGTTGGTCACTCTCTCCTCCTTGGAACATACCATCCTCTCGGACAACGCATTGAACTGCTCTGTAGAGCAAAATGTGCCGCCCCAAAGTGTGTGTCTTTTTGGCATGCGGATTATTTTATAATGATTGTTTTTAAGAAACAGAAGACTCAAGAAGTTTTCCTGTTTTGCCTTCTCCCGCCTAACTGCCTAAAAGCATTTAGACGGACTCCCTGTACCAGGAAGGAAGAGACCACCATAAATAACTACAGTGTAACATGAACTAGGTGTGGTAGACACGGGGGACCCTAGCACAGTCTGTTCCTTAAAATTCCTCTCTATGTCCCATTGTTTCTGTGTGGTCCAGCAAACATTTGTTTATCAAACACTTACTCCTTTTCATCCTCTGTGAGTCGTCTTCTTCCCTCTGAAGTCCCAAACTCCTACCCCATTCTCCTTAGCTCTGGATGGCATATAAGCCTCAGGGGCCTGTCTGTGGGCCTCATATTCTTATGGAGCCCCTGTACATACATAACTAATTTTTATTTTCTCTCGTTTATCTGTCGCATGTCAATTTAATTCTTAGACCAGCCAAAAGAACTTTGAAGCGTAGAGGAAAAATTTTTCTCCCCAACAGCTCACTCTTGCTTATCTTCATACTTGTCAGTCTCCACTGAAAGCTACATTACTTCTGACCATCCATTAAATGCTTGTGTTCCTCTGGCTTCTATTCCAATCTTCTTCTTTTCTTATTCTTCCTGGTTGAAACCAATCCTTCATCATTCATTGTGACTTCAATTATCACCTATGTATTGATGACCTATAAGCTGTTATAACCAGCCAGGCTTTTCTCCTGGACTCCAGACACACATATCTGACTGTGCAACAGTCATCTCTACCTGGATGGCCTACAGGCATTTCAAACAGCCTGTCCAAAAAGACTCACCTTCCCCTGCCCCTCTCATTGTACCATCTCAGTGAATAACATCACTACCTTTCCAGGTGGCCCACCATTGGGAAACCTGATATTTATCCTCCCTTTTGAGCCCCTCATTTCTTCCCCCACAAACACGGATCACCAGGTCCTACTGATGCCACACGCACTATCAGCTCTCAGATGGATTTGCAGTTGACGCTTCAGCAATTCAGGAGGTGAGGGCCGATGACATCCCCTGTCCCCCACCCTGCAAAGGCAAAAATCTGTGTATAACATCAAAAACTTAGCTACTAATAACATATACTCAGAAGACTTACCAACAACATAGCTGATTGACATGTATTTTGTATGTTATATGCATTATATGCCATAGTCTTACAATAAAGCAAGCTAGAGAAAAGGAAATATTTTTTCAAATTGTTGCAAACCTCAAAAAATTTTTCCAATGTGTTTATTGAAGCCAATCCCCATATTAGTGAACCTCTGTAGTTCAAACCCGTGTTGCTCAAAGGTCAACTGTACTTTTATCCACAGTGCCACTACCCTAGTCCAGGATACCATATTTGCTCATCCACATTAACACAACAACCTCATTATTGGTTCCCTTGACGCCAGTGTTCCTCACTTCCAGTTCTCCATACAACAGTCAGAGTAACCTCTGGGCATATAAATCTAACCATATCATTCCTTTGCTTAAAACCCTTTCTTGATTCCCTTCTGTCCATGGAATAAAATCCAACTCTTCAATGTAGGTTATAAAGGTCTTCCGATCCAACATTTAATTCAAAGTAGCTGCCACTCTGAGCAACTTGCAGTGCCCCAAATACTCCATGTGCTTGGTTGGGCCTTCACACCTGAAATACTCCTGCCACCACACAGTGATTACATAACAAAAGCCTGTTGATCCTTCTGACCTTTTCTTTCTTGTCTCTCCCTGAAGTCTGGGCCAGGGCCCCTGCTATGTGCTCCCACAGCACTCGGCACTCCTCCTCTCATAGCCCCATCGTTACTTCTTTATCTGGCTTCTCTTTAGCTGGACTGTGAGTTCCATGAAGGAAAGGCCAAATCTATCTTGCCCATGACTATATCCCCGGCACATAGAAAGGGCATAGCCCATAGCAGGTGTTCAATCAGTGTTTGTTGAAAGAATGAACAACAAGCCCAGCTAAACTTGAGCCCTGCACATTTCAAAAGGGAAAGCAATTCATAAAAAAAGATAAAACTTCTTTAAAAAAATCAATGTATGTGTGTCACAGAATACAATTGTTTTCTTTAAAAAGTAGAGAAAACATAAGATAACAACCGTGTTCAGCTCTGGGTGGTGGGATTATAGTTGTTTTTCTTCTTTCTCCTACATAATCTTATTTACCAAATTTTCTATTATGAGTGTCCCATTTTATGGTGAAAAAAATGTTATAGAGTATAAAATAAAAAAAGAACCCTACTACAAAATATTTTCACATCTTTTCTTCAAAATAAGCAGTATGTGGTGAAATATGTTGCCCCACTTTGCCGGAAGGTGAATAACATGAAATTTGTGCCTTATTTAAGGCCAACAGAAGTATATGTTGATAACATAACCCAAGTTGCAAAAAATTGCATCACTGCCTAGGACCTGAAATGCCACCAGTGCTTTTCATATGGATTTTTAAATTCTGTAGAAAAATATTCTTAATAAGAAGAATTCACACTCTGGTTTGATGCACAGAAGCAGAACTATCAACTTTATTTTATATTTGGAATTAAACATGACAAATAAGAACTAATTTTTTTCCTTCTAAAACACTCCGCCATGTTTAGATGACTGGGACGGTCTCCTCTGCTCTGAATGATTTGCAGTCTTCTCAGTGAGAAAATAATGCTAGGGGGGAAAGTAAAGTAAACTTGAAAGGACTAGTATACATACATCCCACTTTGTTATAAAAAAAATGAGCACAGCAGAGTTCTCAAATTCTATATATTGAATGTTGTGATTAATTCATATAAAGTAAACTACCATGCCCCGGTGAATGGCCCACTGAAATCAAGTTGTTAGTCATTATGTCATATATGTGTATGTGTTTGTGTGTATGCTTACATATGCACCCGTATGTACTCCACTAAACCTATACAAGTATATAGGTATGTATAATATGCAAGCATGATTATTATATTTACACATGTATTACTTTATATAAATAATGTATTGCATGTATACACACATATAAAACTTTAAATAAGATTTTTGTTGTTGCTTCTTCTGAGATGAGTCACTTTCCCTATTCACCTAGTCCAAACCTCTCAGTTTGCAGCTCGGTGAGCTGAGGCCCAGGAGTTAAGGGACTTGCCCACGTTCCCACCGTCAATAATGGCAGAACTTGGACTAAAGCCAGCATCACCTGATGCTAAGTTCACTGGCTGTTATTCTACTCTGCTTCTCTGTAACTGAGGCTAGAAATTAACACCTTAAATTTGAGTAACGTATCACAATTTTCAAAGCATTTTCGCACACATTATATCGTTTAAGCTATGCAAAAACTCTCCGTGGATGGTATTAAGTTGCTGAAAGATTACATGACCTGCCGATGGAATTAGTGGCCCAAGTATCCTGACTCCCAGGCCAGGACTCTCTTCCCGGAAGTATACCTGTTCTCTCACCAACCTTTTCATTCTTCCTTGGCCCTCTGTACTTATTTTATGAGGAGGAGACCCAAGTCAAGAGTAGGGCCCCTGTGCGCCTGTGCGAGCGAAGCCCAGAGAGGCCCTGGGCTCCCCTCTCTCAGCCTTTCCTCCCACTGCATCGTGTAAGTCTGGGGGGCAGGTAGCTGAAATGATAGCTAGGGTCCGGGATTCCATTCCAGATCTGTCAGACTCCTGAGGCCGTGCCCCTTTCCCTGGACATGTGGTGTGGCCAACACGCACAGGGGACCATGGCCGTTACTGTTTAGCAAGATGCCTATCGTGGTGACTGAAAATCAGAGTGAGCAGATTCCATTTCTGTTTCCCCTGCAGGGCTGAACTATTTATACCAAATAATGTGGCACCCGATCTGGCACAGCTCTTGTCCACCTTCCTACCATCCAAATATGCCAGTGATATCGTTTCAGAAACTGATATTCCCGTGGTCCCAAATATGCAGGGTTCAAAACAAGCATCAATTGAACCATGGTTAACAAGAGTCACATATTAAATGCCTCAACCTTAGGTCCTATTGCCAGTCACCTCTGGTCTCCTGCTCGCTTCCATCACCTAACCCTTCCTCATCTTCCACTAATGTCCCTAACATTTCAGCATCCCTCTTCATTTTCTTTCTCTGTTTCTTCAAACCCTTTAAAGGTCTGTTGACTTTTCTTCGTAAAAGATAGTACAGCCTGCTGTAATATTAAAAGTTCAAAGTGAATCCTCATTTCTCAATAGTGATAGAATAATAACAATGGCAGATCATAAGGAAAGGCTATTTGCCCCCATAACAACCTTTACACATTCCCACCTGATTGTTTACTCACCGGATTTAATAAATCTGATAGAAAGCACTACGCTTGGCTCACTCCCTGTTGTCCCTGTACCATTATTATTACTCTACACGGCGGCATTTTGGTCCTTTGATCATTTTGGTTCCTCCACAGAAGGGATGCTGTCCTACTTCCCTCTGCTGACATCTGTGTTACCTGCCCTTCAAGACTCAGTTGAGACATATTTTCTTAGGGAGCCCTCCCTTTCACTCCTAGCCTAAAGGGATTCCTCCCACCTATGAACTTCAAAACTACATAGTAATAGTCCACAATACATTATCATACAATTTTACAATTCTGCACTTTCATCCACTGTTGCTCTATTTGATATTCAATCCTGTACTTCCTTGTATTTGTGTGGACAGGGGGCGGGGGGCACTTGAGAGCCTATCATAATCAAGAACTAGGCCAGATGCTTTACATATTTAATCTCATTTCATCCTCTCAACAAACCTGTAAGGTGCATCTTGTTTCCCATTCTGCAAATGATTAAACTGAAGCTTAGAGAAGTAAGATAACTCACTCAGGGTCACACATAGCTAGTAAATGGAGATGCTGGCATTTAAACCTAGGTCTGTCTGAATGTAAAGTACAGACTCTTTCAATTAGACCACACTGGAGCATTAATGAAGAATGCCTAATAATGACAGTATGAAAGACTTCCTACGTGCCAAGGCCTGTGTATAAGCACTTTACGTGCATGATTTTATTTAATTTTCATGATGACATGCTAGGCAGGGACTATTCTATCATTTCCATTTTTCAGATGAAGAAACTGGGGCACTGTGAAGGGAAGTAACTTGCCCGAGGTCATCAGACTACTCGATAACAGAGGCAGGATTCAAATCCAGTCCTGCCTAAATCTGAAGCCCAATCTCTCACCCACTATACCAACCTGTCTTTTTTCCCCTCAAGCTTGGAAATAACTTTAGGCTGGAGAATTACCTTGGAACTTTATATACCCCACAAAGCCTGGTACCCAATGAGGGCTCAGAGAATGTTAGTTTATTTTTATGTTTATAGAGCTTTTACCTTCTGGAGACCTAAATACAAGCCAACGAGACAAAACAGGATTGCTCAAAGCAGAGTTTAAGGATGGAAACCCAAAAGAGAAAGAGAGGAAGATATGCATGCAATATTAGCAAGAGGTAATGACAGATACATGTTCTTGTCCGTGGCTCAATGTCTAGGTAGTGTACAGAAGAGGGTACCTGGCCTCTGCCAGTGCTGCTTAGCTATACAGAGCAACCAGGTGCTGAGCATGTGGGGCCCAGAGACAGATAAGCATGCTCTGAAATACTGACTTTGAAGGTAATACTCACTTTTCTCTCCTGAAACGGCATTACTGGATTGTCACTGAGCTCCACTAGGTAAGACAGATTTGTAGCATATAAACACCTCTTTCTCAATTAATCATCAGAAAGTCTCTAGGCATAAACGAAATAGTGGGTGAAGGCCAAAAATATATGTCCGATTTACCTTTGGCCCCTTCATGTTGCAGTGCTGTTAACTAGAGTCTCAGAAAAAACAATAACTGAAACAACTATGTAGTTCTCAATCTCCTGGGGCCAGATGCATTTCAGAAGAGAGACTATTTTGGATTTTAGAAAGATAATATGGCATGATAAGCTGAATACCACAAGACACTCCCATGGGGCCAGGGCCAGCATCTCATGATCAAACGGAAATATTTTTACAACAAAATATATGAATATTCACTGTAAGCATTAAATGATGATTAGAAAGTATCTCAGGGTCAGGCCCGATCAGATTTCATGACCAAATGAGTAAGGAAAAAATCTTTAGGCCTGCAGAACTTTTTTAATTTCAGAATATTTGTTAAGAAATTTGGGACTTACACTTTTTTGTAATGCTGTGACTTCACTATATCTCACATTGCTTAATTAAAATGACTATGTCTTCTTTATCCATAGACTTTAGTATAAATTTAATGGTGGTCATTTCACCTTAGTTAACAAAGAAGAATGCAACACAGTCTTATGCTTTTTAAACCCACTGTACTGGTCTAGGTTGCAGAGGACTTACTTGGTTTTAGGTTTAGCCTTCCAACACTCATTACTAAGATCTAAAGTTAGATATGCTTCCCAATATGTAATGAGAATCCCAAGGGGGAAAGTAGGGATGAAAGATTTGTCCAGTGTCCTAGAGGTGATTTTCTTCTTTTCATATAAAATACCATATATTGTGGCCAGCATCCTCACGCTTGAAATGTACCAATCAAGTTATCCCATGCTCATTCACTCATTGATACATTTTCTCATTTATGAAATAAACACTATTCTAGATACTAGACACATAAAGACAAATAAGACTTGGCACCTTCCCTCAAGCAGCGTAAAATTTAGAAAGGAAGACAGATACATACGCTGATAATTGTGTCACACTGAGACACCCCAAGTAGAGGCAGGTGGAGACTGGTAGGAGACAAACAAGAAGAAGCGGGACCTGGGAAGGAGGTTTGGGAAAAGCTTCCTAGACGAGGCTGACATGTAAGCTGAAGCCTGTGTCCTGAGTGGAGTGAGCCAGGTAGAGAAGAGGAGATGGGGAGGAGGCGTGTAAGAGCATTTCGGTCACTAATATAAATATGAACTCTTTAAGATATTTCAATAATATAACATCAGTTTTATAGATAGGAAACTTTACAAGTTTAATGTCATTTTGTAGAGACCTGTGGTTCTCAAACCTAAGTGTACATGAGTCACTTCTTGGGATGGCTAAAATACGAATTGCTGGACTTTAAACCTAGAGTTAGAGGCAGACAGCCTGGAGTGGGGCCTAAGAATACATTTCTTACATGTTCCCAAGGGATGATGGCGATACTGGTGCAGGAACCCCATTTTGGGAACCACAGTTCTAGACTCAGAGAAGTATAAAGCTTGGCCCCTTGACCTCATGGAAGTTACAATTTAACCAGAGAAAGAAAACTAATGGTAGGAAACAAAGGATAATTATGTGTTACATGTGGCTAAGAATCCAAGTGCAGGAAGAGGTCCCAGGAGAAAAGAAAACATTGGGTTCGGGAGCAATTGCAGAACACTTCATGGAAGAGCCGGGGCAGCTTCAATTTGAAGGTTAGGAAGAATTCAAATACACAAAGATGATGAAGAAGAACAATTCCAAGATCTGGGAACAGCATGGGCAAAATAACAGGAACAAGTGCGGCATGCCAAGAAAAGTAAAGACAGCTAGCGCCCTGGCTGGAGCAAAAGATAGATGGAGGGTTTCAAGAAATACTGGAATTACAGAATGAGTCCAATATAGACAACTTTGAAAGTCAAGGCCCTTTGAGTGGACTGGAAGCAACAAGATGCCATTGTGGTTTTACATGCCTTTTTTCCTTCCTATTCCCTCTAGTAGAAAAGGCAAGGAACTCAGAAAACAAGTTGGAACTCTTGCTTTATCACTATGAAGTTTGAGCAAGAGGCCAAACCTCACCGAACCTCTCTCTTTTGAAGGTCATATAAGACAATGTACGTGAAAACTTTACATAAACTGGGAAAGGACAAACATGCGAATTTTTTTCATCTGTACCTTTTTTACAGGCTGTGAATTTCTCCCTTGGATGCTTGTATATATCCCTTATTACACTGTGTCCCTTAAGAGCACAGAGCCTGATCTGAAGCACATTCTTGTCCTTCGTACCACCTTATACAAGATCTGGAGCCCAGATATTCTTGAAAGTGTTAGAAGTTCTTAAGTGATATAATAAAATTAACTTGTACTATTTTAGGAAGGACGTAATAGGTTGGATTAGAAGGGGAGCATATTAAAAAGTCCAGGTATAAATCCAAACTGGCTTGGCAAGCATCCTTACTCACTCTCTTTTGTAAGGGCACAGCCATGCATTCCTACTGACGTGGTAGGAAACTTCTCCAGGACCCAAATCCTAGCCATCTTCCAAACCAACCCCATTTGCAGCCCCATCCTAGTTATTATGTCTCTTGTGTGAGCTCTTTGGATTGTCCATCTCATTCCGATGACCTTCTCAGTTCCCAATCCTGCCTTTGCGTATGGATGCTAGTTAGCCTTGTGTTATGGACTGAATGCTTGTGTCCCTAAAATTCATATGTTGAAGCCCTAAGTCCCACTGTGACTGTATTTGGAGATGTGGCCTCTATGAAAGTAATTAAATGAGGTCATAAGGGTGAGACCCTGATTGGTAAAATTAGTGTCATTATAAAAACTAACTTTTTCGTTTTTTTACTAAAAACCAGAGTGCTTGCTCTTTCTCTCCCACCTCTCACATGCATCAAGGAAAGGCCATGTGAGCACACAGTGAAAAGGTGGCCATCTGCAAGCCAAGAAGGGAACCCTCATCAGACACCAAATCAGCTGGCATCTTGACCATGGACTCCTAGCCTGCAGAGCTGTGAGAAAATAAATGTCCATTGTGTAAGCCACCCGGCCTGTGGTATTTTGTTAAGGGAGCCCTAAAAGTCGAGTACACCTTGGTTCCCTTCTGTTCCTCTCCTGAAACCACTTACCCAGGAAGCAGTTGAGAACACACAAGGCCTGGACCAAGCTGTGACAATAAAATGGGAAAAGAGGAAAATCCCAGACTCATTCCAAAGGAAACCAAAAAATGACAGGGAGACTAAGAATAGATTACATGTTGAGGATAAAGGAAACTAAACAGTCACAGATGACTCCAAGGTTTCTTTCTAGCCTGGGAGACCAAATAAATCACTGAAAAAAGTGGACAGGTGTCAAGAGGAGATCATTTGGGAGAAAAAGAAAAGTCAGTTTTGCACATGTTGCATTTAAGGTGCTAACAGAACATCTAAATCACGAGGGCAGCTGGAATATGGAACACGAATTGGCAAAGATTTCAGAATTCAACTTTAACCGTTTCATTCACTCAGAGAAGCCCAGGATATCATGCTCAGAAAGAACCTGAGAAATGATCTGACCCAACTCTTTAATATTCTTTTATGATAAAACCATTACCAAAAGAAGTTGAGCTCAGTAGAAAAATGGCAGTAAAGGAAGAATGAGGACACAGATCTTTTTAAATGTTCTTTCTGCTACATACTTTCAATGATCCCTCATAGATGAATTTACGGCTTTGCAAAGAACCACAGTTGGAAGAACAGAGGAAAACAAGCAGAGATGGATCAGAACAGTAAGGGGAACAGTGAAATTCAAGGAAGGACAGTGTCAAGAAGGGCGAAGTCAAGTGTATTATATGACAAAAAGGTCAGGCTGGATGGGAATTGAGAAAAGGCCGTTGCATTTTGCAATGAGGTTATTAGTTACCTGGCAACAAGCTGTTCTTTTTCATTGTGCCCATCATTCCAGAATTCTCTAAAATGTTTCCCTTGAAGTCCGTGCTGGGAACACCTCAGACATATAATCCACATATAGTGAGGTTCTCTTATTTCAGTAACTAAATTACCTTGAACTGAGTCCAAGAACAACCAGTTTTATGCAAATTTCAAATCTGTAGTGACTGATGTTAGAGCAGGGTTCCAGTTTGTTCATGTTCTCATCTGATCATATTTTATCAAATTTCTTAGAGCCTAGCCACAGTTTCAAAATTTATAGATTTTATTTACTTTTTCTGAATTCACACGTACATAATCCTAGGAATTTCAAACCTTTCAGCAGTTGGCTACTTGCTGCATAAAGATTTCCAAAATAACATTACTACTTATATTGTACAGTACAATGAAATTCACGAACATGGGGATTTGAAAGTATAAATGCCTATTTTTTAAATTCAATGAGTGATGGTTTTTAGGCAATTTCTGACACATTTATCCCCAGTTCTTTAACTCCCTTTCTAAGGAAGTAAGTGGTATTAAGACTATCTGCATAATGAAAACCACATTATAATACAGAGAATCCCTCAGCAGGATTTGTCTAAACGTAGAAATTTTCAGTAACAGCCGTCTGGCAAGTAGCAACACCGAGTGTTTGGGGGATGTGCTATTTACATCATCTGTGTAGCAGAGGATCTATAATCTTAAAACAACAGGGCTTTTTCATTAATTGAAAGAATACATAGTTTTGTCATTTTCAGACTGAGTTTTGAATTTTTTTTTAATTCAGAGTTACAAACTGAATCTGATAGGAAGAAAAAGAACATGAAAAGGCCCTTCATCTGAGTTTAATAGGCAGGCATGGTATTAAAATGTTTGAATATTCCACCTGAGCAAAGCTATGTACACACAAGTATCATAGCACTATACGACACACAGATGTTTAACTGGCGTATGCATACAGATTAAACTTTGTCTAAGAACAGATAAAGACTGGAAACTGAATGTGGCACTTGAGACCACCGTCACTGGCACTCCGTGACTGGAGCAGGAACTCTTCAGCCGCCGTCTTCCCTCCTGAGCCCCCCCACTTCCTTTTCTTCCCCTCCACCTGATCTGTTTCCGCATTTCTGCATAAGCCTTAGACCTACAATGACACTTAAAGCTAACGAGTCTTCTGATCCCTATTCATGAGAACAAAAATAGATCTTGTATAACCTTGAGGACATAATGAATTTCAAAACTCATATGTGAGTGTAGTAAGGCTATTGGTAGCCAATTCTTAGAAAGCTTTTCGTTAATGCTCTCTACACCCTTTTGTATATGTGCAAGCAGTTCAAGCTGACCTGGGTTCCCTGTGTACCTTGTTCAAACCACACCTAAACTCAAGCCAAGTAGAAGTAAACCAGGTACTCAGTTATGGATTGTTCCAGGGACAAAGTTCAGCCACCTCTGATTAGAAATGACAAGTAGTTAAAGGGTCTATCGTGAGGAGACTCCATCTGAATGTAATGAATTCTGTGGGAGGGCCCTGGTCCCAGCTAACCCAAATCTTATCCTCCCTTCAAAACTCAGCTCAAACCGCACCTCCACCATGGAGGCCACCCTGCTTTCTCCCCCTCATCCTGACCCCTCCTGCTTCAGAACTCTCCTCAGCTACTGCCACTACTCATTTCAGTCCTTAGTTATATTCCGTCTTCTACTGTCATATAATATATCGTCTTGGGATTTATTTTAAGGTAGACTTAAGCTCCTTAAAAGTAGGGCCAATGTCTTAGATGGTTCTGGATCCTCCACAGTACCTAGCACAAGCAAACAGTGACTGAATGTGGTCCGTCATGGAAAGCATGAAGTAGGCCCCAAAGGAATGAAGTACATTCAGCTCTGGAAAGTGATTAGCCTCTTCGCCTAAACTGCTCCCATTTCCCCCACCTGCTCATGTTCTCACTTTTCGTCCCTCCAGCTCCTGCCAGTTGTTAGTTCCTTAGGCACTGCCCAGATTGCAGGAGCTGGGGAATGTCCACACATCATTTGTCTTGCCTTCCGACCGAAGGCCAAGAGGGGAGAGCTACAAGAGGGTTTTCCGGCGGGAAGGCATGTTTCATGCATGGGGCAGGCCCAGCGAGAGGAGGAGCTGAAGAGCATCTCCCAGAGCCTCAGGAGTTCTTCCAGCAGAGAGGCCGGGGTCACGTCACTGCACACCTGCATTTGGCTTTTAGTCTCTCTGATTTAGGAAACTGTGTTTGGCTTCTTTCTTTACTTTTTTAAACCACTCTATATTGATATTGTCGCCATGTCTATTTCCCTTTTATGGCATTATTTGTTTTACTTACTGTAATATTTTAGCTATTGCTTTATTCTTGGAAAAGAAGAACAGGGAGTGAGTTAAGGGGATAGTTGTATGGAAATAGCTTGACCCCAAAGAGGGGGGCTGCAGTGGGTTTTGCCTCCACTTAAGCTCCTTCCCTGGTATCAAGGATAGGATCTTCCTTCTGCCACAATTATTCCCCTTTGCCTCTAAAATCAGCTTACCAGGAGGAGCTGACAGTGCCCCATCCACCCTCGCTCATCCATTATTCCTGGCAGTTCAGCTAAGCGGCAAACTGAAACTGACACCTGTTCTGGAGTTGCAATAAGCAGCTCAGGATGACTGGAGGAACATACCACTCTTACGTGACATAAAGAAAGAAACAAAACGTCATAGCGACCCAAAACTTATGATGTTCAGTATATGCACCATTCATATTCTTCGAGGCTCTCAAGCCGCTTGTATTATGGAGAAGAAAGAAAATATATTCTTATCAGGGGATAATCCTTTGGAATTCATTTCAGAGAAAAACCCGGTGCACCTGAACGTCCCCATAAAACTCCTTGGCAGAGGCAGCACAGAGGGCCACAGCGAAGTGATTTACCAGTCTCATTATACCAGTCGCGCTCTGTTGCATGGCATAATCCTACACCACCAATTTCTAGCAAACGTTATCTCACCTTTGTTCATGGTTATCTTTAATATGGAATCCAGCTTTGGAGGGAAGAGGTCAGAGGGAAAAGCTGCGCTCCCGTCCCCAACTACCTGGGAAGAGAAGGAGAACCAAAGAAGCCTAAGACGAGAGATCACACACTCACGATACGAACCTAGTTACACGGAGAAAGCAATCAACCATCGTTTGCAAACAGGAAGAGGTAAAAGGCTGTGACCCAACAGTGTCTTCAAATGGTCTGAGAAAGGGACATAAGCAATGAGAAAGTTCACATTAGTGTAAGACTGCCTTCCAGGCTAGCCAATGCCACCACTACATTCTTTATTTCTGAAACCATTCATTCAATCAACAAAAATACATTAAGCATCCACTATATATGAAGCACCTTGCTCTGAACTGAAAATACAGTGATTAATATGACACACTCATCAGACTCAAGGAAAAGGTACAGAAAAGAAAAAAGACATAATGATCTTTATGGAAAATATAAAATATGTATAGTCTAAAATCTTCCAGTGAAAATTTTTTGTAACTCAAATACCACTTTCTTATTTACTGGAATAAAAACATCAGAGATGCTTAATTCTCAACAGACACCTTCTCTTCACTAGGGAATTTAAGAAGGTGCGTATTCTCAGGGCCACGCTAGCACTGACCTTGCACTTGCACAGACCTGAGAATGAACGCCTCCTTTATTCTGTGCTCCAAGTGCCTCATTCCCTCTACGCCAGCCCTGCTCTCCACCTCTACACTCACTCTCCTCCAGGCAGACAGGGGGCTACTTAACAACAACAACACAAAAACCTTAAAAGCAGCATGCTAATAGCACACTGGGGTTTTCTATAAAATGCGAAGAAGAAATCTGACACAAATGGCGTGAAGACAGACCAAGACTTTAAGACCCAATGGTACATGACCATATGCCAGATGCAGAACACTTCTAGAAATCTTTCTCATTTGCAGTTAATAACCACCTCAACTCCATACACCCCAGCCCACTGATTTATTTTTTCTTCTAATTAGGATTCTGTTTGATGAGAGAATGGACAGACTATGCAAGAGAAAGTCTTAAAATTATGGAAAAATATAATAATCTGCATCTTAAAAAGCATTTTTTAATTTAAAATAATTTGCATTTAAAAAACCTCTACTTTTAGGCTTTTCCCAAGCTACCTTATTTTAAATAAAAGAGATCCAACCATAATCCCCATGTTTCTGAAGCATACGAATAAATGTGTCTACACAGAAATATCCGAGTACACTCAGCAATTAGCAAATAAGAGCTTATGTTTTCCTACCTCCCCCGGCAAAAATAACAGCAATAAATGGGCAGGCATCCCAGGATGATACTGCCGATCACACTAAACTCTAACATCTGGAACATCTGGGCAGGCTCTGTTGGTTTAATTATATCCTGTTACTTTTATGACCTAAGCAAGAGAGGCAAATCCGAGCTCTTTCATAAAGCCTTTATTTAAAAAACTATTAGTTAATAAAGTAAAATAAGGGGGTATTCTTATATGACAGGTAAATATCACTGCTATTCTGCAAGTAGCAGGAGTTTATGAAATGTTCTTGAAATATAACTAAGTACACATCCTCCAAGGGAAGTCTTAATGAAATGATCCGACTGTTTTTGTTAACAGATTATTAGGATTCATACTATATATTTCTTCCCATGGCCTAAATGTGCTTTCATCTTTGGACATATGTTATACGTCCTAGAGCACTCAAGGAGTGAATTTATCTATGAATAGTTAGCTTGATGAAGGAATGACTTCTTAACTGTTTATTTCCAAATTATGAAACATTAAATTAAACAAGAAATCAAAAATTTGCAGGTGAATAAGCATATTTTATTCTTATATTAATTTGGAAATACATTCTAATATGACTGGGGAATTGTAAGTCATGGTTCAATTTTTCCCTCTACAAGAACCAAATGTGTCTTCACACATAATATAAAGACTAAACTGATGAATGAATTATAAATACCATATGACAGTGTTAAAATTGTAATACTATATTCATGATCAGGTTTCAGTGTCCATTGTTAATACTAGATGCTCAACACAGAGCTGTAACTGAATAGGGACTTTATTAACCTAAGACATTGTTTTGCAGGCATCCTTTTGCAGTATTGGTTAGTGTTTGATCATATCAAATAAGTCTGTCGTGGAACCAACTGGTAATATGTCCCCACTATACAAAGGAAGGAGGCAAAACAGAGGGTATACTTCTCAAAATTTTGTGGGGAAAAGAAGTTTTAAGAACCTAATTCAAAAACAATAGAGAAAAAAGAAAAACTAATAAAGAGACTTTAAGAAGAAACATTCAAGTCTACAGTTATCTACTAACATGTTGAAGACAAGTTAAATAGGAAGAATTCTCCTCAGGAAGAGAAGATGGGATAAGTAGGAAGATGAGATAAGGCATGCCCAATGGTATCAAAAATACATCAAGAGGATCATACATCATGATCAAGTGGGATTCATCCCAGGGATGAAAGGTTGGTACAACATTAAAAAATCCATCAACATCATCCACTATATCAATAAAAAGATGAACAAAGATCACATGATCATCTCCATAGATGCTAAAATGCATTTGACAAAATTCAACACCCATTCATGATAAAAATTCTCAACAAAATGGGTGGGTATAGAGGGCCAGCACCTCAACAAAATAAAGGCCATCAATGACAAACCCATAGCCTACATCATACTTAACAGTGAAAAGCTGAAAGCTTTTCCTCTAAGATCGGGAACAAGACAAGGATGCGCACTCTCCCAGCTTTTCTTCAACATAGTACTGGAGGTCCTAGCCACGGCAATCAAACACAAAGAAATAAAAGGCATCCAAATTGGTAAGGAAGAAGTCAAACTGTTACTGTTTGCAGATGACATGATATTGTACATAAAAAACCCTAAAGTGAGAACTTCCGGGAAGATGGCGACGTGAACAGAGTGGCAGAAATCTCCTCCCAACATTATACTTATCCACGAAAACACAGCAAATACAACTATTCCTAAAAGAGAAACCACAATACACAGGAAAGCGCACAGCGTGCAGCTACACCTGAGAGGACTCGGCACCCCGTGAGGTGGGTAAGATACAGAGCCGCGACCCGGCGGGACCCAATAGCTCCCCCACCCCAGTGCACTGGCGGGAGGAGAGGATTCAGAGCCGGGAGGGCGTGGAAGTACAGGCCCGCGAAATGACCAGCCCCGGTGATCTGCGCCGGGAGCGCCGACACACAGCGCGTGGTGTAGCGGAGATTGGAGACATAGAGGGTGCAGGGTCTGAGTGGGGAACGTGCCAGGTTGCTTGCAGCTGGCTCTGGGAAGGAAAAAAAAAGAAGAAGAAAAGTGCACGCTTTTTTTAGCGATCTTAAAGAGACAGGAGCCCAGTGGAGGACCGGATCACCCTGGCACACTCAGCCCAGCAGCCTGGGAGTCCTGGGGAGTTTCGGACCCCTTAGCTGGAGACTGGGAAAGGGTGGCTGCACATAGACCTCCCACAGAGCTCAACAGCCTCCCATTCATTCCAACCCTGGCCAGAACTATAAAGGGCCCTGCGGAGCGGCATGGCCACAGCTCTGGAATAGTGGAGGAACAGCGCCACCTACAGCATCCCCACAGAATACACTCCCGGTGGGTGTGTTTTTCTTTGTTTTTTAGTTTTGTTGTTCTTTCTTCTCTTTCTTTTCTTTCTTTCTTTTTTCTATTCTTTATTTATTTATTTATTTATTTTCTTCTTTTTCTTTTTCTTTTTTTTCCTTTTTAAAGTCACAAAGAGCCCAGCTGACATATGTGGCAATTACCAGCAACCACTTCAATAGCCATGAAAAAACAGGAATATGCTACAGACAAAGCTTCAGACGCAGACAACCCCAGAGAGGGAACCTGAAGGGATGGACATGCACAGTCTACCTGAAAAAGAATTCAGAATAAAAATCATAACCATGCTGTCAGATCTACAGAGAAATGTGCAAGAGCTGAGGGAGGAAGTGAGGGAAGTGAGGAAAGACAATGCAGAAATCAGACAAGACATCAACAGGCTTAAGAGTAGACTGGATGAGGTGCATGAGACTGTTAATGGAATAGAAAACAGAGAACAGGAATACAGAGAAGCTGAGGCAGAGAGAGATAAAAGGATCTCTAGGAATGAAAGAATATTAAGAGAGCTGTGTGACCAATCTAAATGGAACAATATTCACATTATAGGAGTACCAGAGGAAGAAGAGAGAGAAAAAGGGATAGAAAGTGTCTTTGAAGAAATAATTGCTGAAAATTTCCCACGCTGGGGAAGGAAATAGTCTCGCAGTCCACGGAAGCCCACAGATCTCCCAACACAAGGTACCCAAGGAAGACAACACCAAGAAACATAATAATTAAGATGGCAAAGGCGAAAGATAAAGACAGAGTATTAAAGGCAGCTAGAGAGAGAAAAAAGATCACCTACAAAGGAAAACCCATCAGACTATCATCAGACTTCTCAACAGAAACATTACAGATCAGAAGAGAATGGCATGATATATTTAACATAATGAAACAGAAGGGCCTCGAACCAAGAATATTGTATCCAGCACGATTATCATTTAAATATGACGGAGGGATTAAACAATTTCCAGACAAACGAAAGTTGAGAGAGTTTGCCTCTCATAAACCACCACTACAGGATATCTTAAATGGACTGCTCTAGAGGGAAGCATCCCTAAGGCTAAAAAGATGTCACCAGAGAAAATAAAATCATAGCAAAGAAAGCAGGCCATCCAAATACTAACTAAAGACAAAGAATAAAACACCTAATATATAAAGAATGGAGGAGGAAGAATAGGAAGGGAGAGATAAAGTAACATCAGACGGCGTTCACAATAACTTAACAAGAAAGTTAAGTTAGATTCTTAGATGGTAAAGAAGCAACCCTTGAACCTTTGGTAACCACGAATCTAAAGCAGCAATGGAAATAAGTACATATCTATCAATAATCACCCTAAATGTAAATGGACTGAATGCACCAATCAAAAGACACAGAGTAACAGAGTGGATAAAAAAGCAAGACCCATCTATATGCTGCTTACAAGAGACTCACCTCAAACTCAAAGATATACACAGCCTAAAAGTGAAGGGATGGAAAAAGATATTTCATGCAAACAACAAAGAGAAAAAGGCAGGTGTTGCAGTACTTGTATCAGACAAAATAGACTTCAAAACGAATAAAGTAGCAAGAGATAAAGAAGGACATTACATAATGATAAAGGGGTCAGTCCAACATGGAGATATAACCATTATAAATATATATGCACCCAACACAGGAGCGCCAGCATATGTGAAACAAATACTAACAGAATTGAAGGAGGAAATAGACAGCAATGCATTCATTTTAGGAGACTTCAACACACCACTCACTCCAAAGGACAGATCAATCAGACAGAAAATAAGTAAAGACACTGAGGCACTGAACAACACACTACAACAGATGGACCTAACAGATATCTATAGAACTCTGCATCCAAAAGCAGCAGGATACACATTCTTCTCAAGTGCACATGGAACATTTTCCAGAATAGACCACATACTAGGCCACAAAAAGAACCTCACTAATTTCAAAAATATTGAAATCCTACCAACCAACTTCTCAGAACACAAAGGTATAAAACTAGAAATAAATTTTAGAAAGAAATCAAAAAGGCTCACAAATACATGGAGACTTAACAACATTCTCCTAATTAATCAATGGGTTTACGACCAAATCAAAACAGAAATCAAAGAATATATGGAGACTAATGACAACAACAACACAAAGCCACAACTTCTGTGGGACGCAGCACAGGCAGTTCTAAGAGGAAAGTATATTGCAATCCAGGCCTATTTAAAGAAGGAAGAACATTCCCAAATGAACAACCTAAAGACACAATTACTGAAATTGGAAAAAGAAGAGCAAATGAGGCCCAAAGTCACCAGTAGGAGGGACATAATAAAGATAAGAGAAGAAATAAATAAAATTGAGAAGAATAAAACAATAGAAAAAAATCAAGGAAACCAAGAGCTGGTTCTTTGAAAAAAGAAACAAAATAGATAAACCTCCAGCCAGACTCATTAAGAGAAAAAGAGAATCTACACACATAAACAGAATCAGAAGTGAGAAAGGAAAAATAACGACGGACCCCACAGAAATACAAGAATTATAAGAGAATATTATGAGCATCTATATGCTATCAAGCTGCAAAACATAGAAGAAATGGACAACTTCTTAGAAAAATACAACCTTCCAAGACTGACCAAGCAAGAAACAGAAAAACTAAACGGACAAATCACCAGCAACAAAATTGTATCGGTAATCAAAAAACTACCCAAGAACAAAAGCCCTGGACCTGATGGATTCACCTCTGAATTCTACCAGACATATAGAGAAGAAATAACACCCATTCTCCTTAAAGTTTTCCAAAAAATAGAAGAGGAGGGAATACTTCCAAACTCTTTCTATGAAGCCAGCATCACTCTATTACCAAAACCGGGCAAAGACCTCACCAAAAAAGAAAATTACAGACCAATATCCCTGATGAACGTAGATGCAAAAATACTCAACAAAATATTAGCAAACCGAATTCAAAAAAACATCAAGAGGATCATACACCATGATCAAGTGGGATTCATCCCAGGGATGCAAGGACGGTACAACATTCGAAAATCCATCAACATTATCTACCACATCAACAAAAAGAAGAACAAAAACCACATGATCATCTCCATAGATGCTGAAAAAGCATTTGACAAAATTCAGCATCCATTCATGATTAAAACTCTCAACAAAATGGGTATAGGTGGCAAGTACCTCAACATCATAAAGGCTATATATGACAAACCCACAGCTAACATCATACTTAATAGCGAGAAGCTGAAAGCTTTTCATCTAAGATCGGGAACAAGACAGGGATGCCCACTCTCACCACTGTTATTCAACATAGTACTGGAGGTCCTAGCCATGGCAATCAGACAAAACAAAGAAATACAAGGCATCCAGATTGGTAAAGAAGAAGTCAAATTGTCACTATTTGCAGATGACATGATACTGCACATAAAAAACCCTAAAGACTCCACTCCAAAACTACTAGAACTAATATCTGAATTCAGCAAAGTTGCAGGATACAAAAGTACACACAGAAATCTGTTGCTTTCCTATACACTAATGATGAACTAACAGAAAGAGAAATCAGAAAAACAATTCCATTCACAATTGCATCAAAAAGAATAAAATACCTAGGAATAAACGTAATGAAGGAAGTGAAAGACCTGTACCCTGAAAACTACAAGACACTCCTAAGAGATTTTAAAGAGGACACTAACAAATGGAAATGCATCCCATGCTCTTGGCTAGGAAGAATAAATATTGTCAAAATGGCTATACTACCTAAAGCAATCTACAGAAACAATGCAATCCCTATAAAACTACCAACAGCTTTCCTCAATAATCTGGAACAAATAATTCTAAAATTCATATGGAACCGCAAAGGACCCCGAATAGCCAAAGGAATCCTT
The DNA here is from genome assembly GCA_029783875.1 of Phataginus tricuspis. Lineage (NCBI taxonomy): Eukaryota > Metazoa > Chordata > Mammalia > Pholidota > Manidae > Phataginus > Phataginus tricuspis. The sequence goes on along the minus strand of JAQQAC010016209.1, from coordinate 126,200,270 downwards.
AGATGAAGGAATCAAACAGGGGGAATTATGCTCCCTGACTTCAAGCTCTACTACAAAGCCACAGTAATCAAGACAATTTGGTATTGGCACAAAAACAGACCCACAGACCAGTGGTACAGAACAGGAAATCCAAACATTAACCCAAACATTGACAGTGAATTAATATTTGATAAAGGAGCCTTGGATATACAATGGGGAGATGACAGCCTCTTCAGCAGCTGGTGTTGGAAAAACTGGACAGGTACATGTAAGAGAATGAAACTGGACTACTGTCTAGCCCCATACACAAAGGTAAACTCAAGGTGGATCAAAGACCTGAATGTAAGTCATGAAACCATAAAACTCATACAAAAAAAAATAGGCAAAAATCTCTTGGACATAAACATGAGTGACTTCTTCATGAACATATCTCCCCGGGCAAGGGAAACAAAATCAAAAATTAACAAGTGGGACTATATCAAGCTGAAAAGCTTCTGTACAGCAAAGGACACCATCAGAAGAACAAAAAGACATCCTACAGTATGGGAAAATATATTCATAAATGACGTATCTGATAAAGGGTTGACATCCAAAATATATAAAGAGCTCATGCAACTTAACAAACAAAAAGCAAATAATCCAATTAAGAAATGGGCAGAGGACATGAATGGACACTTCTCTAAAGAAGAAATTCATATGGCCAATAGGCACATGAAAAGATGCTCCACATTGCTAATCATCAGGGAAATGCAGATTAAAACCACAATGAGATATCACCTCACACCAGTGAGGATGGCCAATATCCAAAACACAAACAACAACAAATGTTGGCGAGGATGTGGAGAAAAGGGAACCCTCCTACACTGCTGGTGGGAATGCAAATTAGTTCAACCATTGTGGAAAGCAGTATGGAGGTTCCTCAAAAAACTCTAAATAGAAATACCATTTGACCCAGGAATCCCACTCCTAGGAATTTACCCTAAGAATGCAGCAGCCCAGTTTCAAAAAGACACATACACCCGTATGCTTATTGCAGCACTATTTACAATAGCCAAGAAATGGAAGCAACCTAAGTGTCCATCAGTAGATGAATGGATTAAGAAGATGTGGTACACATACACAATGGAATATTATTCAGCCATAAGAAGAAAACAAATCCCACCATTTGCAACAACATGGATGGAGCTAGAGGGTATTATGCTCAGTGAAATAAGCCAAGCCGAAAAAGACAAGTATCAAATGATTTCACTCATATGTGGAGTATAAGAACAAAGAAAAAAACTGAAGGAACACAACATCAGCAGACTCACAGAACCCAAGAACGGACTAATAGTCACCAAAGGGAAAGGGACTGGGGAAGATGGGTGGGAAGGGAGGGATAAGAGGGTAAAAGGGGCATTACGATTAGCACACATAATGTAGGGGGGGCACGGGGAGGGCTGTACAACTCAGAGAAGACAAGTAGTGATTCTATAGCATCTCACTATGCTGATGGACAGTGACTGTAATGGGCTTGGTGGGGGCGACCTGTTGAAGGGGGTAGTTTAATCACCATAATATTGCACATGTAATTGTAGATTACTGATACCAAAATAAATTATATATAGAAAAAAAACATAAAGTATCGACTCCAAAACTTTTGGAACTAATATCTGAATTCAGCAAAGTTACAGGATACAAAATTAATACACAGAAATCTGCTGAATTCCTATACACTATCGGTGAACTAGTAGAAAGAGAAATCAGGAAAGCAATTCCATTCACAACTGCATCAAAAAGAATGAAATAACTAGGACAAGGAAATGAAACACCTCTACTCTGAAAACTACAAGACACTCTTGAGATAAATTAAAGAGGACACTAGTAAATGTAAATTCATCCCATGCTCTTGGGTAGGAAGGATTAATATTGTTGAAATGGCCGTCCTGCCTAAAGCAATCTACACATTCAATGCAATCTCTATCAAAATACTCACAGCATTTTCAACGAACTAGAGAAAATCGTTCTAAAATTCATATGGAACCACAAAAGACCCCGAATAGCTAAAGCAATCCTGAGAAGGAAGACTAAAGCAGGGGGATCTCGCTTCCCAACTTCAAGCTCTACTACAAAGCCACAGTAATCAAGGTGATTTGGTATT
>JAQQAC010016209.1:126181344-126197359 GCA_029783875.1 Phataginus tricuspis | reverse complement strand
GACGCGGGTGGTCCCGGAAGCCAGCTCCGACGTGCGGGCAGCCCTGCATTCCCGAGAAGGGCGTCAGTCTGGCATGGTGCGAGGCTGAAGGGCTGTCGGCCTGGGCACCGGCCCCACCACACAAACCCACCTGATCACAGAACTCGGGGGCAGAGCCTTGGCCTGCGGGCCGGCAGCACATGGGCAGAGGGCGGGGCTCAAGGGAGGCCCAGGGGGAGGAGCGAGGGCCCCCCAGAATCCTTGGGCGAATGTTCCGGCAGTGCTAGGGAACCCCAGGCCTGACCCCTCCCCCCTGCTGCCCCCAACCCCCACCTCACGGCCTCCCACCTGCTAACACCCGCCCCACACCTCCCCCAATGCACCCACCATCCCACCCCACATATACCCCCGCCCCTGCCCCCACTGTCCCACCTCCCCCCACCCCAGCACCACACCACCTCCACTAGGGCCCTGGGGAGGCAGGGCGTTGGGCCTCGTGGGCCACGGTAGGTGGGAGAGGGAGGGGCTCAAGGGGAGGCCCAGGGGGAGGAGCAAAGGTCCCCTGAATGCTTGTGCGGTCCTCCTGGCCACACCCAGGGGGCGCTCAGGCCTGGCACCCGGACGTGACGTCAGCAGACTTCCACCTGGGAGGCCTGAGGACGGGGAAAGCATCTGTGTCGGAGGCCGGATTTAGGTGAACCCGCAAAAACTCAAGGTACAACCGTGGGGGAAGGCTGAGGGCCCCCGCCCAAGATTTTGGCCGGCTCATACCGTCGTCCCGAGAGGCCCCGGGAGGGTCCTCAGGCTGAGCACTGCCCCCTCACATCACACGCATGCACCCACCCGCCATTTTGAATCATGAGAGTGGAGGCCTTGGTCTGAGGAGGGAACCCAGGTGGGCAGAGGGCGGGGGCACAGACCTCCGGGAGTCAACAGGAGGCCAGGAGGGAGGGCCGAGGGCGCCCCCGGAACCCACCTCGGGCCATGCCTTCCACCGCCCTGGGAACTCCCGGGCTTGGTGGCCTGCTGGGACGGCCACGGACGTCACGCGGGAGTGTGGCGGGGCGGGGAGGGCCTGGGTCTGAGGGGACGGGGCCCCGGCCGACATTCGGAGGAGCACAGGCCCTGCCCGGGTGTGGGTGAGGACGCTGAGGGAGGAGGGAAAGGGGCCCAAGAGGATTTCACCTCTGCTGTCAGCCATGGGTGGCCTGGGGTGGAATGATTACACTCGGCGAGCCTCAGAGGGACTGGGTCTGGCCTAAGGGGCAGGCCTTGAGGGCAGCGGAGGGGAGGGCCCAGGCCCTGCTGGGAGCCATGATGAATAGCCTGTGGGAGCCTGAGGGCCCTGGACCCAGGTCAGCTGAGACAGCATCCCAGGCCCTGACAGGGGTCCCCATGCCAGGAGTCTCGCCAGCCTGGGCCGGGCCTGATACGCTTGGTCCCCTCACTTCCTTCTGATCCTTCCCAGGCCTGTGTGCCCTGCTCCAAGAGCTTTGTCTCAGGCCATCATCAGTGGGAGGTGTGGGCCCTCCGTGAGCCTGGAGGTGGCAACCCGCCCTGGCCGGGCAGAGACCTCACAGAGGCAGGTCCACACCTCCTGTCTGCACGGGGAGCCCAGCGCTGGGCTGGCAGACCTCACCCTGAGATGCCCCCTCATGTCCTCTTCCAGGGGCTCCAGGAATCGGCAGCTGAGGTCCTGAGGCACCTGTCCTGAGGTCGCAGAACCATGGAGGCCCAGGCTGAGCCAGGAGACCAGGTGAGGCCCCTAACCTGGATGTGTCCCAGGGCTGTCCCATACCGGATAGGTCCCCTCAGGCTCCTGTCCCAGATCTTTGGGCTGGGCTGGCACACCAGTAGGCCGCCTCATTTCATCCTGCGGGTTCTGCATGGACAGACTGCCCGCCCAGCAGGGGAGACCCCTGGGAGGCAGGATCCCAGCCCCAAAGAAGAGCCCGAGGGTCCACGGTGCCCACTAACCGCCCTCACTCCTGCAGGCTGCCGCTCCCCTGAGCAGCGTCAGCATGCCTCTGGGCGCCAGGGGTGTGCAGGGCCAGTTGGAGGAGGCCCTGCAGGAGCCGAGAGAAGTCCAGGGTGCGGAGGGGCCCCAGCACCCGCCCCAGGCTGTGCCAGCCATCCCGGGAAGCGAGTCCCGTGCCCAAAGCTCCAGCAGCCGTGGGAATGAGGCCGCAGGGGATGCCAGGGCCTCTCTCCAGGATGCCCTGCGCAGGAAGAAGATTGAGCTGAGGGCCTTCCTGCTCGTCAAGTACCGCACCCAGGAGCCGACCACGAGCGCGGAGATGCTGGAGCTGGTCTCAAGGGATTACCGGCGCCACTTCCCTATGATCTTCAGGCAAGCCTCCAAGGATTTGCAGGTGCTCTATGGCATCGATGTGAAGAAAGTGGAAGGGGGCAACCACACCTATGTCCTGGTCCCCACCCTGGGCCTCACCTGGGATGGGAGGGACGAAGAGCAGAGCGTGCCCAAGACTGGCTTCCTGGCGGTGCTCCTGGGCATTATCCTTCTGCGGGGAGGCCAGGTCCCTGAGGAGGAGCTGTGGCACTTGCTCAGTGATGTGAGGGTGTACCCCGGGAGGGAGCACTTCATCTACGGGGAGCCCAGGGAGCTCATCACCAGGGTCTTGGTGCGGGAGCGGTACCTGAAGTACCGGCGGGTGCCTGGCAGTGATCCCGCTCGCTTCGAGCTGCTCTGGGGCCGCAGGGCCCACGCAGAGACCAGCCCGCTGCAGGTTGAGCAGTTTGTGCGCAGGCACGCCCGGAGGCCTGCTGGGCACCAGCCTGTCCCCATCCGAGGACACTTGGAGCAATGAGGAGCAGGGCCCCTGAGCGGAGGGGTGGCAAGGCTCGGGCCAAGCCCCTGTCAGGTATCCTCTCCTGCCGGGCGTGCAGTCAGGCCCCTTGTCCCCCTTGGCCTAGGAGAGAGAGCAGCCAGTGCTCTAAGGCGCGCAGGCCCAGGGCCACGTGGGCTAGAGCCTCTGGGTCCCTGGTCTCCCTGAGCCCACGGAAGTGGGTCTTTGTTTCTTCTGGCACGTTTTCCCCTGTTGCTGCTTTTCATAGAAAGGGGGGTTAGCTTCAGCATGTTTGTGAGTGACATCGATCCCCCATGTGTGCGTTCTTGACCTAGTTCACCAGTTAGTGTTACTTGTAGACAAATAGGGAAACCTTCCATCTGACTTTGTGACCCGGAGCTAGGCCACAGGGCGTGGGCCTCGCCACTCCCTCTCAAAAGTGATGGAAATGACCAATAAAATGGACGGTGTCCAGAAATGGAGAAACAAAAGTGTGGTTGGTTAATTCTTGCTCCTGATTCCTTCTGGTCTGTCACTTTACAGAACTAAAATACATGCAGGTACCTGAATGTGTTTGCTGTATTCAAGACCTTGGGGGAAGTGTAAGGCCGGTAGCTAACACCCCTGCTCCCTGGCTCACGATTCCCAGGCCTTCCCTGAGCCTCTGCATAGAGATGTCTGGTGTCTCTTCATCCTATCGTGGGAACACTAGTCCTATGAGAGAAGGCTGGCAGTTTTATGACCTTGTGTAACCTCAGTTACTTCCCTGGGCCCTGTCCTGCTACAGTCATTCTGGGGGTTAGGATTGCAACATGTGAACCTGGAAGAAGACACTGAATTTCGTCCATGGGGTGTTGATGTCTCTGGCTTGTATTGTAGAAGTCTAGTTTGTCCTTCTTTTCTGTTTTTTCATCATTCATTTGGGGCCGCTTTTGTTAGGTTTCTCAAGAGATTCCCGTGACCTCTGTTAGCTACTGGACTGTGACCAAGAGTCCAAGGAGGGCAGACTCCTGCAAGCCTCTGTCAGCAAGGACAGCCACACCTACCCTGAGGGCTCTGTGTGGTGCCCGCATCTGACTCTGCCATTGGGGAGGCAAAAGCGAGAGTTCCCTGGGTGCTTTCTTCCCTAATGTTCTAGAGAGACTGTTTCCCTGGCCAGTCGTGTACCTCAGGAGAACAGGTGGTCTCAGGGCTGCAAGAACACTTGAGTGGCCCACTTCCAAGCCCCTCCTATCCAACTGTCCCTTCAGGAAGGAGGGAGACTTTCGAGGTGGGCACACAGCTGCCCTGTGCCAATCCACAGGGGTCCCAGGGAGGCCTGGGCCACGTCTCGCCTGGGTCCTGCCAACCTCAGCCCTGCAGTCCCGTCCCTGCAGTGGCCTGGTGCCCAGCTCTCCCCACTGCATCCTAGCGCCATCACGGGTGTCAGAGGCGCTCAGGAAGTGGGGTGCTCCTGCAGAGCAGCTCGCACTTCTCTGGGACCGCTTTGGGGAAGGAGGGTTTGCACAGCACCGTGACAGAGCACACTGGCCCAGACCTCTGGGGCTCCTGGCACTGGCAGCATACGGACCTTCCCCACACATTCCCCATGTTCTCCTGCAGTCCAAAGGCTGTGGCCCATGGCTGTCTCCATGCCTGGTCCCAGGGGGGAGAGCCCGCTTGTGTTGGTGGTGTGGATGACAGCCAGGCTATGGCCCCTTGCCAGCCTTCCTGCCAGTTTGTGGAGCTTGATGCATCTGTGCCTTTCCTTGGGATGGCTTGCATCGACCCCACAACAATTTTCTTCCTCGAACAGCTCGCCCACCAAAGCTGTGGCCAGTGTCAGTCAGACCAAGCTAGCCCTGGTTTGTCCCGCATGGTTCACATGGTTTTGCTGCAAAGCCTGCTTTTAAATTCAGCTGCAGAATGAAGAATTTAAGGGTCTGGGAATCTAGGAGTGTAAGAGATTTAGCTAAGAACGAAGAAACGACTGTTCCCTTGGCCCCTGCGATTGAGTGGTTTCCTAAGAGCCGTGGGGCCTTTCAGACTTGTGGATACTGTCGTCCTGCGTTTGAAAGAGCCCAGATCCCTGTCTGAAATCAAGCCCCTGTGGTGGATGCCGGCCCTCTTGGCCATGCCGACCTGAGCGTGTCATGCTTTGCCCTGTCCTGGCCTGGTGTCTGCCTGTCCTTGCACTTGCTCTTCCTGTTTGGGAAGGGAGGCTGCCCTCTTTTCTGTCAGTCACGTCTTGACAGTGAGGCCTCAGGAATGGTACCCAGAGGATGGCCGAGGTGCCAGGCCGGGCGGTGAGGCGTGCGTCCCGGGGCACGGACCTCCTCAGAGGCCCTGTGAGCCCCAGGCTGGGCCACTCTGAGGGGCTGTGCTGGGCTCTGCAGACTGCGTAGCAGCGCCCCTGGGTTCTGGCCTCTGGATGTCAGTAGCAACATGCCCCACCCCCGTGCCTGCCCAGTTTAGCCAATCAAGCTATCTCCTGACTTTGCCTGGTGTCCTGGGGGAGGGCCCTGGCGTGTGGCTTTGCCCCACGTGAGATCCACTCTGCCTAGGGACTTATTTGGGGATCTCCAAGGTTCCTGGGACTGGGTGTCCAGCTCCCTCATGAGTTGCTTGTCTGCCACTCCATAAGTATGTGACAGCCACTGTCCACCTTTGGGGCAAGGACCCAGAGCACCTGGTCCCACGGCACTGGCATGCCCCTGCTGCAGAGAGCGACCATCAACATGAGCATGAACACAATGGTTCCTCAGCCCGAAAGGGCCCCCAGGCAGAAAGGGGTGCACGTGTTTCCACAGGGGGTGCGCACCCAGACTTGTGGTGATGGCGCTTCTTTCTCCTGGGCTTGGTCATTCAGTGGCTGAGGCTCCCGCTTTTCCCCCCTCCCTCCAGTCCCTGTTTGGCCAGGGCCACCTTCACCTGGAAGGGACAAAGAAAGGGAACTGGAGGAGATGGGGGCGTCCACAGGGGAGCAGAGCCACCCTCAGTAAAGGAGGCTCAGGTGATGCAGGGGCACAGCTCTAGTGGCCACAATGGCCCCTCTACTGCCTCAGGCGAACCGTGTCCCAGTGCACGTGCTGTGGAGCACACACTCTGCAGCCCTCTCGCCCTGTCTGCTTGACGGGCATGTCCACTCTCCTAGATGCTGTCACCCACCCGGTGCCGGGAGCCAAAGCAAAGTCCGGCGCCCTGGCCAGCCTGGTCTCTCCTGCAGTCCCCCAAGAGTACGAGTTGTGTTCAAGGCTTTGTTTGGCTGCCAGGGCGCAGTCTATGAAAGCCTCCTGCTCTCTTTATGCCCGGTGGGCTTACGACACTGCCCTCGGCCCTAGTCCAGGAGGGCGCGAGGCCGGGCGATCTCAGTCAACAGATGTGAGGTTGGAAAGGGAGAGGTGGCCAAGCAGTGCGGCTGAAGTAGGGAAGGGGTGTGTCCCTGGCGCCATGCAGTCCAGAGTTGGTATTTAAAACCACGCCCTCTGTGCAAAGCAGACCCTGCAACATTACAACTCTGCCCCTTGCTGTACAGATTTTTTTTAATTTTATTTTTTTAGTTTTCATTTTATTTATTTTATTTTTTTACAATTTAGTTTGGTATCATTAACCTACAATTACATGAGCAATATTGTGGTGATTAGACTAACCACTTCATCAGGTCCCCCCCACCAACCCTATTACAGTCACTGTCCATCAGTGTAGTGAGATGCTACAGAATCACTACTTGTCTTCTCTGGGCTGTACGGTACCCCCCGTGCCCCCCCCCCTTATGTCTGCTAATCGTAAGGCCCCTTTTACCCTCTTATCCCTCCCTTCCCACCCTTCTTCCCCAGTCCCTTTCCCTTTGGGAACTATTAGTCCTTTCTTGGGTTCTGTGAGTCTGCTGCTGTTTTGTTCCTTCAGTTTTTTTCTTTGTTCTTATACTCCACATATGAGTCAGATCACTTGATACTTGTTTTTTTCGGCTTGGCTTATTTCACTGAGCATAATACCGTCTAGCTCCATCCATGTTGTTGCAAATGGTAGGATTTGTTTTCTTCTTATGGCTGAATAATATTCCATTGTGTATATGTACCACATCTTCTTAATCCATTCATCTACTGATGGACACTTAGTTGCTTCCATTTCTTGGCTATTGTAAATAGTGCTGCAATAAACATAGGGGTGCATCTGTCTTTTTGAAACTGGGCTGCTGCGTTCTTAGGGTAAATTCCTAGGAGTGGGATTCCTGGGTCAAATGGTATTTCTATTTTGAGTTTTTTGAGGAACCTCCATACTGCTTTCCACAATTTGCATTCCCACCAGCAGTGTAGGAGGGTTCTCTTTTCTCCACATCCTCACCAACGATTGTTGTTGTTTGTGTTTTGGATGTTGGCCATCCTCACTGGTGTGAGGTGATATCTCATTGTGGTTTTAATCTGCATTTCTCTGATGATTAGCGATGTGCAGCATCTTTTCATGTGCTTGTTGGCCATCTGAATTTCTTCTTTAGAGAAGTGTCTATTCATGTCGTCTGCCCATTTCTTAATTGGATTATTTGCTTTTTGTTTGTTAAGGTGCGTGAGTTCTTTGTATATTTTGGATGTCAACCCCTTATCAGATACATCATTTATGAATATATTTTCCCATACTGTAGGATGTCTTTTTGTTCTACTGATGGTGTCCTTTGCTGTACAGAAGCTTTTGAACTTGATATAGTCCCATTTGTTCATTTTTGCTTTTGTTTCCCTTGCCTGGGGGGATATGTTCATGCAGAAGTCGCTCATGTTTATGTCCAAGAGATTTTTGCCTATCTTTTTTTCTAAGAGTTTTATGGTTTCATGATTTACATTCAGGTCTTTGATCCACCTTGAGTTTACCTTTGTGTATGGGGCTAGACAGTAGTCCAGTTTAATTCTCTTACATGTAGCTGTCCAGTTTTGCCAACACCAGCTGCTGAAGAGGCTGTCATCTCCCCATTGTATATCCAAGGCTCCTTTGTCAAATATTATTGACTGTAGGTGTTTGGGTTAATGTTTGGATTTTCTATTCTGTTCCACTGGTCTGTGGGTCTGTTTTTGTGCCACTACCAAATTGTCTTGATTACTGTGGCTTTGTAGTAGAGCTTGAAGTCAGGGAGCGTAATTCCCCGTTTTATTCCTCCTTCTCAGGATTGCTTTGGCTATTCAGTGTCTTTTGTGGTTCCATATGAATTTTAGAACTATTGTTCCAGTTCACTGAAGAAAGCTGTTGGTAGTTTGATAGGGATTGTGTTGAATCTGTAGATTGCTTTAGGTAGTATAGCCATTTGGACAATATTAATTCTTCCTAGCCAAGAGCATGGTATGCATTTCCATTTGTTAGTGTCCTCTTTAATTTCTCTTAGGAGTATCTTGTAGTTTTTAGGGTATAGGTCTTTCACTTCCTTGGTTAGGTTTATTCCTAGGTAATTCATTTTTTTGATGCAATTGTGAATGGAATTGTTTTTCTGATTTCTCTTTCTGTTAGCTCATCATTAGTGTATAGGAAAGCAACAGATTTCTGTGTGTTAATTTTATATCCTGCAACTTTGCTGAATTCAGATATTAGTTCTAGTAGTTATGGAGTGGAGTCTTTAGGGTTTTTTATGTACAGTATCATGTCATCTGCAAATAGTGACAATTTGACTCCTTCTTTACCAATCTGGATGCCTTGTATGTCTTTGTTTTGTCTGATTGCCGTGGCTAGGACCTCCAGTACTATGTTGAATAACAGTGGAGAGGGTGAGCACCCCTGTCTTGTTCCCGATCTTAGATGAAAAGCTTTCAGCTTCTCGCTATTAAGTATGATGTTAGCTGTGGGTTTGTCATATATAGCCTTTATGATGTTGAGGTACTTGCCATCTATACCCATTCTGTTGAGAGTTTTAATCAAAAATGGATGCTGAATTTTGTCAAATGCTTTTTCAGCATCTATGGAGATGATCATGCGGTTTTTGTTCTTCTTTTTATTGATGTGATGGATGATGTTGATGGATTTTCGAATGTTGTACCATCCTTGCATCCCTGGGATGAATCCCACTTGATCAGGGTGTATGATCCTCTTGATGTATTTTGGAATTCGGTTTGCTAATATTTTGTTGAGTATTTTTGCATCTACGTTCATCAGGGATATTGGTCTGTAATTTTCTTTTTTAGTGAGGTCTTTGCCCGGTTTTGGTATTAGAGTGATGCTGGCTTCATAGAAAGAGTTTGGAAGTATTCCCTCCTCTTCTATTTCTTGGAAAACTTTAAGGAGAATGGGTGTTATTTCTTCTCTATATGTCTGGTAGAATTCAGAGGTGAATCCATCAGGTCCAGGGCTTTTGTTCTTGGGTAGTTTTTTGATTACCGATTCAATTTCGTTGCTGGTGATTGGTCTGTTTAGTTTTTCTGTTTCCTGCTTGGTGAGTCTTGGAAGGCTGTATTTTTCTAAGAAGTTGTCCATTTCTTCTAGGTTTTGCAGCTTGTTGGCATATAGATGCTCGTAATATTCTCTTATAATTCTTTGTATTTCTGTGGGGTCCGTCATTATTTTTCCTTTCTCCTTTGTGATTCTGTTTATGTGTGTAGATTCTCTTTTTCTCTTAATGAGTCTGGCTAGGGGTTTATCTATTTTGTTTATGTTTTCAAAGAACCAGCTTTTGGTTTCATTGAATTTTTTCTATTGTTTTATTCTTCTCTATTTTATTTATTTCTTCGCTGATCTTTATTATGTCTCTCCTTCTGGTGACTTTGGGCCTCATTTATTCTTCTTTTTCCAATTTCAATAATTGTGTTTTTAGACTGTTCATTTGGGAATGTTCTTCCTTCTTTAAATAGGCCTGGATTGCAATATACTTTCCTCTTAGAACTGCCTTCGCCGCGTCCCACAGAAGTTGTGGCTTTGTGTTGTTGTTGTCATTAGTCTCCATATATTCTTTGATTTCTGTTTTGATTTTGTCGTTAACCCATTGATTCATTAGGAGAATGTTGTTAAGTCTCCATGTATTTGTGAGCCTTTTTGATTTCTTTCTAAAATTTATTTCTAGTTTTATACCTTTGTGATCTGAGAAGTTGGTTGGTAGGATTTCAATATTTTTGAATTTACTGAGGTTCTTTTTGTGGCCTAGTATGTGGTCTATTCTGGAAAATGTTCCATGTGCACTTGAGAAGAATGTGTATTCTGCTCCTTTTGGGGGCAGAGTTCTGTAGATGTCTGTTAGGTCCATCTGTTCTAGTGTGTTGTTCAGTGCCTATGTGTCTTTACTTATCCTCTGCCTGCTTGATCTGTCCTTTGTAGTGAGTGGTGCGTTAAAGTCTCCTAAAATAATTGCATTGCTGTCTATTTCCTCCTTCACTTCTGTTAGTATTTGTTTCACATATGCTGACGCTCTTGTGTTGGGTGCATATATATTTATAATGGTTATATCTTCTTGTTTGACTGACCCCTTTATCATTATGTAATGTCCTTCTTTATCTCTTGCTCCTTTTTTCATTTTGACGTCTATTTTATCTGATACAAGTGCTGCAACACCTGCTTTTTTTTCTTTGTTGTTTTCATTAAATATCTTTTTCCATCCTTTCACTTTTAGTCTGTGTATATCTTTGAGTTTGAGGGGAGTCTCTTGTAAGCAGCATATAGATGGGTCTTGCTTTTTTATCCACTCTGTTACTCTGTGTCTTTTGATTGGTGCATTCAGTCCATTTACATTTAGGGTGATTATTGATAGATATGTACTTATTGCCATTGCTGGCTTTAGATTCGTGGTTACCAAAGGTTTAAGGGTTGTTTCTTTACTATCTAAGAGTCTAACTTAACTCTCTTGTTAAGTTATTGTGAACACCGTCTGATGTTTCTTTATTTCTCTCCCTTCTTATTCTTCCTCCTGCATTCTTTATATACTAGGTGTTTTATTCTTTGCCTTTAGTTAGTATTTGTATGGTCTGCTTTCTTTGCTATGATTTTAGTTTCTCTCGTGACCTCTTTTTAGCCTTAGGAGTGCTTCCCTCTAGAGAAGTTCCTTTAAGATGTCCTGTAGAGGTGGTTTATGGGAGGCAAATTCTCTCAGCTTTCATTTGTCTGGAAATTGTTTCATCCCTCCATCATATTTAAATGATAATCGTGCTGGATACAATATTCTTTGGTCGAGGCCCTTCTGTTTCATTACATTAAATATATCATGCCATTCTCTTCTGGCCTGTAAGGTTTCTGTTGAGAAGGCTGATGACAGTCTGATGGGTTTTCCTTTGCAGGTGATCTTTTTTCTCTCTCTAGCTGCCTTTAATACTCTGTCTTTATATTTGATCTTTGCCATCTTAATTATTATGTGTCTTGGTGTTGTCTTCCTTGGGTCCCTTGTGTTGGGAGATCTGTGGGCTTCCGTGGACTGCGAGACTATTTCCTTCCCCAGCGTGGGAAAGTTTTCAGCAATCATTTCTTCAAAGACACTTTCTATCCATTTTTCTCTCTCTTCTTCCTCTGGTACTCCTATAATGTGAATATTGTTCTGTTTGGATTGGTCACACAGTTCTCTTAATATTCTTTCATTCTTAGAGATCCTTTTATCTCTCTCTGCCTCAGCTTCTTTGTATTCCTCTTCTCTGTTTTTTATTTCATTGACAATGTCTTGTACCTCATCCTTTCTGCTGTGAAGCAGTTGTTTCCCAAGTTCTACTTCTTTTCTGGGAGCAGCTTGCATTCATTAACTGGTCATTGTGGAGATATAAAGGAGATATAAAGGCTCCATTGCCCCAATTTAGGACAACTCTAAAGGGTCACCTCAGCTTCAGTGTTCCCCATGGGATTGGTCAAAGCATCTGCAACAAACACATCACAGTTAAACTTCTCTTCAATTCTGCTTCCTTTTTTCCCATCTTAATGTTCACTTGGAGAGTAATCTCCAGTAAACTTCTCACATGCGATTCTCCATTTCAGAGTCTGCTTCCTGGGGAATCCAGCTAGCCATAGCTGATACCGTAAGTGAGAAAGCCAACCATAAAATGGGATTTTTAGTTGAATCACTTCACCTCACCTGCATGCAAGCTGACAATAAGAACCTCGTTACTGGTGGTGGGTGGAGTCTAGAACAGTGCAATTTATACCTTCACTTGTGGTGAACTATGATGGTATACCAGTGGAAGAAAATGAACGATAGGTGGAAAATACCAGGTGTTTGATAAATTCAGGGGAAATAATAAATACAAGGACAATGGAATGACTTCATGATGCTGGGGCAATCGAACCATCGGAGAAATGCAATTCATGGCCAAGGGTCATTAGTCACCTATTAAACTGAGGACAAGAACCAGTGGATTGCCTGGCAGGTTATGAAGAGACTCTCCTTGTGCAGCCAGAAGACAGGTGGGAAAAGCTGATTATCAGGCTTAATTATAAGAGGACAGGTTTAAATTCTAAACTTCTGGAGGTTAGCTACCTGAAGATCAGAGCCGTGAGTGAGCTTCAGTAGGACCATGGGACATGGAATGGGGACATGTGGGTTGATGTACTCAAACAGCCTGATTCCTCAAATTTCCCTGAACTTCCAAGGCCTACAGAAGCGAACCATCCCTTCTTGTGAAAAAGAGTAGTCCTGACTTGCGCAAAATGCACACTGCGGTCTCTGCCTTGCAAGACAGCGTGCCTCCCACTTCAACATCTGTCTCCATTCACCTTCTCATATAATAAAGCAGTAACTAGGGTTAAGTCCCAATAAAAGATAGTCAGGCACATGTTGAATCTGCTAATAGATGAAGGAGACCATACTCCAAGGGAGCTACAAGAGCTAGCCAACATATACCACCAGGAGCTCTGACCCTGTGCGGGACTGGGCTCCGAGAGTGCTGGCTCCAGAGAGGCGGAGCATAACACTGGATTAGGGGAACTTCATCGGTATGGGAACACTCTCCTCTACTTTGCTACTTAATAGCCTGTCAAGGACTCTGAGGAATAGTGTTAACATGCTGTTAGGATGGCTTTTAGAAACAATATGGTGACAGTCCGCACTAAGTCAATATGAAATGTGTCAAGAAAGACAGCGGAAGGAGAAACCAAAATACTTGGAGAGAGGGGCATTGAAGAGTGAATATACTTCACAAGGCCAGAAAAGCCACCCAAATGATAGGCAGGAGAACACTCTATTTACCACAGCGGTAAAGAATGCACTCATGGGAGGGGTACCAGTACCTCCCAGAAGTTTCATGGTGGCTGTGTGAAGGTCAGGATAGCCAATCAAGATGGTATTACAGAACTGGCCTCCCTACTAGCAGCAATAGGACCCCAAAATAACAAGAGATGAGGGGACGCTGCTCGACCATCAGAAGCAAGGTGGGCACAATTATCAGAATGAGCAACACGGTCAGAATAGCAGCCAGGGTCTAACTTGGAAAGGACTCTGCAGGTGGTTATTAGAAGAAAAATTCCCTAGTGGCAGATACCAAGGCTACTGCTCCACCTGAACAACCCAAATAAGTCAAATATGGGTGATCAGGAGGATGAGGGCCACCCCAATAAAAAGCCGTGATTCCCTGTCCAGTTTCTGGATGTGAGGCATTTTGCAAACCCAGAGCCCAATCAGTGAATTTTGTATATATATATATATACGTATATACTTATAGTGTATATAAAACACACACATATGGTGCATATGGTATTAAAACTGTGGTCAACAATTCTCAGGTTCGCCTTACTTCTCTGCAGGGCATCAATACAATTTAGTAATAACTGGCCAGTTCACTGTGTGTACAGTGCTTCCCCCATAGCTTTCAAATGCATAAATCAGCAACAGGTTTCCGTCTGTTGAACCGTCTTCCTAGGTAACCACCAGTGAAATCTTCAGGCCCTGGGCTGTCCCATTGTGCCAGATGCTCTCTGTGCTCATGTACCACTCAGGATGGGTTGCTCCTTGCCAGCCAGGTGGTGATCCTGTCTCAGAATCCCATCTTACTGGGTGCTTTCCTGTGTTACTTATGGTATCAACTGCATCAGTTTAGGTTGTCTGGGAAGAGATGACAAGATGGGATCAGAAGAGCAAGAGATTTACGGGGGAAACGTTTATGAAAGATAAAGGAAGAAGGAGCAGGAGTAGGCTGCATAAACCTTTATGTGGGGATGAGGTCTGAAAGCTGCAGGGAGAGGGGAAGCCAGGAGGGACAGGAGGGAGACTCTCCGGTGGCACAACAGGTTCCATGAAGTGTCAGCCAGGCTTGTGGGGAGCCCTGCTGCAAAGATTGCTTACTGCTGGCGTCTCTGTGCATTCGGCAGACGTGTCCATACTCTAATGCCCCTGCTGTGCTCAGTCCTGGGCTAGGAGCAGCCCAGGGACAGTGTGACCTCAAGTGATGCATACTTACGTTAAAGTTTATCTGTCGTTTATATGAAATTCAAATTTAACTGGATGTCCTGCAATTTTATTTACCAAATTTCTTTACCACAATGGCAGAGTTGAAGTAATACGTGGGCCCAACGGTGTGCTCACCTACTCACTCAGGTTGATTTAGCTATTGACCCTGCCCACAACGGAGACCTATGCTGAGTCCCCAGTATATCACCATTCTTGAAGGAAACCAGTAAGTGGCTTGTGGGTAAGTTGACTACATAGAGCATCTTCAAAAGTGCATGGTGCAATGATTCATGGTGAGGGCAGTTAACACAAATTCTGAACATGGGCTTGCCTTGCTTTCCTGGAAGGCCTCAGCCAGCACCACTATTCAAAACCATACGGGATTCGATCCACTGAGACGAGATTTTATATAACACTGGATTGGACTCAGAGATCCACTTTCTGGCCAAAGGAGTACAACACTGGGCACAAGGCCTGGGATTCTACTGTATGCCCCACCCCTGAGAAGGTGCTGGCAGCTGGAGTAACCAAACGGTGTGCTGAAGGCACGGCTGAAGTGCCAGCTTGGAGATGACACCTGGGAGGATGGGGTGCCCCCCACCAGGAAGCATTATGCATCCTTACGCAGTGACCAGTACGCGGGAGAGTATCGAGGTTTGGGACCTAAGGAACAGGAGTAGGAGTTGTCTTGTTTATCATGACTCCTGGTTACTCACTTGGGGAATTTGTTCTTTCCATCCTCATTACCCCTGGGTTCTGGAGGGTTAAAGTTCTTGCCTCGGAGATTTTAAGTGCATTACCAGGGGACAACACAAGCGTCCCACTCAGTTTTAGTCTATGTCCACTGCCTGCTCACGTTTGGCACCAACAAAATGAAAACAAGTGATCACCATCCTGTGACGGGGGAAGTTGGCCCTAATCGTTGGGAGGAGAAAGGGCCACTGCTATACTATGGCGGCAGACAAGAATAGATTTGGTGTTTAGGTGGCCCTCTTAGGTATCCCTTGTAAATGACAAACAAGTCCTCTAGCCGTGGTGTGAGAAGGTCATGGGGTCCAGAGTGTCTGGCCCGTCAAGGGCGAGGCTTTTAGTCACTCCACTGTAGGCTCCCCTGAAAAGCAGAGGCACTGGCCGAGAGCGAGGGGAAACCACAGAGGGCGGTGCACACAGAGATGATGCCTCTCCATCAAGGCCCTTCACTGATCTTGTACGCTTTCCTCAGGAAAAGGAGCTCAGCATAGCCATGGGACAATGGCTCCAGCATCTTTTTATAGGAAGCAACAGGGCCTGGGCAAGGTCAGGGATGAACTCTAGACACTGTCTTTGTGGGCTGCCAAGACCTGCCCACCCCCCTCCCACTTTTTCACAGAAGGTCTCATTTCTCCAGTTGCTGAGCTTGCTGGAGGCTGACACACTGCAGCTGAGCTTTCTCCCCACACACCCAAGTACATGTCCCTTCCAAGTTCATGCTCACACCCAGTGACTGGTCAGTCAAGGGTACAAGGGCCAGCCCCTCGTTGCCCTGATGGGTGACAATTCAGAAGGCACATTCCAGCCCCAGATCACCCCATGGGTTCAGCTGAAGCCCTTACTGTGCCTGCATTGCAGGCCTTTCTCTTCTTTCCCGAGCTCCTTCCTTTTACACCCCCAGTAGAGGCGCAGACCCCAAGGCTGCCCCTATTGCAAGTCTGCCTGCTGACTTCAGTCTCAGAGACTACTTCCCAGAAAAACTAACCGGGGACCCTGCATCCTGCTATACTTCTTTGTTGTTGTTTTTCATGTATTGTTTCTCGGTATGGACAAAGTTTTTAATATTTTCCTTTATAAAGTTTCCAGTGTTTTTTGTCATGCTTAGAAAGGCCTTTCTCGTCCCAAGAATATATATATAGTCACTCTTATTGTCTTATGGTTTCCTTAAAAAGTTTTAAAA
>JAQQAC010016209.1:126163092-126180844 GCA_029783875.1 Phataginus tricuspis | reverse complement strand
CTGCCTCTTGGCCGAGGGCGAAGTGTGTGTGTGTGTGTGTGCCATGTGTGCACGTGCACACACATAGAATTAGCTCTTGGCCAAGGATGAATGCAACATCAAAAATTCACATTTCTTATTTTATTATTACTGATTATGTTAAGTGAATTTGAATACTCGTATCTTTTCTTTGGCAATAGGTGGATGATTCTCTTGGCAGAGAGAAAACCACTTATTTTGCAAATAAAGTGAGATGTTGTTGCCTGTTTACACCGGGTGGCAGGCCATGGCATTTGTGGCTTGATACTGAGACAGAGCATGACATAGATTTAAGTCAGCCACCAGGTGTTTCTGGAGCTGTGCTAAGGACCTAGGGCAGTGGGCTGCCTGTTCCTGGAAATTAGACTGGATGGATTGAAGAGGTTAGAGAGCAAAGTTAGGGACATGCTTGTTTTATACACAGGAACTAGACCGGTGCTCCTGGACCTCACAGAGGCATTTGTGACTTGCTGTTTTCATACAGATGTAATCCCCATCTTGCATTTTGGACTTGGCTAATTCATGTAAAGTGTTTATGTGTTATTTTTAGCAGAATTAGCACAGTCTTTCCAAGGTTGGCTGTAACTTAAATAAATTGACCCTAGCATTTACTTCATTTTTCTGATACACAAAGACAGCCTATACTATGTAGAGATGAGGTTGCTAATGCAATGTAGCAAAGGATGAAAGCTTTCCCTTCCTCATTTGTGAACGTCCTCCTTGGATGCTATTTTGATTTAAAAGAAAAAAAGTATAAAGTCCTTTGGTAATATGTCTTCAAGACTGTACTAAATTTGAAGTCTTAGATTGGCAGTTTTGGAGTCCTTTGGAGAAGACAGGACAGGAGAGGCATTGTCATGTTATATAATTACTCCTCTGTGGTCCCTTATTAACCCTTTTAAAGCAGGATGTGTGTCCTCATGGGATTCTGTTAGTCTGAGTGGAGTGCTGATGGAAAGGATTTTGTACCCCAATGGAAAGTTGGATAAAAGATATAAATAGGCAGGTATTAAAGTGAGCAGTAGAAATAGGAACCTAGTATATAAAAAGATATTTAGGAATCTGCAAGTTTATTTCGGAGTGAGATACTAGGTTGTGACAAGTTGGCAGACTTCTAATAGAAATTCAGTGCTCACTGTTGGTGAGATTGTGGGGAAACGAATACATACTTGGTAGGATGCTGACTAGACTGCAAGTTAGACAACTTTTCTGGTGAGCAGTGTGGCAAAATGTTTCAAAAGGCCTATCTTGAACCGAGAATTTCATTTCTGGGATTCTAGGTGCTTGGCAAAGGGAAATGACAGGAATGAATTAGAGGCTATCCATGTTGCAGCATGCTGCCATTACAAGCAGTGTCTGCATTTACCAATGTGGAAAGGTGCCCTTCAATGTTTGGTTGAGTGGAAGCCAAAGAGTGCAGTGGTAGAGCTATGATCATCCCGTTTTAAAACAAGCTTTAATTTTTAATTGTGGTAAAATCAACATGGCAGAAAATTTCCCATTTCAGCCACTTTAAGTGTATGGTTCATTAGCATATTACTTTGATAACAAAGAAAACATATCAAGCTCGTTGCATTTTTAGAGGAGAAGCTTTTGGCGATCAGTGTGCCTGTGTTCATAGGAATCAAGCAGGGATCTCGTCCTGAGGAACTGTTCAGCTGCAAAATCACATTCTGTTCTGGACAGTGCCCCAAAGGAGGTTTGTGG
The DNA here is from genome assembly GCA_029783875.1 of Phataginus tricuspis. NCBI lineage: Eukaryota > Metazoa > Chordata > Mammalia > Pholidota > Manidae > Phataginus > Phataginus tricuspis. The sequence goes on along the minus strand of JAQQAC010016209.1, from coordinate 126,179,119 downwards.
ATTGTACTGTGACCAAGCAAAAAGAATGATCTTCTGGTTGCAGGAGTTGGAATGCTGGCCACAATTTATTCCAAGGCTAACTTTTTAATCTGTATTTTTTTAGTTTTTAAAGAACTAGAAATGGCAAAACATCCATGCTCAAAAGAGAATTTGGGGTGGAGAAGTAATCCTCCGCTCCCCCAGAGAACAACATTATCACTACTAATGTCTTGGGTTTCCATTTAGAAATATCCATGTAAATACAGGAACAGCTATATATCTCTGTAGATGTTCCATGCTGAGCACACAGAGGTCTGACTCATGACTTCGTTTAGTGGCCCCATGGTGCTCCATGGTCTGGATGCCCCACTGTGTAACAGGTTCTCTGTGGTTCTAGGGAGCTCCTGTAACAGACCGTGCTACAGTACCCAGGTCTTTGTGCCCAGGTCTGCATATCTGTGCGTACAGATCCCTCAGATCAGTTCCCAGCCTGGGGGCTCCTGAGTCAGGCTTGTGCGTTGCAGACTTTGATGGGCACTTTCTAATGTCTCTCACCGTGTTGACTCCCCACATCATCTCTAGCCTAGGAACTTGCCAGTTTGTTTGTTTTTTCCTTTTGAATGTGGTAGGTGAAAAATGAGTTTATTTCATGGGCATTTCTATCATTTATGACTTGTTGGACATCATTCCATATGTTTAGCAGCTTATTTCGAACTACACCAATGTATTTCAGGATAAAAAAGTAGGTCACCTGAATGCTGTTTAAAGCAAAGCATGTATGTGTCATGAGAGCGGGTCAGTAGAAGGAAGGAGGGAAAGCCGTGCCAGCCTGCCTGGTGACTGAGCTATCTGGGCATCGGAGACTCTTGGGAAGAGGGGTGAAGCTTTAGCCCTGCAGGATTGGTGGGAGCCTCTGTGTAGAGCCCTGGTCTTGCCTTCATACCCAGTGTCCTTTATGTGAGGGGTGCACAGACTGATCATCTGGTTTACACGGAGTTTAATCTTTTAAGTAATATGTATAACAAGCAGTTGGCTTTTTTTTTTTGCAAACACTTCTCATAACACACTTAGGTGTCTTAACATTTCTAAAAGTAATTTTGTATTTTTAATGCTCTATGTAGGTATTATTTTTGCCTATTAGAGGAAAGTCTAAAGTTTCCTTGCTTGGTTGGGAAATGGCACGTGAAGTTTTCCAAGCTGGCTAATTAGTTAATCTGTTGCTGTCATCCAGCACACGGCAGACTACTAACTGTAAATCCTGACGAGGCACATTTAGAACCACTGCAATTCTAAACTAACTTTTTATCATTTTCCTTGTTGTAAAGGCACCAAGGAGTGCTTTTATTTATTTATTTATTTATTTTTTCTGGTTAAAAGAAAGTTTTATTAACAAGAAAGGGTTTTTTTAATGTAACATCTGTTTTTAATTAAATAGGATAAGATGCCCTGTAGTCCACAAGGCTTATCTATGAACACTTCCAGTTTAGTCCTCTCAATGCATTTGTTAGCTGTGTGCTTAATACTTTAACAGGCAAAAGCCATAAACTACCAGCTAGTTAAAGAAACTACATTGGAAAATGAAAATTTACAGAATTTATCATTAGCTCACCATGAAAAAAATCAAACAGGATAAAAATTTGTTTAGAAGTTTTTTTATCATTAGGGCATTTTACACCTTTTTCAGAACAAGGATAATTTACAGAAATCATACAAGGCAACTTTCAAAAATCAAATAATATTTAGCAAGGTTTTGTTTAGCTGAAATGTTATTTCAATTGTAAAACCCATTTCCAGTTACAAAAAATAATCAAAAACCTTATTGGATTTAACTTACTTTTACAAATATCCTAAGAAGTCTTTAAGCTAAACATTTTAAGTAGAAAAACACTGATTTTAAAAGTAGTTTGGTATGCTCTTTCTGTGGTTTATATACATATATTAATTGGTTTCTTTTATAAGAAACATGACTAGAAGTTTATCACGCTAAGCACTGTAAAATAAAGGCAAGAGCTGATCACCTTTAACAAAAATACTCTGTATCCACCAACTGCAAGTGTCAAGGATATTATTTACTGGTTGATAACTGCCTGCTACAAAAGATGAAGCAAAATACATTTACTGGACTGTTTTTCTGATTGCAGCTGCCCCTCAGCATTCAAAATAAGGACTTCCCAGAAATACAAGCTGCAAAGCAATCCACGTACTGGTTAGTTTAGGTCAGTGCTTTTTTCCCCTATTTTTCCTGCTCCACCACCCCCACCCTTGGCTGTGGCAGTGTATTATTAAAAACATTAAGTACTTGGGATTTATGCTTCAGATCAAGACATCACTTGAGTGATTTCAAATGATGTACAGCTCTTCATGTAAAAAAAGATGTTTTGTGGTCACAATTACTTCACAAAGTAATTATATTCAAATAACCTGACACATCATGCTTTTAGCAATTACAGAACCATGATTTTGACACATGGCAATTTATAAGTTAGGCAAATTTGAAATGCTAAAAGACGTGAACAGCTGTTCTTCTGTTTAAGAGTGCTGCAAAATTTGGTAATGACTTTATTTTTTCAGTTAACAACCAGCCCACGGTATAGCATACTAACTCATAAGTACAAACCCAAGGAAGGTAATACTTTTACTAAGTCATAAAACTTTGGCAAATCAATACAGTACTCTAATAATCATATTTTTGTAGGAGTCATATTACTTTAGTGATAATTTTCACTCCAAAAATGTATTTTAGTACCAAATTCAAACACTGTGGTTTTCAATGGTGGTTTATAGCACAGCAAGTTATTCTATACAAATTAATATCTTTTAAAACTATACAGTATCTCCTTTTCAAGTGAGTTCCCTCATGCAATCATCTGATGTTTACTGCAGCAAGGCAACTGTGCACATTTAAGGGATGGCTCTGCTTTGTTCAGGGTTGGTCCAAAGCAGGTAGAGTTCCAAAGCACGAAAGCTTTGAAATTCTACCATAAGGAGATTTAAATATGCCAATAACAATTTCCAAGAACTTTTCAAAAATTGTTAAATATTCACATAAATATCAGATTCTTCAAAACTAGTCAGTTATTTCAAATAATGCTAATTTCAGTGATCCCTTTTCCTCAGAAACCCTGCATCTGTTTGTAGTGATGAAAAGTCACATAGCCTTTTCAGCTTGTTTAAAAAAAGAAAACTACCTATAGTTTTATTTTTTAAATAACAAATAAATATATTGCTAGTTTGTAGAGACCCAGGGGGGGAGTCAGGTGTTGTAGACCAACTTCTTTTTTCATCATTTTTCTACAAATGCTGCTGCAGCCATTGGTGTCCTCATGTTCCCTCTTGCTGAAGCTGTCAATTCCTCAAGCTCAGCATCTAATTTACATATTACCCATTCCATTGCTTCTAGGCCTTTACTAGCGTTTGAAGATATCGTACTTGCCATCAGTCCTTCAAGGTAACTGCTGAGACTGACTCCTTTCACAGTAATTATGGCTTCTTGAGTCAAAACAGTTTTTTCTGGGTCCTGAGGATATGGTTTGTATGTAAGTCTCTCATCTACTGAAACCATATTTGTAAATGAAATATTAGTAGATTTAAGTTCCATTGTTTTCTCTACAGGATCAACTACAGAACGTTCTTGCACATATGTTTTGGTTCTTGCTGCATCAATAAGAGATTTCACAATGGAAGGCAGTCCCCACTCTGTGCTGAGAAGTCTATGGCTGTGCAATTTTCCGGAGGGATCTATATGTCTGTCCAATACATCAACTCCAACCACATTTGGGTTCATAGGGTTTGGGTATTTCTGCATTGCCGCTGTTGTAACAGTTTACCATGGGTGGTCAAAGATGTGCTCCGAAGTCCAGATCTTCATGGTGCTGGCGGCCTGCACGATGTTCAGGCGCCACTAGGGCACAATGGGAAGGAGGCCACACTTGCCCCTGCCCCGAACGCCAGGTACCCGGCCGGCCGTGCAGCGCACGCGCCATCAGGCCCGACGTGGGGGGGGGGGGGGGGGCGGGGCGGGGGACGTCCCGACGCGCTACCCCACGTCCTATCCCGGCCTGGGTTTTGCCCCAGCCTTGCGCGCGGCGCAATGAAACCATGCCCCTTAGCGCTGGGCTCACCGCGCCCAAGGAGTGCTTTTAAAGTGATTTCTATATCAGTAATCCATATTCTTTATCTAAATTAAAAGCTCTGCTTTTATCTCACCATTCTTTCTCCATCCCATGCAACTGCTAATCTGTCTCAGAGGTTAGCATTTTCTAGTGTTTTATGTACAGCTCCAAAAATTGCCTACTCTTTAAAAAAATGGCTAATTTATAAAAAGGCACTCTGAACAATTCATAGAACAAGCCACAAACGTTGCACAAAATCAGATAGCCTCGAATTCATTCCTGTCATATAAGTATGGCATGTTGCCCTACCTACAAGTATGGCCAAATGATACATTAGCTTGCTCCAGCTACTCTTGTTTAATCTGATTCAACCACCTGTCTACCTCAGGTGCCGTAGGAAGGGGTAGCTTTTCTGGTAAAGATAAAGTAGATTAGGTCTGAGGGCCAGAGTAGCCAGGGCACATTTGCTTGCTCTGGGAGGTTATGGGGAAGGGGACAGACGCAGCACAATGTGAAGAACCCGTGGTTTTATAAACATAGTGGAAATCATTCACACACAGACTCCCTCCTGCTATGACAGCTGCTGTGCGTCGTCTATTCTGTAGGCTCATCTTAATTTCAGTGTGCAGAGAACAGGGCCTGAGCAGCCAGGATAGGATTGCAGTGGGGAGGTTTCACAAAGTGGAGGCATCTTCTTTCATGGGACGTGGGTACCGTATCTTGTCATCCTTTAGAAACCAGGCTGGGAGTGGCAGGTGTTTGCATGGCGTGCTTGCTCTCCCCAGCCACGTTTCTTCCCCAGACAGATGTGAACGGGCGCCTTTCTCCCACGGTGTCAGCTGGAAACAAAGAACTGAAATGATAATCCCCCCCAGGTGCCCATATGTCCTTTGCGGTGCCCAGGTGGCATCTGCCGTGATGCTGGGGGGCACGATAGTGGGTGGGGCACCTGCCCAGGTGTCAGCACACCTGTTCAAGTCTTGCCTTGCCCTTCCCTCCTGGGCACTTGGTGATTTTCCTCTTTGGCCAAGGAACTGCTCCTGCAGGAAAGGTCGGGGTGGAGTGGTAACCTTTTCTTACTTGTCTGTCCCTCTGTATGCTCACTTGTCATCTGCACTTTCTTCCTGGGTGTCAGACCCAGGAACTCCCTAGAGATCCTGGCGGGGGGGCTGGGATCCTCACAGAGGCCGGGGGCTGGTTTGCCGCTCCCTCCCCTCCCTCACCATTACCCCTGGCTCAGGCAGATGGGCTGACGTGGGCAACTGGGTCACCTGTGACCGTTCCAGACTAATGTAGCCAGGTGGGAAGCCTCTCGCTGCCGGGGATGAGCTCAGGGTCCCCTGCCTCCCCGAGCGTGGTGCAGGGGGCTGCCTCCCTATGGGGGGGTGAGGCTGTCGCTGGGAAATGGGCACTAAACCCTCTGTGTGGAGGCAGCCCTCCATTTTCCTTACCTCAGAGGCACATTGCCATAAATTACTCTTTCGGTTGTCCAAATTTCTGAGCTGAGTTAGTTTTGTGTACAATTGAGGACCATCTGCCACCTCATCATTCATGTTACTCTTGACCCATCAGGTGTTGCAGGGGGTTTTGCCAGGCCAGATGATCAATAAAGTCGGTTCCTATGATTTCCTGCCTCTGCTGATAGCCTTAAATCCGTTGTGAGTCTAATTACGTCCACTAACTTGCATTCAGCAGATTAACACCCAAGGATGGAGGTTCTTTGCAGGACCTGACAGGGTTGTGTGGGGAACTGCCTTTGCATCTCAGCCTCGCCACGAGGGTGGCTGCTGGGAACTGCCTTTGAATCTCAGCCATGCCACAAAGATGGCCACTGAGAACTCAGCCGCGCTGCAGGGGTGGCCGCCGAAAGCCCCCTGAGGTTTAGCTGCGCCCACTCCGGTCCACTCCTTACATCAGAGACAGCTGCGCATGTGCACAACTCTGTGCCTGATTCGGAAAAGTGAAAGTCGCCTTATTAGCATAGGTGACCGATCAGGAGAGACTTCACCCTATATATCCCATGCCCTGAGCCCCAATAAACGAGTTCTCCCTTCGAGTGAACTTCCTGTCGCGTCTGATTGTCTCCGGCGAAAGGAGCGGCCAGCGGCGGCGGCAGCAGCAGAGGCTGGAGTGGCTGCAAGCGGCGGCGCCGCCGAGCGCCGGAGGCTGCGGGAACGGGTGGACAGCCGGCGCTTACCTCCCTTGCTCTGCCTATCGGGGCGAGCCCCTCTCCCTCCCTTCCTCAGAGGGTTACGGAAAGAGCTTGCAACAGAAAGAGCTTATAACACAAAGAGCTGTAGTCCTGACCGAGAGCAGGACCGGTGGGAGAGAGGCTGAAAAAACCTGATAGATGGCGCCCGAACGTGGGACACGTCCAAGGAAGCGTGTGGGGCACGTCCGAAGAGGCGTGTGAGGAACGCAGACGGATCAACGATCACTCGGTTGACGGACCGGAAGTTTCAGCAGAGTAAGCAGTCGGATTACGTGGTAAGCGCACTCCCGGGAAAAAGGGAAAGGCAATTTTCTAAGAATGAACCTGTGCTTAAAGCGCTGATATGCTTAAGAGCTGAGGATTAGAACTCTCGGACTCTCAAGCTGAGAAGGTCTGGGAAGCCTTAGTAAGGGTGGCTCCTTGGCTTTCTGCTAGTACAGCATCTCTGCTAATGAGACAGGGACTGTGGGTGTAGTCAGAGTGGGGGGAGGACCTCCGGGAAAAAGCAAGGCAGAATATTTGCAGTCAGAGCAAGGTAACTATATGCAGAGAAACCCCCTTCCAAGACTCTGTGTTAAACATTAAGCTCCAGAGTCATTCTTCAGTGAGATAGGTGGGTGTTCCCCAGATAAAGAAGAGTACCTCATGCTTTTATTATGCTAATCACTTGTAGGATTCACTTTAGCATGCTAAAAGGCTCAGGCCTGTTTGCTGTCTTTCCTTTTCAGATCTGATGGGGTGGTTTTGCAAACCAGGCAACTAATTTAGCATGCAAACCCAGCTGTAAACAACATAGTAAAATGCAGCAGAAGACTCCACCTTAAAGATAAGGTTGCATTTTATCACCCAGGAGGTTTGGGAAGCAGGATTGTTAACTTTCTCTTTAGCAAACAGACAATACCTCAGCCCACGTGGGGGCTGGGCAGGTCGCCTTTTGATATGCAACTAGACCAAGACGCCAGTATCCCAGAGGGAGATGGGGTGAGAAATTCCTTGTGTTAAGTTAATTCTGGGTGTTTAGACAAATGCAGCACACCGGACTCTCTTGTCCCCTCCTGGGGTGAGCCGGGAGCTCTGTGCTATCACTTTATTTCTAAATAAAAGCCTGTGCCTTGCTCTCCTACTTTGCATGTTTGCTAAGCATCACTTAGGCATGAGAAAATAAGCGCTAGAGTTGGATTTTTGTCTCTTAGTAGTAAAATAAAACTGTCAGCTGTTAAGGTCTATAAATTTGTCTTTAGATTAGTTCTTTAAGACTGGCTTAATATGGACTAGTTTTTTTTGAACCTGCAGAATGTAAAAAAGCAATTTTTCTTCTTGAAAGATTTAACGTTATATGTTCCAGCTCATTGAAAGCAATTAAATATTAATGTTAATTGCATATAAACCTAAATGATAATCTTAAAAGGCAAAGTGACAGAATAAAGTTTACTTTGACCAATTTTAGTAAGTTACTGTATGTGTTAAGATCCAGAAGTAATCTTAAGTTTAAAATATTGAAATAGAACTAAAGATAAGGAAAGCCTGTATACCTTGAGGCAAAGGATATTCACATGTTAATAAGGCTCTGTTGAATGAAAGGTTTGATGAACACTTGATGTTTGATCTTTCTAGCCTGATCTCCTTTTCTGAGAATTCATAGAAGTGTTTGCTTCAGGATATCTTGCCATGTAATTAAATTCTAGGAATTTTTATTTAGTTAAATTTAAGAGATAATTTTATATATAGCATTGAAACAAGTTTTCTGATCTTGGTACATAGTTCATTTTTCAGATTATATGCAAATTTCCCCAGTAAGTTATTATGCTTTTAGATTGCCTTTCTTGCAGTTTTTATTGACAAATAGCACTCTCCATGCTTTTGAAGACTCTTAGTGATATTGAGAAGATAAAATTTATTATAAGCAGTAAATTCAGCCCATGTTAAAAGAGAAATACATTTAGAGACATCTTGTAATGCATGGAGCTGTCAGTGTGAGTTTTAAGTTTATCAGTTATTTCAAAATAGTGCAAATATTCCAAGAAATAACATAAAATTGTTATTAGAGACTGGACAGTGTTTAAACTGACCCTAGTAATTCCTATCTATATAGAGGAAATTTCATACAAATCAACAAAGCTTGGATTTGTATCCAGATTTGAGTTTCTGATTGGTTATATCTAAGTCTGATAAAACACTTAAGATCTGGAAATCAATCGATGCCATTGATTTTATATATATAGTGTTTTATTTGTAATATAAGCCTTGTTTCATTCTAGGCCAGTTATATTTGTGCTAAGATTTTACGTTCCTGTTAAGTTATAGCCTAGAAGTATTTCAGTATATTACAGCACAAAACTGGGAGTTAAAACACCTTATGCTCTCCCAGGACCTCCAGTCTGAGTGGAGCAGTAGCCATTACCACAAGCTAAGCTTCAAACACTTAAAGAATTTACCCAAGAAATACTGGGAGCGAGGCTTCACCTAGACTCTTTTTGAGTAAGCCCCTTTCTGATGCCTTGAATGTGTTTACCGATGGAGGGGTCTGCTGTTGTCTTTCCCCCTCCTCACCTCTCAAGCAAGTTAAAAGAAACCCAGCATTTTGAAAAAGTTACTGGCTCAGCACAATTTAAGGAATTGTATGCCATAGCATTGGCCCTAAGTAAAATTTCTGAACCTATGAATCTTTTTTCTGATAGTCTGTATGTGGTGAACTTGCTTCCCACCTTAGCCTCTTCTTATATCAAGTTAGATAAAAACCCCATAACCCCCTTGATGATTCAGGTGAGATCCTTGCTAATGGCACAATCCAAGCCCATATTCTTGCAGCATCTCCGAGGACACCAAGGTTTGCCCGGATTCCTCTCCAGAGGAAACCTATTAGCTGACCAATTAGCGTCCTCTACTGCTCAAGCCCTTTCCATGCAACAGGTCCAAGATTTCCAGTGGGCCCAAGATCTCCATGAACTTACTCACCTAAATTGGAGAGGACTTCATCATAGATTTCCTCATATTCCTATTAAAGACTTGAAAAAAATTATCAGGACTTGTAAATCCTGTTTGCCTTTTCTACAAATTCCACCCCTCCAGTCTCCTGGAGTTAACCCAAAGAGGCATTAAACCAAACGGTCTCTGGCAAACTGATGTTACTCATTATGCAGCTTTTGGAAAATTAAAATTTGTCTTTGTCTCAATAGATACATGCTCCCACGCTTGCTGGGCTAGTGCCCATGCTGGAGAGAAAGCTAAACATGCCCAAAGCCATTTTTTACAATGTTTTGCTATATTAGGCATACCACATCAAATAAAAACAGATAATGGCCCCTGCTTTACTAGCAAGGCATTACAAGACTTTTTAAATATGTGGCATATCAGCCACTCCACAGGAATCCCATACAACCCACAAAGCCAGGCCATAGTAGAGTGTCACAATAAGACATTAAAAGACTGATGTTACAAAAACAAAGAGGGGGAATAAGCCCCCATGACCAATTACGGATGGCTCTACTTACATTAAATATTTTAAAATTTTCAAAAAATCAACCTCTAACGGCCTTTCAAAGGCACTGGACAAATCAAACGCCATATGCCAAAATAGAAGTGCGCTGGAAAGACCAGCTGACTGGGCAATGGCGAGGACCAGATCCACTGATAAGTATGGGCAGAGGATTCGGATGTGTATTTCCTATAGGCGGACCGAATCCAATCTGGGTTCCTGCTAGGAACTTGAAATTCTGCCCTCAGACCACTCAGCAAGTGGAAGAAAGCCATGATATAGATTCTCCCCAAGAGGGTGACCTCTTGAGGGCTTGTTCTTCTTCTCTCTTGCAGGACAGACCTTTTGAGGAAGAAGAAAAGGAGTCATGAATGCTGGACTATTACTCCTGCCATAGTCCAGACTGCTGAAGAAGTGACACTGTTAGGCCTTCAACAAGGACATCTTTGCAGTTCTATGTTTTCTTACCCTCTGCTTACTTTTTTACCAGAGTATGGGAAGAAATAATTAAGTTTGTTTAGTCTACCCAAGCTGTTATTAGGAGGTATAATAATTGTAATGTCATCAGTTATTTTCATGCTCATGCAGTGGTGAAGGTCATATCAACAGCAACAGATATTGAAGAAGGAGTTCCCCATACCCCAGAGCGTTCATGGGCATCTATAGCCCTACAGAGAGGTGCAAGCGACCTCTTGAGAATGTCATTACTGGAAGTGCTAGGATGGTAGTCAATGACGGGTAAGATCTCCTGAAAGATGGGGACAACCTAAGACAGGCACATCCTCGAGTACAGAATGGCATCTCTCATGCTCATACAAAAACAAAAAGGGGGAAATGTGGGGAACTGCCTTTGCATCTCAGCCTCGCCACGAGGTGGCTGCTGGGAACTGCCTTTGAATCTCAGCCATGCCACAAAGATGGCCACTGAGAACTCAGCCGCGCTGCAGGGGTGGCCACCGAAAGCCCCCTGAGATTTAGCTGCGCCCACTCCGGTCCGCTTCTTACATCAGAGACAGCTGCGCATGTGCACAACTCTGTGCCTGATTCGGAAAAGTGAAAGTCACCTTATTAGCATAGGTGACCGATCAGGAGAGACTTCACCCTATATATCCCATGCCCTGAGCCCCAATAAACGAGTTCTCCCTTCGAGTGAACTTCCTGTCGCGTCTGATTGTCTCTGGCGAAAGGAGCGGCCAGCGGCGAGTGGCCAGCAGCCAGTGGCCAGCGGCGGTGGCAGCAGAGGCTGGAGTGGCTGCAAGCGGCGGCGCCACCGAGCGCCGGAGGCTGCGGGAACGGGTGGACAGCCGGCGCTTACCTCCCTTGCTCTGCCTATCGGGGCGAGCCCCTCTCCCTCCCTTCCTCAGAGGGTTACGGAAAGAGCTTGCAACAGAAAGAGCTTGTAACACAAAGAGCTGTAGTCCTGACCGAGAGCAGGACCGGTGGGAGAGAGGCTGAAAAAACCCGATAGGGTTGGCCAAGCTGTGTGACGTGGTTATACATTTGAAGGAAGGAGGTCTCAGATCTAGGGACAGCACCTGTGTTTGCTAGGAGCAAGTTTCCTGCAGCATGCACTGGTTTCTGGAGGTCATCAAGCTGCAGTGAATTCTGCAGCACGCTGGTTTTGCTCTGGGCTCCCCTCAGCTGCTGGCCCCTTGGAGCTGTCCCTGAGCAGGTGGCTCAGCGAGTGGCCCCAGCGGTGATTAGCACAGATGTTCTGGAAACACCTACAAGCAATGGTGCTGCAAGAGCACAGCGGTGGCTAGGACATTGACACGTTGTGTTCCTTCTACCCTGTCCTCCCCTGCCTGGTGCAGAAACTGTGTGTGTGTGTGTGTGTGTGTGTGTGTGTGTGTGTGCACTCATGCTCACCTTAGGGTGCTGGTGGGTGTTGGAAAAAACCTGTGCTATTGAAAGGTGGTCTCAGATCATTTGCTCAAGCTTTGGGGAGAAAACTTTGTATCCGAGCATTTTGGGGGGTTACAGCCATTTACTACAATGCTCATTTTCTTGTTAGAACAGTAGACCCAGAGGATTATGCTGGATACACTCTGATATGTTTGGGCTGTTTTCCATTGCTGTTTTTATTAAATAAAGTCAGCAGACACATGAAAACCATGTAGGTCAAAATTGTTTTATTTTGGGAAAAGATTGCTTCTGTTCAGATTTAGACTTAGTGTGTGACTTCAGCACTTTCATCAAATGAATGTCTAATTGTGTGAGACATTTCATATTCTAAGTCAAGTAGAGAGTGGTAAAGAGTTAAGTTTTTTTTTCCATTGCCACGCATGCAAGGAATAGTTATGAAACATGGTGTGACAACATTGGTGGTGGTTCCTAATATACTAAGAGATGCAGAGAATGTTTCAGTTGTTTTTGCATCTTTATTCTCATATATGACTCCCCACGCTGGCGGCTAACCCTTAGAGCTGCTTGCAAGTAGTTATCTTAATGGCTGCATGTCCCAGCATCCTGAGTCCAGTGCCTGCTGTTGCTGGGCAGCCTTTTCTGCGAGGCACCCGGGGGGACACCAGAGGCTGAAACAAGAACTGGGTACTTGCCCTTCCTAGTGGGGAGACAAGGGGCACCCCGGCCTTCTGGAGAGGAGCCCTGTTGCTTTGATGTATCCGTTTCAGCCGTTCAGGTCATTTGGGAATTTTTATCTTAATGCTCACGTATAAAGGCCGGGACTGCTGGACTCTGAGCCCGTAGGACTACAAGCTGTCCCGGGGGTGATGTCGCCATCCACAGCGTTGCGTTGTCTGACCATGGCCGGGAGAAGATCTGGGAGCACTCCCAGAGCATGTGCTCTGACTTGTGTTTTTACACATTCATGTAACATGGGTCAGAAGGGCTGCAGCGAGTGGGGACGATCACACCCTTAGGTCCTGCCCTGCTGCCCCTGGCAGCCGAGTGTGCTGGTAGGCGTGGGCCAGAAAAGCTCCAAGTATGATCTAACACATGTGAAGAGGGATAGAAGCAGAGCTCTGCAGAGTCTGTCCTGAAGACAGGCGTTGAGCTGCCCTTGGAGGGCTGAGCCAGGTTTGAGACACAGATACAGACCTATGTCCGAGATACCAGGGCCCCCTAAAGAGCATGGCAGATGGAATGCCAAAGGGCTGTGCCTGGACAGGCACCAGAAGTTAGCTTGGGGCTAGAGCAGGGCTCAGACCTGGGGTTGCGTCTGAATGACCAGGAGGACTGGGGCAAGCACGTGCAGGCCATCCCCAGGTGACAGCAACGCTGCTCGGCCCCCAGCACCCTCCAGAGAACCTGGGAGCAGCTGAAGGTTCTGCAGTGAGGGCAAGAGCCGGCCAGAGCAGAGGTGCAGGGAGATTTCTGGGAGGTGGGCCCAGATAGAGGGCTGGTCAGGAGAGTCTTCCTGCAGTTTGGCAGAGTGGGAAGGAGGTGGCAGTGTCCTAGCAAGGGCCCTGTGTGTCTGTAGGCTGGTGCTTTTATGTGTTTCCTTTTTGAAAGCCTAAAGAGGGTGTTTTCAGCTGCTCCCCTCCTGCAGCCCAGGTGCCCCTCCTCCTCATGCTGGCCTGCGCTCTGCTGGGGGACTTGTCCCTGGGCCTCTGTACCCTCTCCTCCCCCTAAACTCTGGGGTCTCCCTGCAGGGGGCTTGTCCCGGTCACCCCGAGGACTCATGGAGGAGCATTTGCCCTCTTGTCCAGCCCACCCTTTTTGTAGAAGGCCTTTCCCACGCATGATCTCTCTTCTAAGATGCTCCCAGGACACCTCTGTGGATTGAGTTTTCTCAAGTCCGCCCAGCCCAGTGTGCTCGAAGGCCGCGCACACACTGTGCGTGCCCCTCCAGTCTCAGCCGGGGCTCCCCCAGAGCCGAGGCCCCGTTCCTCCCCTGGAGCTCCTTGGCCTCCCACACATCAGGTCTGGGGCTGTAGGCCCACTGAGCTCATGGGGGCCAAATGCAGACCATGTTTATTTGTGATGCAACACCTATTTGCTTCATTTGAAATGGTTAGGAAAATAATGAATAACCCAGCACTCATGTCACTTGTGTGTGTGTGTGTGTGTGTGTGTGTGTGTGTGTGTGTGTGTGTGAAGGGAAGGAGAGGATTCTGCTCTGAGTCTTTGTGAGAATGATAAACATTTCATTGAAGCATATTCTAGTAATTCCTGTTCAAAAATGGATTTTTGACATCTAGAGCTTTTCTTAATTTTCAGTGATACCCTAGAGTTTTTAAATATTACTAATCTAAACCCCATCCTTTCAAAAAAACAAAAAAACCTACCATATAAAATTATTTTTTAAAGTTGAAGTATGTGTAATTTTGGTGTGTAATTTGTGGGAAATATTTCAGGGGAACCCTTGTTAGGGTGGATGATTTCACCTTGAGTACCAGAGAGCCCAGGGTTCATCATCAGTGCTGTGGCTTTTCAGTATTTACCTGAAAGGAATATTATGCACTGATTAAAGATTATATTTTGGAAGAGTGACAGTGGCATGGGACAATGCTCAAAGGCAGGTGGACTGTGCAAAGAAAGGCACGCTCTACCTCTTCAGCGTGCTCTCAACTATCTGAAAGCAGGTGGGAGGAAAGGCACAGAGATGGTAGGTGGCTGTGTTATCTCTACGTTAGGCTAGGGATTATTTTCCTTGGTCCGGGCCTTTTCATCTTTAAACGTTCCACATTTTCTACAATGAGCACGTATTTTAAGATTTACCAACATCACTAGCCCCTTGAATGCAAAGGATTTCTCCTCTCCACCTGAATGACCGTGGTGGGGGCGTGGCTGGGGGCCAAGGCCGGTTGCTTTTCCGGAGCCCCTGGAATTGTGGAGCTCTGCACAGCGGGAGGCTTTGCCCACCCCCACTTCCTTCTGCAACCCTGGCCCCCGCTGCCGGCACCGAAGCACAACCTTGGGCGGCTGGGTTGCGCCGTGTAGCGCAGGGGGTCCTGCTCCCAGAAAGGGCTTCCTTACTGCCTCCGGGCGGGCTTGCCATGGCCACGGAGCGGGGGGGGCCCACACCCTCGTTTGGCGTTCCCCACGCGGCTGTGTCCCGGCGGGGGCAGGACCGGCCAGAGCCAGCAGGCGTCCCCAGGTGAAGGCACTGCGCGGTGCGGTGTGCCGGGAGCCCGCATTCACTCCCCCTCCCGGGGCTCTCCTAGGTGGATGGCGGTATTTCCCGGGCTCTGTGTGTGCTGCTCAGGGCCCCCGCGTTTCCCGGGACTGGCCGTTGAAAGCCACCCGAGCACATACCTGGGGTAGGAAGAAACAGTACAGTCTTGTGGAGGCCAGAAGCTGGAATCTGCTCTTATTCCTTGAAGCGGAGCCACAGGGTCGATGCCTGTGTGTGACCGCTAGGTGGCGCCAGAACGCCAGTCCCCAGAGCTTTCCTGTCCTGCACCGTTTCAGGAGTGGGATGGACAGGTGCCAAGTGTCCTCGTTACCAGCACAAATCCAATGCTGCAGGTGTCGGAGCGGCTGACAAACTGGCTGGCACCTTCCCCAGTTCCTAAATCGTTCATCATATAGTCTGAAATTCAGAGCACCTAATAAGAGCACATATAGTTTAGGAAAATTTCACGGCCCTTGGTAGACATGATCCCTTCAGTTCTAGGTTGTAGCACAACCCTTTTCACTGTGTTTCCATTGGTTTATTTATATTTTTTAAGAAAGCCCTCATTCGTATCATAACTGTTGATTGTCTTTTTGAAATAGAGCCTTGCATCTCTGCATTACCTTCTAAAAAAGGAGGAAAACATTTATTTCACAGAGTGTGGCTGCTGCAGAAAAGCAGCCATACCCCAGTCCTTCTAGTTGCAGGGCAGAAAGGTCTGTTGCCACAAGGTTTAAGGCATTTCTTGTCCAAGTCTCCTTTTTTTTTTCTTCTTTCCTTTGCCTCCAGTCCCAATCAGTTTAGTGTATTTCCCTCATTAACTAAAAGGAAGATGCAAGAAGTTGTGGCACAGGAAAAGCCATCTGAAAATGAAAGTCATCGACCTTCCTTACGAGGATTTTGAGGAATTCTATGGGGTACAGTGTTGGTTTTACAAGCAATTTACTTCTGTGGTAGAACGAATTCTTCTTTAGTTCACGGGAAACTATTGTAAAGTCAATACGTTCCACGTTTTGTCATCCATGAATTTTTCCTCAATTATCTGAGTCATCAGAAGGTTATGTAATAAATACCTTTGGTTTAATCCTCCTTAATATTCTTCATCACATAAAATTCTTGTATTTTGCCTGCTTGGAAGAATGATCTCCTTGAAGTACCTGAAGAGACTC
>JAQQAC010016209.1:126121767-126162592 GCA_029783875.1 Phataginus tricuspis | reverse complement strand
TTTGCCTGCTTGGAAGAATGATCTCCTTGAAGTACCTGAAGAGACTCCATTTAGTTTCTCTCCCCTCTTGATTGGCCTATAATCTGTCCACAGCCATCAGGTCTGTCCCAAATTTAACCAGTGGCGAGTAGGAGAACCGAGCGTGGCGGGTCTCCTCACATGCCAGCATTCTTGTGGAGGCACTGGTACCTTTACCCGGCAGTTGGAGGGATTTCCCACGGACATACCTTATTACACCTGGGCAGGTGTAGCCAAAACATTGATATGCCACCCATGGGGTGGCGGGGCTGCGGGGGGAGAGCCCAGGAAGGCTCCTACCATGTTCCAAAGGCCTGGCACCACCAGCCTGGGGCGTGGCATCTGGGGCACCATGACTGACATCACAGACACTCTGAGAGGCTCAGAGGCACCCATCGGCCCATCCTAGTGAACTACAAGGTCGCTGTACTTACTTAGGTGAGTAATAAACAGAAGCAGCGTAAACGCTGTGTGAGCCAGCTGAGCCGGGAACCCTGAGCTTTTCTCCAGGGCATTCTCGTGTCAGGATGCTCAGGGCCCTGTGCAAAGCTGTGCTGAGACAGGAAAGGTAGAAGACGTCTGTGGTCTCATTGCAGGGGAGCGAGGTGTATTTACCTATCTATCTAGAATAAATTTTGAGGACTTGGAGCTACTTTGTGTCTTGGGAGCCTGTGATTCTCACTGTGCATCAAGGTAGGTTCTGCATTAATAAGAATCTAAGAAGAGTGTTCGTGCGCAGGTGCGGCGGAAGGCCCTGGAGGCAGAGCTGTGCATCCCGCGCCAGGAGTGTGGCGCACTTCTGCGACTCCCTGGGCTCGAACCTGGCCTTTCTGCGGCGTCTCTGTCCCTTTTCAGAAAGAATGTGCTGAGCTGGAGGCCGCACTCCTGGCCCGCCACCAAGCTCCCCGAGAGCAACCTCGGCACGTCAGCCTCTCCATTCCCCGTGGCCAGAGCCTGCCCTGCCTGGTGGAGCCAGCACCACGTGAGGTAGGTGCGCGTTTCCTGCCAGCATGGAGAGTCGGATACTCTGCACACACTCACAGCTTCCCAGCCCTGGCAGCATAGAACCTTTCTTGACTTCAGAGTGACGTTATTTTTCTGATGAGGAAAGGCCACTGGCAGGACTTTGTACTTTCTCACTTAGCAGGCAGGTGTAAAAGTCTTGAAAACAAAAACACGAGGAGCCAGGATGAACAAGAGTGCTTTTCACACTTACACTGTGAATTGCTAGATGAGGAGCCTGGGGACCGACCTGTTCTGGCTGAATCCCTTTGGACCAGCCTAGTTGGTGGGTCTGAGCAGAGTGGGGCAGCTATCCATCCACCCTTTTGAGACTTAAACATGTAGACTGGAAAGCAGGAGGCGCTTATGGGTTGGGCAGGTGCATTTAGCGAAAGCTCCCCAGGCAATTCTGTTAAGCCTCATACCTTCCCTGCAAGCCCCAGGGCTGTGCTGGGTAAGTAGAGGAGAAACTAAGGGCTTCACAGCCCCATGCCAGAGCAGCAACTAGCCTTCAGGGCCTGGAAGTGGTATCTCCCTGAGCATGAGACAGAAATGGTGGAGGGGGAGTTCTGCTCAACCTTCCTACCCAGACCTGGCATTTCTGGGCCAGGAGGGTCAATGTCAGCTGGGCATGTGACAGCACCACAGGGGCGTTGGCTTGTGGAAACTTGTAGTAGGCACAAGGTGCTGACTGGGCACCTCAGGATAGTGGCCAGTGTCCTCACTAATCCCGTTAGAAGGGTGAAAGTAACGACAAATAGTGTGGCTTTGGGGTGTGTGTGCAGGTGTATGTTCATGTGCTTGTATGTGTATTGGTGTACACTATGTGTGAGTATGCATGCAGATGTGTATACATGCCTGTGTGTCTTTGCTCACACATGTACCAGCGTACATGTGTGCATGTAGGAGTGCCTGCGTATCTGTATGTGCATACCTGTGTGTCTGCTTGTGCGTATCGGTATACTTTATGTGTGTGTGGGAGCACGCATGCGTATTGGTGTGTATGTGTGTCTGTTCATATGAGTCTGTATCGGTGTGTATGAGTGCATGCATATCTGTGTATGCATGTGTGCATGATAAATGTGCCTGTCTGAGTATGCACGTCTTTCTGTGCTCATGTGTATGTGTGTATTGGTGTACATTATTTGTGTATGAATGTGCATGGGTATCTGCACTCCTGTGAGAATGCATTCATATCTAAGTGTGTGTGCATGTGTACCTGTGTGCCTAATGTGTGTCTGTGTGCATGCATGTGTGATCATGGACACATATCTAAATGTGTTTCTGCCTCTGTGTGTTTGGAGTGAACATAAGTACCTCAGTCAGTTTGTGGCTGTTCGTAAATACTGGCCAATAAAATTGTACTTACATAAAGGAAATCCATTTCAAATGCAACATTACCTATTTGAAGTGATAGGAGATGATGGTATTGGGAGCCTAGGGTATTTTTGAAAAGACCACAGAGTCTCAGTTGAGTGGTAAAGCTGAAGTGAAATGTGGGCCTTTTATTTCATTATTGAAGTGACTTCATTTAACAGGATCACCAGAAGCCTATTTGGCAGTTTCTTGATTGAAGAGACACATATGCTGCCCACATCTGTGTTAGTGTTATTTATAGCAGGGCTCAGTGGCTCATGGATGAGTGGCGGGGTGGGTGGGAACATGGGGAAGAACATGCTCCATTTCTGAGCAGGGTGCCCAGTGTGTCTAAACAGGAAAGGGTGTACAACCCAAACAGTCACCTGCCTGGATAAATAGTTTTACCATGGAGAGCTGTCAGCCTCACATATGCACTACCACTATCTCAGAATAATTAAGTCCTTAATTTACCACGTATCACCTGGCTTATTATAATAAGTCTGATTTTTTTTTGCTCCTTTGAGAACTCCTACTCACGAAGGTGTGTTTGTGGCCTTCAGGTACGGCTCCAGTGAACAGTCAGCTTTCGTCAGTCCCCTGAGCCCACTGGGTCTTGCTGATGAAGCCTGTCACTTAAGTTTTGTGGGATTCACTTATAATTCAAGTATAACCATAGTTGACTTGATTGATTATAGAAACCGAATCAGTTTCTGTGATATGACTGCCTTTACATTGTTCGCCTTGTGAGAACTTGTTCACTATGTTCCTTGCCTTGTTCACCTTGGGGGAGCTCGCTCACTGTATTGGAACTTGTACGTTATGCTCCAGAAAGTTGACAAGTGATCAAGGACAGAACAAACAAGACCAAAACTGTGTCTAGGGCCTCAGTGCCCCTGCTATTGTTTCAATACCATGTAAGACAGTGTGCCCCAGGAGACTGGAGTCTGCCGAGGATTAAGTTTAGAGTTAGTTAATGGTTGTCTATTAAGTCCCCCACTCAGAATTCTATTGTTGTTACCTTGTATTTGCTCAATAAATATGAAGGGTGCCCTCTCAGCACCACTCTTGAGCTGTTATGCCTTGAGTCCCCTGGCTGGTCCTTTCAGGTCATCGATATATCATCGTATCACCTCTTCAATCTGCGGGACAGAGGCAGGGAAGGGGCCCACAAGTGGCACCCTAACAGGGACAATTGAAACTCAGAGCGGGAAGCTCCGAAGATCGTCGATCCGGTAAGACTCCCAGGAAAGTGCGCGTAGGGACAGGATTGAGACGTCAGGGACACTATAATGGGCCAGAACGAATCTAAAGTTGCTAAGACAGAGGATTATTTAAAATTACTCCATTCCCTCCTAAAAACATCAGGAGTGAAAACTTCTAAAAGGGACTTTGCTCAACTCCATAAATAGATTAAAAACCATTGTGATTGGTTGCCTCCACATGGAACTCTTATTAAACAAGCTGATTGGAACAATGTTTTAAGAGATTTTAAGAAGGTGCACAGACAAGGCAACGTAATCCCTGTGCCGTCTGGTCTTTGTGTACTCTGATCACTCTCGCTCTGCAGCCTTTGCAAACGGCCCCACTCTCCCATACTAGATCGGATACGCAGGAGCGAGAGATAGACGTGCTGGACGATGTGGTGGAGTCAAGTAAACGATCCCCCTCCCCGCATCCATCTGACTCCTCTTCATCCTCCTCATCCTCCTCTTTGGACACTGAGGATGAGAGCCCTGCTCAGCCCTCTCGGGGAAAGGCTTCTGTTTCTGCTCCAAGTGCATCTGCCTTTGCAGCAGGAATACGTAAAGCCCAAAGGGAAGGTGATATGGATGCCTATTTACCGCCTTTAGAGGCACCTGTCACTTTAACTCCTTTTGGACCTAATGAAGATCCTTAATTCCCACAAGGGGGAGTTACAGCGCTTTACGCGCACAATCCTTACAAGACATTAAAAGATTTCAAACAAACCATCTCTACTTATGGCGCTAACTCGCTGTATGTAGTGGGTCTTTTGAGGGGATTGGCAGAACAAGAAAGGATGATCCCTCATGATGGGGATCTGTTGGCTCGTACCTGCTTAGACTCTTCTGAATTTTTACAATTTACAACATGGTGGTGTGACGCAGCAAAAGCACAAGCTTTGAGAGATCAGCATGCCAACCCTTCTGTCCTTATCACTGCTGACCAACTAACAGGACAAGGAGATTGGTTACGATTAGAGAGACAGGCTGGTTATGATGACACAGCAGTAACACAAGTTCGTCTGTGTTGTCTGAAAGCTTGGGAAAAGATACAAGCAGCTGGAAAGCCCACCCTACCATTCAGTAAACTTGAACAAGGATGTACTGAGCCACATGTTCACTTTGTGGCGAGACTGCAAGAAAATTTGAGAAGGACAGTAGCACATCTAGATTTAAGGTACATATTGCAGATGCTAGCTTGCGATAATGCAAATACAGAGTCAAAGAGTTCTTAGACCTCTGAAAGCTGCAGGAGCTAGAATGGACGACTATATGAAGGCCTGTGCAGATGTAGGTTCTCCTACATATCAAGCTAATTTACTAGCAACTGCTATGAGAGGGAAGTCGAGAGGAAATATAAAAAATCTAAAATGTTTTGGTTATGGCAGACAAGGGCATATGAAAAAAGATTGCAAAGTTCAAACGAGAGCAAAAGAGTCAAATTTTAAAAATAAACTGCCGTCTGTTTGCCCAAAATGTAAAAAAGGGAGACATTGGTCTAATGAATGTCATTCAAAATTTGATAAAGGTGGTAATCCTATCACTGAGTCTCAGCCTTTAAACCTTCAATCGGGCCAGCCTCTGAGGCCCTAGAAAATAATACAGAGGCATCTTCCCCAGTCAGAAGAACATGGCATGATTTACAAGCAGCCACTAAAGGAAGTGCCGCTGTAGATGTTCCCTCTTCTCAATCTGTATATTTACACCCATCACAAGGAGTCCAATTACTTAACACAGGAATTTTTGGTCCTTTACCAGCTTATTCTGTAGGGTTACTTTTAGGCCATAGCACTTGGACACTAAAAGGATTGATGGTGAGACCTGGGGTTATTGATCAAGATTATGTGGGGGAGATTAAAATAATGGTATCATCTGACAAAGAATTATATGTACCTCAAGGAGAAAGAATTGCCCAATTACTTTTACTTCCTTATCTCCCCCCTTCAACAACATCTTATGAAAGGGGACAAGGTGGATTTGGAAGTACAAATAAACAAATATGGCTTAATACAAAAATCACATCTGACAGACCTCAATGTAAAATCAGTATTCAAGGCATGTCTTTTACAGGATTGTTAGACACAGGAGCTGATGTGTCTGTAATTGCTCTTAAATATTGGCCAAAAATTTGTCCCAAACAAGAGAAGCATATTCAGTGTCAGGTATTGGTACAGCCTCTCAAGTATGGCAAAGGTCAGCTACATTACATTGCTTAGGCCCTGAAAAACAACTGGCTTTATTAAAACCTTTAATTGTTGATGTAGCAATTAATCTCTGGGGACGAGACTTGGTGCAACAACGACATGCTACACTGTCTTTTGATGAACCTTCATCGGTTCAATGTTTTTCTTAGGGGTCATTGATACACGGCTGCCAGCTCCTATACCATTACAGTGGACCACTCAGATGCCTGTTTGGGTGACTCAATGGCCCCCAATAAAGAAAAGCTGACAGCCCTACACACGTTAGTTCAGGAACCACTTCAGTTACATAGATTAGAATTTTCCACAAGCCCGTGGAATTCCCCTGTATATGTCATAAAGAAGAAGTCAGGAAACTGGAGACTCTTACATGATTTAAGACAAATTAATGCAGTTCTTAAACCTATGGGACCTTTACAACAAGGTCTCCCTTCTCTGGCTTTGATTCCAAAAGACTGGGATATGGCTATCATTGACCTTAAAGATTGCTTTTTTACAGTTCCGCTAGCCGTAACAGACAGAGAAAAGTTTGCTTTTACTGTCCCTTCCTTACATCTGCAGGCTCCTTCAGAGAGATTCCAGTGGAAAGTACTTCCTCAAGGAATGTTAAACAGCCCTACAATTTGTCAAAATTATGTGCATAGAGCTCTTCAGCCTATACGTGAGAAATGGCCTTCAGCTTATATCATTCATTATATGGATGATATTCTTATAGCTCTACCTAAACATCTATCTCTTATTACCATTCTCAATGAGACTGAAGCTGAATTAAAACAATGGGGCTGACAAATAACTCCTGATAAAATACAAATACAATACCCAATGAATTATTTAGGGAATAAAACTCAAGAAAATTCAGTAATTCCTCAGAAAATTCAAATAAGGGGAGATCATCTTAAAACTTTATATGATTTTCAAAAGCTTTTAGGAAATATTAATTGGATTTGACCATTACTAGGTATTCCTACATATAAATTTCAAAACCTTTTTGATATTTTAAAAGGACCCACAGATCTTAATAGTCCAAGAAATTTAACCTCAAAAGCTGAGGAAGAACTCAGATGGATAGAACAACATATTCCAAAGGCTCAATTATCAAAAATAGCTTTACATAAACCCTTGCTTTTATTAATTTACTTTACTCCCCACTCTCCCACAGGATCGCTCTGTCAATGTGACGGTTGGTTAGAATGGATATTTTTACAGTATCTAAACCCTCGTTGCAAACTTACATTGACAAAGTAGCTTCCGTCATCCTCAAAGGACGACAGAGACTAGGACAGATGATTGGCCAAGATCCTCACTCCATTATTCTTCCATTATCAAAACAAAATATTACACAAGTTCTTCAAGAAAACACTCATTGCCAAATTACACTCTCTGATTATTTAGGAAGTATTGACTGTCATTACCCTAAGAATAAGTTGTTTCCTTTTTTCAGCGTCATCAGTGGATTCTTCCTCAAAAGACTTCCTCCAATCCACTAATATATGCTATCACTTGTTTTACAGATGGTACAAAATCTTTTAAAGCAGCCTATACAACTTGTTCTGGTTTATCAAAAATTTTTCATACGTCTTTCACTTCTGCACAACGAAATGAGTCATATGCTGTATTGCAAGCTCTGCAAGATTTTCCAAGTCCTCTCAGTATTGTTACTGACTCTGCTTATGCTGCCTTCTCTGTTCCTTTTTTAGAAACTGCAACAGTAGGAACTACACACTCCCCGATTAACACTTTATTTTCTCAATTACAGGTGTACATCCGTCAGCGTCTGCATCCCTTCTTTATCACTCACATACGATCACATTCTAATTTACCAGGTCCTTTATCATACTCTAATGATAAAGTAGACAAACTTGTTTCTTTAGTTAATTACTCACCAGCTCAATGCTATCATGACCTAACTCATGCTCCTTTTTTTACTTTACAAAAGTGTTTTTCTCTTTCAGCCTCTGAAGCTCAACATATCCTGAATTCTTGTCCGACCTGTTCTCAAATTAATTCTCCTCATATACAGGCTGGAACTGTTCCCAGGGGAACACGTCCTTACACCTTATGGCAAATGGACGTTACCATTGTTCCTGAATTTGGAACTCTTAAACATGTTCATGTTTCCGTAGATATGTATTCTTCTGCTTCATGGGCCACTGTTTTAACAGGAGAACGAGCTCATCATGTCATTACTCATCTCGTACAAGCCTTTGCAGTACTGGGCATTCCTGCTACCATAAAAACTGACAATGCTCCAGTTTATCTTTCCTATACACTGAAAAAATTTTTTCAGCTATATAATATTCCTCATAAAACAGGTATTCCTTATAATTCTACAGGCCAAGCTTTAGTTGAACGTCGTCACCTTACTCTTAAGCATTACTTAATAAAACGAAAAGGGGGATTACTCCCTGATATGATAAAATTAACAGTTTATCAACGATTAATGCATGCTTTACATATTCTTAATTTTGATCTTTTAAAAGGTGACGGACGATCAGCTCTGGAAGTACATTTTTCTGAAAATATTTCTTTTTCTAAAATGACAGCAGTTCCTGTATGGCGGTCTACTAAGATATCAGGAATAAACATTACCCATTCTCCTAGAATTCTTGTACGTGCTATTTAATTAAATCTTCCTGTCAGTACTACCATAATTTCTGTATATGCATTAATTGTACTCAAGTACCTTCCTATTGTAATTCTACTGTTCATGTAAAATGGCCATATGGATGTAGACTTCCAAGTGGCTGGGTATTTTTATGCGATAACAAAACAT
This sequence comes from Phataginus tricuspis, assembly GCA_029783875.1. Taxonomy (NCBI): domain Eukaryota; kingdom Metazoa; phylum Chordata; class Mammalia; order Pholidota; family Manidae; genus Phataginus; species Phataginus tricuspis. Next base: position 126,153,998 of record JAQQAC010016209.1, on the reverse strand, counting down.
ATCAAGCCCTTTCTTCCCATTATCAAGGCGTCCATGGTGTGGGACGCATTCTTCCCACTTTAATAGATCATCCTGGACATACACACAGAAGGTCTTCTCGAGCTTTCCCGTCTGGCTGTGGTGACCATGTGAAGCTGTTGGATCCGCTGCTGTGGCAGTTGCAGCTGCATTTCTCTTGCCAGTTCCTGGACTTGTTACTGGGATGCAAAATGAAATGTCTAAACTGGCCTGTGTGTATAGTAAAACTACAAATTTGACTGCCTCTATATTATCTGAACGGAACCAAGAACTAGAAGTACGGATTGCTGTACTTCAAGATCATGCTACCATAGATTATCTACTGTTGAAAGAACATATGGGATGTGAAGAATTTCCAGGGATGTGTTGTTTTAATATGTCTGATTTTTCTCATACTATTCAAGATCAAATAGACAATATTCACCATGTTATTGATAAGTTTTCACAAAGGCCTGCATTGTCAAATTGGTTTTCTTGGTTTCATTGGATATGGCCTATAATTATAGGTCTAATTCTGTTATGCATTTGTATTCCTGTTCTCCTAGTCAGTTGCTAATCTTTTAAAGCCAATACAAGCATATGCTACTTTTCAAGAATTAACTTCAAGAAATAAGTGATTCCTTTTAAGCAACTTTTTGAAATCATATGCTTATTCCCCACCTGCATTTTCTGCAAGAATATAATCTTGTATATTGTGATTTTATCCAGAATTATAGCTGCTGGCTGTCCTCTCTTTCATATTTTATCTCCCTGTTTGGCCCCAGGAGATGGCTGGTTAGCCAGAGACGGGTAAGATTCCTCACAGGAGGAACAACCTAAGACAGGCACAGTCGCAAGGGACCTCATGTGAGCAACGTGGGGGCCAACTGAGGTGAGGCATAGAACCTCAACCCCCCAGATGAGAAAGACATTCCCTGTGACAGGCTGTGTCTCAGGTCGAGCCCAGCTAATCATTATTCTGGTACCTTTCTACAAATATATTGGTATACATTTCTGTCATTTAAAACAAAAAAGGGGGAAATGTGGGATTCACTTATAATTCAAGTATAACCATAGTTGACTTGATTGATTATAGAAACCGAATCAGTTTCTGTGATATGACTGCCTTTACATTGTTCACCTTGTGAGAACTTGTTCACTATGTTCCTTGCCTTGTTCACCTTGGGGGAGCTCGCTCACTGTATTGGAACTTGTACGTTATGCTCCAGAAAGTGGATAAGTGATCAAGGACAGAACAAACAAGACCAAAACTGTGTCTAGGGCCTCAGTGCCCCTGCTATTGTTTCAATACCATATAAGACGTCGCGCCCCAGGAGACTGGAGTCTGCCGAGGATTAAGTTTAGAGTTAGTTAATGGTTGTCTATTAAGTCCCCCACTCAGAATTCTATTGTTGTTACCTTGTATTTGCTCAATAAATATGAAGGGTGCCCTCTCAGCACCACTCTTGAGCTGTTACGCCTTGAGTCCCCTGGCTGGTCCTTTCAGGTCTTCGATATCTCATCGTGTCACCTCCTCAATCTGCGGGACAGAGGCAGGGAGGGGGCCGACAGCAGTTCAGTAACATAAAATTCTTAAAAGCAGTAAATACAATGAAATATTTTTAAGTACCATGGATGCCTTTAATGATCAAGATATGAATTATTCATCATGTTTCTTTCTATGTACTTTGTTTTTCTTAACCACCTACTGTATCTACTTTAATGGTTTAAGAAGATTTACTTTTAAAGCTTTTAACAGAGGTGGTAAATTTCACTGTCATGTGTGCTCTAGAACACAGCTTTTAATTGTGCAGGTTCACAAATTCAGGAAACTTTAGAGTTGAAGGAGCCTCACAATTAATTTACTCACATTTTTCTATAGAATCTCTGACAAATGGTACCTGGCCTCAGTTGACACTACTTGGCAGACATTATTGGGAATAAACCATGACTCAGAGACAACCTATTTTATATCTGGAGAGCTATAACCTCAGACATTCTGTTTCAGAGCAACAGAGAACAACATTGCCAATCTGATCCCCATTACATTCCTTCAAATATTTAAATATGGTCTTTGTGTCTTCTCTAAGCTTTCTCTTCTTCAGACTGTAAACATATAGAAATTCCAGGGTTCTTTCATTACAAGGTCTTCAATTCTCTCATATAGTAACCTCTATAGATGACCTTTTGTTGTGTGCTTGTCCTTCTTTAAATGTGTCTGAGAAGAGAAGGCAATACTGCAGAAGTTATTCAACCAGTAGAGAGTTCTGTTTCCTTCCACAACCTACATACTCTATTTTACGAAAGCACTGTCAGGTTGTCTTACTATATTTACCAGCCACAAAACACTGTTCGATTACATTGGGCCTGCCTAACTTATGTGATGGCTCTGTCCTTGCACAACTGATTTTTTAATAGATGTACTATATTTTATATTTATATCACTATAATATTACCTTATTGGTTTCAGTTTTGCATTATGGCATATGAAGATAATTTTACTCTTGACTCAGGTATCTATCATATTAGCCCTTCCATCTAGCTTTGGTCTAGTGTATGGCCAAGGTGAAATGACAAACTGCCATGTCCTAATCCAAGTTAATGTAAATAAAAAATACAATAGGATGAGATAAAGAAAAAATTTTTAAGTAAAATATAATGAATTGTCAGGAGCATTACAAAAATATATATGATATATAAATGAATTGATTTGCACCCCAGTTCTTCATATTTTCCTATAAGAAATGTATTGTTTTTCTCTTTCCCAGTTGATGTGCACTAAATATTAAAAAAATTATACATATTCAACATTTTCTTGTTTAACCAACCTTAGTCATTCCATTCTAAATGTTCCATTCCAAAACATGCATCAGGCTGCCCTCTTCAGAATTACATTGTTTTTCTGTACATAATTCTTTTTCCATATGATGTCCTTCTTAAAATGAAATTAAAATTCCTTGATAGCATGAATCATTTACTTCGATAAATTGTGTATTTATGCTAAATATACCAATCAAAATTCCTGAACTGATCAACTCTGTTTAACCAATATCTTTCAGATTAACATAAATAAAGTGCTGGTTTTGTTTCAACAGTGATTACAGAAGAAGAGAAAAAAAAAAGGAAAGGAAAAAATTACTCTAGCAAATGTTGTGGATGCTCTGCTCTTCCATCCTTATTCCCTAGGATTAATTTCTTTGTGCTGGGCCCCCATCTTCCAGGTGAACATGGTGGGCTAACTGTAACCTTTCTTGGAGAACTACTGTTGGGCTACTACAGCTGCTAAAAGCAGTTGCCTTGGGATGACAGTCACCTGCATCATGCTGTAGCCAATGCCTATGTGGTGTGGGAGACTGAAAGCCCAGCTTCTTTGCTTCGAACAGAACAGAAACTATGGTATAATGTCATCTCGAGAGAACCTAATGGGATCAAGGTGAGGGTGAGACTCTGACTTAAACATTTATCTGGGATGACTGATTCTATGTTATGCTTCACTTACTCCCTTCCTTGTTTTCTCCTCACTGCCTTAATTTAATAAATCACATATCCGTGAGTCCTTAGGTAAAATCAGCTTGTAGATAATCCTGCCCAAGGCAACTACCAAATGAACAAAACAAAAGCAGCACTATGACTTGAAACATTTAAAAAATGGTATGGAACTAGGGAAAATAAAATGGAAATAAATTTCATTTTGAGAATGAAACGAATAAATATGCTAATTCTTTTCTCTAATAAAACTCATTTGTTGAAGGTGATAACATTTGATTTCAGATGCTCCTCAGAGTAAGGAATAACTAACATACAAAACTCATCTGACCAAATTCTTCTATGGAGCACATGATACAAATTATGCAGCATGGTAATATGGAAACTTTATGTGCTGATTAGCATCATAATTAAAAATATATTAAAACAGATAGACATAAAAGATGGCAGCATGAGTACGGTAGTGGAAATCTCTTCCCAAAACCACATATATTTTAAAAATACAACAAATAGAACTATTCCTAAAAGAGTGACCTGAAGTTACAGTACACCAGCCAGTCTACATCTGTGAGAACCCAACATCTCACGGAAAAAGGTAAGGTACAAAACAGCGATCCAGTGGGACCTGAGAACTCCTCCCACCCAAGCTCACTGGCAGGAAGAAAAGAATCAGAGCAGGCAGGGAGTAGAAGCACAGGACTTCTGAATAACCAGACCTTGTAATGTGCCCCAGGAGCACAGACACATTGCATAGTGCTCTGGATATTAGAGGAGATGAAAAAAACTGTGAGATTAAGATTGAGAACAGGTTCCCACAGCCAGCTGCCCTGGGAAAGAAGAAAAGCAGGCACTTTAAAAGTCTCAAAGGGACAAGGGTTTAACAGGTGGACAAAATCATCCCGGCACACTCACCCAGTAGGATGGGAACTTTTAGGAGCTTCAGGCACCCTATCTCGCTGGTTGGCAATGCAGCTCCAAGGTCCCTCACCGTGATAAGCAGCCTGCCATTCCTTCCTCCCTGCCGGAACCTGCAGGCAAACTGGCTGTCCTGGCCATTGCTGCAGACCAGCTGGAGAGCAGCCCTGCATACGGTAACCACACAGCTTAACAGAGAGGCTTCTCCCTGTGCGTGGTTGACTGGCACAGATAGTGGAGATGAGCGTGGAGACCGGCAGGCAGGAAGGGGCTTTGTTCTCACAGCAGAACACATACCAGTCACCTGCGAACCCTGCCAGTGCCCTAGCCATCCCAAGGGCCACCCCACTCACAGCAGCTTAGGAGAGTAACATAGAGGCTGCTCCCTGCATGCGGCTGACTGGCACAGACAGTGGATACGAGTGTAGAGACAGGGAGGTAAGAAGGGGCTTTGTCCTCGTGGCAGAACACATGCTGCTGGCCTGCGGCCAGTGGCCATAGGCCATCCCAAAGGCAACCACTCCCACGCCAACTTAGGGTATTAACGCAGAGCCTGCTCCCTGCGTGCTGTTAATGGACACCGACACCGGATATGGGCAAGGTGACCGGCAAGCAGAAAAGGATCTTGTTCTCCAAGCTGGCACACGTGCCACTCGTCAGTGACCACTCTCATCGCCATGAAAAGGCAGATAAACGTTCAATTCAAAATCCCTCAAGCACCAAAAAGAGGGCTCGGTGAGAATGAAATCACCAATCTTCCTGAAAAAGAATTCAAAATAAACGTGCTAAGCATGGTAATACAGCTACAGAGAAATTCAAGAGTTAAAGGATGAATTCAGGAGGGAGACAATAGAAATGATACAAACAGTGGAAGGATTTAAGAGCAGACTGGATGAGCTGGAAGAGACTGTTAATGGAATAGAAATCAGAGAACAGGAATACAGAGAAGCTGAGGCAGAGAGACATAAAGGGATCTCTAGGAATGAAAAAATATTAAGAGAACTGTGTGACCAATCCAAACGGAGTAATATTCACATCACAGGTGTGAGTATGGGCAGTTGCAGTGTCCCCATACTGTCTGGGTGGAATGTTCAAGTGTGAGTAGACATGGTATTCTCTGGCTCCTTAGCCTAAATTTGGTGTGTGAGCATAGGCACTCTCTCGCTGTACTGTTGTACACCTGAAATTAATATACTGTATGAAATGGTTTTAATAAATGTTTTTAAAGGCAATTTGATCAAAATTTTTTATTCATAATTTTTTCTATTTAATTATCATTGTTAAACAATCTGATGGTTTCACATCAACAACCCAGTGTTTTCAACATTCACCATGTTATCAAGTCCTCACTCCCAATACTGCAGTCACTGTCTAGCAGTGTACTAAGACATTGTACAGTCATGACTTGTCTGTTCTGTGCTGAACTGCCTTCCCATGACTTACCTATACTGTGAGTACTAATTATAGTGCTCCTCAATCCCCCTCTCTCTCCCTCCCCAGTCCCTTTCCTTTGGTCACCGGTAGTCCCTTCTTTGAGTCTGTGCGTCTGCTGCTATTCTGTTCCTTCAGTTTTGTTCACTGTTATACTCCACACATAAGGAAAATCATTTGTTACTTGTCTTTGCCTGGCTTATTTCACTGAACATAATACTCTCTAGCTTCACCCATGTTGTTGCAAATGGTAGGATATGTTTTCTTTTAATGGTTGAATGATATTCCATTATGTATATGTACCACATCTTCTTTATCCATTCATCCACTGATGGACACTTAGGTTGCTTCCATACCTTGGCAATTGCAAATAGCACTGCAATAAACACAAGGGTACATATGTCTTTTTGAATATGAGAAGTTTTCTTTGGGTAAATGCCTAGGAGTGGAATTCCTGGGTCAAATGGCATTTCTGTTTTTAGTTTTCTGAGGAACCTCCATATTGCTTTTGACAATGGTTGAACTAATTTACATTCCCACCAGGAGTGTAGGAGGGTTCCACTTTCTCCACATCCTCACCAGCATTTGGTGTTCCTAGCCTTTTCTATGTTGGCCATCCTAACTGGTGTAAGGTGATATCTCATTGTGGTTTTAATTTACATTTCCCTGATGATTAGCGATGTGGAGCATCTTCTCATGTGCCTGTTGGCCATTTGAATTTCTTCTTTGTAGAAGTGTCTGTTTATATACTTGGCCCATTTTTGAATCAGGTTATTTGCTTTTTGTGTGTTGAGGCATGTGAGTTCTTTATGTATTTTGGATGTTAACCCCTCGTCAGATATGTCATTTACAAATATACTCTCTCATATTCCAGGATGTCTTTTTGTTCTGCTGATGGTATCCTTTGCGATACAGAAGCTTTTTAGAATGATATAATCCCATTTGTTCATTTTTTATTTTATTTCCCTTACCCGAGGAGATGCATTCAGGAAAAAGTTGTTCATGTTTATATTCAAGAGATTTTTGCCCATGTTTTCTTCAAAGAGTTTTATGGTTTCATGACTTACATTAAGGTCTTTGATCCATTTTGGATTTACTTTTGTGTATGGGGTTAGACAATAATCCACTTTCATTCTCTTACATGTAGCTGTCCAGTTTATCCAACACCAGTTGTTGAAGAGGCTGTCATTTCCACATTGTATATCGATGGCACCTTTATTGTATATTAGTTGACCAAATAAGCTTGGGTTTATATCTGGGCTCTCTAGTCTGTTCCATTGGTCTATGGATCTGTTCTTATGCCAGTATCAAATTGTCTTGATTACTGTGGCTTTGTAGTAGAGCTTGAAGTTGGGGAGGGTAATCCTCCCCACTTTATTCTTCATAGGATTGCTTTGGCTATTCACAATCTTTTGTGGTTCCATATAAATTTTAGAACTATTTGCTCTAGTTCATTGAAGAGTGCTGTTGGTATCTTGATTGGGATTGCATTGAATCTGAGACTGCTTTAGGAAGGATAGCAATTTTGACAAGATTAATTCTTCCTATCCACGAGCTCGAGATGTGTTTCCATTTATTGGTATATTCTTTAATTTCTCTTAAGAGTGTCTTGTAGTTTTCAGGGTATAGGTCTTTCACTTCATTGGTTAGGTTTATTCTTAGGTATTTTATTCTTTTTGATGCAATTGTAAATGGAATTATTTTCCTGATTTCTCTTTCTGCTAATTCATCATTAGTGTATACGAATGCAACAGATTTCTGTGTATTAATTTTGTATCCTGCAACTTTGCTGAATTCAGATATTAGATCTAGTAGTTTTGGAGTGAATTGTTTAGGGATTTTTATTTACAATATCATCTGCAAACAGTGACAGTTTGACTTGTTCCTTGCCAACTTGGATGCCTTTTATTTCTTTGTGGTGTCTGATAGCCATGGCTAGGACCTCCAGAACTATGTTGAATAAAAGTGGGGAGAGTGGGCATCCTTGTCCTTTTCCTGATCTTAAAGGAAAAGCTCAACATAATAAAGGCCATATATGACAAACACACAGCCAACATCATACTTAACAGCAAAAAGCTGAAAGCCTTTCCTCAAAGACAAAGATGGCCACTCTCCTCACTTTTATTCAATATAGTGCTGGCAGTTCTAGCCACAGTGATCAGACAACACAAAGAAATAAAAGGCATCCATACTGGTATGGAAGAAGTTAAAATGTCACTATTTGCCGATGACATGATATTACATATAGAAAACCCTAAAGACTCCACCAAAAATTGTTAGTATAACTGGATTCCGTAAAGTCACATGATACAGAATAATACACACAAATCTGTTTGTTCCTATATATTCACACAACCAACAGAAAGAGAAATCAGGAAAATTATTCCATTTATAACTTCATGAAAAAGAATAAAACACCTAGGAATTAACCTAATCAAGTAGGTGAAAGAGCTGTACTGTGAAAACTATAGCAAGGGTGAAAGAAATTGAAGAAGACACAAATAAATGGAAATATATACTGTGCTCATGGATTGGAAGAATCACTATTGTTAAAATGGCCATCTTTCCCCAAACAATTAACAGATTCAATGTTATTGCTATCAAAATAGCAATGGTATTTTTCAATAAATAGAGCAAATAATCTTAAAATTTCTATAGAACTGCAAAAGACCCCAAATAGCCAAAGTTATCTTGAGAAAGAAGAACAGAGGTGGTGGTATTATGCTCCCTGACTTCAAGCTATGCTACAGAACTACAGCAATCAAAACAGTATGATACTGGCACAAGAAGATACCCACAGATCAATAAAACAGAACAGCGAGTCCAGAAGTAAGCCATGTATGGTTAGTTCATGTATGATGAAGGAAGCAAGAATATACAATGGGGAAAAGACAATAAATACTGTTAGGATATCTGAGCAACTAAATGCAAAACAATTTAAACTAGATTACTCTTTAACAAAAGTAAGCTCAAAATGGATTAAACACCTAAATGTAAGGCATGAAACCATAAACTCTTAAAAGGAAACCTAGGCAAAGATCTCTTGAACATAAGCATAAGAATGTTTTTCTGGATATGTCTCCTCAGGCAAGGGAAACAAAATAAAAAAATGAACAAGTACAACTATATCAAATTAGAAAGCTTATATACAACAAAGGACACCATCAACAGAAGAAAAAGGCAACGTACAGTATAGGAAAATATATTTGTGAATGATTTATCTAATAATGGATTAACTTCCAAAATATATAAAGAATTCATGTGGCTAAAGACTAAAAAAAAAAAAATTAAAAAATGGGCAGAGCACATCAACAGTCATCTTCCAAAAGAAGACATACCGATGGACAACACGTACATGAAAAGGTGCTCCAGGTCACTAGTCATCAGGGAAATACAAATCAAACCACACTGACATCACCTCACATAAGTCGGAATGTTCACTAGTCAAAACACTAATGAATTTGGAGAAAAAAGAACACTCCTGTTGGGAGTGTAAACTGGTGCAGCCACTGTGGAAGGCAGTATGAAGGTTCCTCAAAAAACTAAAAATAGAAATACCATATGACCCAGCAACACCAGTTGCAGTAATTTAGCTGAAGAAAACAAAACCTTTGATTTAAACAGGTATATGCATCCGTTTGTTTATTATCACATTATTTACAATAGCCAAGATATGGAAGCAACCAAAGTGTCCATCAATAGATGAACAGATAAAGAAAATGTTCATATGTACAATGAATATTATTCGGCCATAAAAAAGAAAGAAATGCTGCAATTTGTGGCAACATGGATGGACATAGAAGGCATTTTTCTAAGTGAAATAAGTCAGGCAAGAAAAACAAATACCATAAGATTTCACTTATGTGAAGCCAAAAACAAGAGAAAATGAATAAAATGGCAGTAGACTCATAGACACTAAGCGGTGACTCGAGGTTTCCATGAATGATGGGTTGAGGTGGGTGAAATAGGTGAAGAGGATAAAGAGACATAAAATATCAGTCATAATATAAATTAGTCACAGGGATGAAGTACACTATAGAGAATGTAGTCAGTGGTTCTGTAACTTCTTTCTATGTTGACAGATAGTAACTGCACTAGTTGGGGTGAGGATTTAATAGTGTATTAAATAGTATATAATTGTTCAATCAGTACGTTGTATACTTGAAGGCAATATATTGTATATCAACTGTACTTCAATTAAAATTTTTCTAAAAATTGAAGTTTGATCAAACCAAGTTAGGGTTAATATTAGACAATTATAGGCATTTGGTCATGAAATTACCATATAAAGACCTAAAAAATTAATAATTTATAAAATATTAAATACCAAGTATATTAAAATTTCTATTTCATGAATCTAAAGCTTTTTAACAACTTCTTTTAAATAGAATCCAAATAATATTTGAACATTCAAATAGGACTTCAATAATTAAAATAATTTTCCCCTGCATGTCTTTATTTTTCCTTGTTTCTTTAAAAAGCAGGTTATTATCCCATATATTCTCCTATACATTAAATTATGCTTCTTGTATTTACCCATGTGATCTCATTCATGTTCCTCTGCCCACAATGTTTCTTGAAAATAAGTAGCAAAATATGTTCGGTTTTCTGTTTTATCAAGAATCCTTTTAAATACCAGTTGTTTTTTATTATTATGCACACAGTTTCTGTTTATCACTCTGTGTACATTATCCCCTTTAATATCCAGTAGGAAGCCATTCCTCTCATTTAAAGTATTGCTGTATTCTAACTCTAAAAATCTTATTGTGAATACAATGCAATTTCTATATATTTATACTTGTATATAAACATACATATATTCATACTTGTGTATGCATATGTACATGTAAACATACGTATGTGAATATATGTGACATCCTGATATTTCACATTGTTTATGTCCTTTTTATATTACTTAAGGTCATACTGAAGTCATATTAGAACATTCACCACCACTTGACTCCAGTCCTTCTTCATGTATTTCAAAGGCTTTACAGTTTTCCTTTTTCAAAAATCTTGCACATGATGCAGAAAAAACTTTATCCTGTACAATAAGGATAGGGATAGTAGTCACTTCAAAGGACACTGGCAATAAACAAGCGAAATAATTAAATAATACATAATGAAGCACTTCCTATAGTAGCAAACACAAAATAAGTATTTACTAGCTATTATTTTTATTTTTATTTAAACATTTGTTCTGCAGTATTTATACCCATTAAGGAAGTGACCTGGTTTCCAATTCATTAGGATTTACACTATGATATGTTTTGGTGTGTTATCTTTAGAAGCTATGTTTGTAAAAACAATTAACAAACTTAAATTTTATTATATGAGTTCCATGATGTAAATATAACAAATAGTCTTATTTATTTATTTATTTATTTGTAACAACTATATACTGGTACTTCAGATTATCTCCTAGAATTCCTTCTATTTAGGGCTTTTACTTCCTCTTGAATAGTTCTTGATAAATTGTATATGTAAAAACTTTTTCAATCACTAACCGAATAGTACACAACTGATTTTCTTGGAGTTCTTTTGATTTCTTTCTATGGTTAGTTTATTTTTCAGAATAATTGAGCATACGTTCTGTTCCTTCTATCTCTTTTTTAGGCATGTTGTTACTGAAAGAATACAATGATTCACTTTATGTAAAATATGCAAATCATCACAATTTTCTTTTAAAATATAGTTTTGATGGTTTTGACCAGTCCCTAGAGAAAGTAGGATTATAAATTAACCTCAAGATGCCACCTGAGGTAACTGCAATATTTCCAGACATTTTTTTTCAGTTCAAACAAAATTTATTAAGCACTTTACTGTATGGCAGACACAGTATTTGAAGGTGAGAATAAGAAGATTTTTTTTCCCCCTCCTTCATCTTTTTATTTATTTTATTTTATTATTTTATTTTATTTTTTATACTTTATTTTGGTATCATTAATCTATTATTACATGTGCAATATTATGATTATTAAACTACCCCCTTCATCAGGTCCCCCCCACCAACCCTATTACAGTCACTGTCCATCAGTTTAGTGAGAAGCTATTGAATCACTACTTGTCTTCTCTGAGTTGTACAGCCCTCCCCATGCCCCCCCACCTTACGTCTGCTAATCTTAATGCCCCTTTTCCCTCTTATCCCTCCCTTCCCACCCATCTTCCCCAGTACCTTTCCCTTTGGTAACTATTAGTCCGTTCTTGGGTTCTGTGAGTCTGCTGCTGTTTTGTTCCTTCAGTTTTTTTCTTTGTTCTTATACTCCACATATGAGTGAAATCATTGGATACTTGTCTTTTTCGGCTTGGCTTATTTCACTGAGCATAATACCCTCTAGCTCCATCCATGTTGTTGCAAATGGTAGGATTTGTTTTCTTCTTATGGCTGAATAATATTCCATTGTGTATATGTACCACATCTTCTTAATCCATTCATCGACTGATGGACACTTAGGTTGCTTCCATTTCTTGGCTATTGTAAATAGTGCTGCAATAAACATAGGGGTGCATATGTCTTTTTCAAACTAGGCTGCGGCATTCTTAGGGTAAATTCCTAGGAGTGGGATTCCTGGCTCAAACGGTATTTCTATTTTGAGTGTTTTGAGAAACCTCCATACTGCTTTCCACAATGCTTGAACTAATTTGCATTCCCATCAGCAGTGTAGGAGGGTTCCCTTTTCTCCACATCCTCGCCAACATTTGTTGTTGTTTGTGTTTTGGATGTTGGCCATCCTCACTGGTGTGAGGTGATATCTCATTGTGGTTTTAATCTGCATTTCTCTGATGTTTAGCAATGTGGAGCATCTTTTCATGTGCCTGTTGGCCATCTGAATTTCTACTTTATAGAAGTGTCTATTCATGTCCTCTGCCCATTTCTTAATTGGATTATTTGTTTTCTGTTTGTTAAGGTGCATGAGTTCTTTATATATTTTGGATGGCAACACCTTATCAGATATGTCATTTATGAATATATTCTCCCATACTGTAGGATGTCTTTTTGTTCTACTGATGGTGTCCTTTGCTGTACAGAAGCTTTTCAGCTTGATATAGTCCCACTTGTTCATTTTTGCTTTTGTTTCCCTTGCCCAGGGAGATATGTTCATGAAGAAGTATATCCAAGAGATTTTTACCTATGTTTTTTTCTAAGAGTTTTATGGTTTAATGACTTACATTCAGGTCTTTGATCCACTTTGAGTTTACCTTTGTGTATGGGGTTAGACAGTAGTCCAGTTTCATTCTCTTACATGTAGCTGTCCAGTTTTTCCAACACCAGCTGCTGAAGAGGCTGTCATCTCCCCATTGTATATCCAAGGCTCTTTTATCAAATATTAATTAACTGTATATGTTTGGGTTAATGTTTGGATTTTCTATTCTGTTCCACTGGTCTGTGGGTCTGTTTTTGTGCCAATACCAAATTGTCTTGATTACTATGGCTTCGTAGTAGAGCTTGAAGTCAGGGAGTGTAATTCCCCATTTTGTTGCTCCTTCTCAGGATTGCTTTGTCTATTCGGGGTCTTTTCTGGTTCCATATGAATTTTAGAATTATTTGTTCGAGTTCATTGAAGAAAGCTGTTGGTAGTTTGATAGGGATTGCATTGAATCTGTAGATTGCTTTAGGTAGTATAGCCATTTTGACAATATTTATTCTTCCTAGCCAAGAGCATGGGATGCACTTCCATTTGTTAGTGTCCCCTTTAATTTCTCTTGGAGTGTCTTGTAGTTTTCAGAGTATAGGTCTTTCACTTCCTTCGATAGGTTTATTCCTAGGTATTTTATCCTTTTTGATGCAATTGTGAATGGAATTGTTTTTCTGATTTCTCTTTCTGTTAGTTCATCGTTAGTGTATAGGAATGCAACAGATTTCTGTGTGTTAATTTTGTATCCTGCAACTTTGCTGAATTCAGATATTAGTTCTAGTAGTTTTGGAGTAGAGTCTTTAGGGTTTTTTATGTACAGTATCATGTCATCTGCAAGTAGTGACAATTTGACTTCTTCTTTACCAATCTGGATGCTTTGTATGTCTTGGTTTTGTCTGATTGCCGTGGCTAGGACCTCCAGTACTATGTTGAATAACAGTGGAGAGAGTGGGCATCCCTGTCTTGTTCCCGATCTTAGATGAAAAGCTTTCAGCTTCTCGCTGTTAAGTATGATGTGAGCTGTGAGTTTGTCATATATGGCCTTTATGATTTTGAGGTACTTGCTGTCTATACCCATTTTCTTGAGAGTTTTAATCATGAATGGATGCTGAATTTTGTCAAATGGTTTTCAGCCTCTATGGAGATGATCATGTGGTTTTTGTTCTTCTTTTTGTTGATGTGGTGGATGATGATGGATTTTCGAATGTTGTACCATCCTTGCATCCCTGGGATGAATCCCACTTGATCATGGTGTATGATCCTCTTGATGTATTTTTGAATTCGGTTTGCTAATATTTTGTTGAGTATTTTTGCATCTATGTTCATCAGGGATATTAGTCTGTAATTTTCTTTTTTGCTGAGGTCTTTGTCTGGCTTTGGTATTAGAGTGATGCTGCCTTCATAGAATGAGTTTGGAAGTATTCCCTCCTCTTCTATTTTTTGGAAAACTTTACAGAGAATGGGTGTTATTTCTTGTCTATATGTCTGGTAGAATTCAGAGGTGAATCCATCTGGTCCAGGAGTTTTGTTCTTGGGTAGTTTTTTGATTACTGCATCAATTTTTTTGCTGGTGATTGGTCTGTTTAGTTTTTCTATTTCTTGCTTGGTCAGTCTTGGAAGGTTGTATTTTTCTAAGAAGTTGTCCATTTCTTCTAGGTTTTCCAGCTTGTTAGCATATAGATTCTCATCATATTCTCTTATAATTCTTTCTATTTCTGTGGGGTCCGTCGTTATTTTTCCTTTCTCATTTCCGATTCTGTTTATGTGTGTAGATTCTTTTTTTCTCTTAATGAGTCTGGCTTGGGGTTTATCAATTTATTTATTTTTCAAAGAACCAGCTCTTGGTTGCATTATTTTTTTTCTATTGTTTTATTCTTCTCAATTTTATTTATTTCTTCTCTGATCTTTATAATGTCTCTCCTTCTGGTGACTTTGGGCCTCATTTGTTCTTCTTTTTCCAATTTCGCTAATTGTGTCTTTATTCATTTGGGAATGTTCTTCCTTCTTTAAATAGGCCTGGATTGCAATATACTTTCCTCTTAGAACTGCCTTTGCTGCGTCCCACAGAAGTTGTGGCTTTGTGTTGTTGTCATTAGTCTCCATATATTCTTTGATTTCTTTTTTTGATTTGGTCCTTTTAGTAAATTTACACCTCCTGCTAAACGAAATTGTTTTAAATGATTGTATAGTCACAGGATTTCCATATTCTCCTGTGGGGTCCACCTAATAAAAAGTGTAAATATGATAATAGGTCAAATATACTACTTGTGTTATAAAAAAATATTATATGACAATTTTAGTATTAAACAGAGAAATGAATGACAATGTGCTATTATGAACTGAAGTGATTACTTTGTTTAAATGAAAGAAAGATTTGACATTGGAAAACCTTAAAAACTAATATAGGTATCAAAATTTGACTCCCTATTATCTCTTAATGAAGGTAGCATATACAAAATTATAGTAGTGTACTGAGATGAATTTTAGAAAAGCATAGAAAGGAAGTTTTCTAAGTTTTCACTGATAAATATGGCATTTTTCAGGAAATATACAGCCACTTTGCCACTATATCTGGAAATATAGCAGTTAATCCATATGATGCAGCTACATTTCAAATCAAGTAAGTACAAATACTAAGCACTAAAACCTGGAAACTTGATAGAATTACAATGTAGTTAAAATGATTATTTTCTGAACTATAAGCTTTATTACTATATATATCCCTTCCCACATGCTACTTTTAACAATGAAGTAATAAATTGGCCCACAAAGTCTAATCTTGTCATGTATACTATAATTTATTACCATAATATATACCGTATTATTTAATACTATAACACATCACAATGAACGCATTCTAATGCATACAGAATTTTAAAAGCCAATATAAAATAATTAGGAACTTTCTTGCCAAGTTAAAAATCTTGTCATAAGAACATGGAATATTTCCTTCTTTTGACCAATGAAGGTAACAGTCTACAGACCTTTATTAAAAAGACGAGCAATGTAAATGTGACAGCAAAAGAAAAGAAAGCAGGAGAGTCCTTTAAGTATGTGGCATTGGCAAAGGGAATCTAATAAAGAAAATAACTAAGTTGAAACAAATGAAATGGCCAATATTTAACTAATTCTGACTACAAAAAATGGTATTTCAAATGGTTTAACCTAATATGGAGGATTTTAGTTTAACAGGAAAACTAAAACAATTAATCGCCAATTACACTTAATTGCCATAGTAGGGACAACATCTTCTAAATTCTTAAGTTTAGTAATTGGCTGGTCTGCTGGAATATTTATGCCTTCTATATTGAAAATAAAGGGGTTTTAGTGACAACTGCAAATTGAGGAACAACACTGAAGATGGAGGAGAATTCAGCAGGTGCCATACACTCCAAACTGTAGCTAATATGTGGTTCAGGTGCAGATTTAGAAATGATGACCCAGGTTCAGGACACAATGTATCTCAGGGTCATAGGATAACAATGGTTATCATGGCTTAGCAGTGAATCTGCAGGTTACCTAGCACTGGTAATTAGACCAGATACCACCCGAGGGCTAGGCTGAGCATCTTAAGATAATTATCTAACAGTTTGTATAGCACATAGATAATGTATTCCTTCCATATTATTATTAAATGTGACTGAAAGATGTGACAATATTCTTTGCTTAGAAAAATACCATGAGAAGTCTGTTATTTTAAAGTAGTAATTTAAATGTAAAGATGATTCTGAATCATGGTTTAAATAATTTTCAACAGAAACAGGAATATGATGATTAAAGTTTTGGGAGATACTTATAAGTGTATGCATATCATCAAATATTACTGCAACTTATAATTATTTGAACAGATATAGCAAAAAGAGTGAAGGATCACATGCAAGGTATTCTAACACTTTCTTCTAACTTATGGCCAATATGAAATGGTATGGCCTTCCATTTTTAAGTCCTAGGGTACAGTGAATAACCAACATAATTTTAAGAAACCTTTGACCCTAAAAACTATTACTCAGTTATTTTAATGGACTTGCCTCTATGAATTCTCTGCAACAAGTTTTTGTACCAGCAATTACCCAGAGAAATCAGATAATTAATTCAGCACTGTCACCTATTATCAGTTCCACCAAAAGATATTAAGTGAAAAGTGACTGGGAGGTGTTGAAGCTATTAGATTAAAAATAGGGTTTTGGATCACAGGTAAATTGTAATCATCAGGACCTTCATATCTGTCATTAATATGTGTATTTGAGTTAAACAGATTTACATATTAGGCTCTATAATATCCTTATAGGGAATAACACAGCAAGAAAGCAACACTCATTCAGTCAAACACATACTTCTCTGAGTCTTCCAATGAGTGGCATCTAAGTTTGCTAGCATTATATAAGCATCACAAAATACCTCAACACTTCTGACCATCTGAGGTTTCCTACTTCTGATAGTACGTATTATTCTGTGTACAGCCTCAATTCGATGCTATTAATATAAAAAATAAAAAAACATTACATAAGCAAATACCCAACAGCTAATCTGTTAGGAGTTATAATAACAAAAGGAAAAAGAATTTATGTGCATATCTAGACAATGGAAGGACTATAATCTGTCAGATACAAACAAAACAGGCATCTTATAAATGAAATACATCAAAGGTATGAAACAAGAGTAAATGACTTGGGTCATTCAGAATCTATTTTTTCTTTGCTCATTGCTATCAGAAAAAAATGTAAAAGTACTACTGGTATCTCCTAGGCTTTGAGAAATATTCAGGAATTTTGAACCAATTTTAGGTGACATCCTAATAGCAAACAATTTACAGACTAAATACTATCAGCAACATACATTCTTAGAATCCCTGAGACCTAAGAAAGGAAAATCCTGGGAAAAAAATGAATATCACAATTCAAAAAGTTTAATGTATATTTAATCCAAATACCTCATCAAGCTGAGAGCTTTGTTTAGGTGCATTTTTGGTGATTCTACTCCTTTTTGCTGCCTCTGGTTTGGTCAAAAATTCATCTTTGTTTGAATTTGCCACGCCCAGTATAATAAACAAAGTATGATATGGGTGATCCATAGACATTCTAGAGACAAGCTGTCAGAACATCATGAATTATTAGTTTTACGCAAACACACACAAAGCATGATACCAACCCGTCATTAGTGTAGCACATTCCTCACCTGCCAACCCTGTGCCAGGCATGAAGAAGGCACAGTTTTGTGTCCAAAGGACTCACTGTCCTGAAGGAGGAGGCTGCCCTATGCATAAGCTAGCACAGCATGGGGAGCTGTGGGGAAACCCAGGTGGAGGAGCCACCAATTCTCCTTGGAGAGGGGAATCCTGGGAATGCTTCCCACATAGGGAGGGCCATCCTTCTGGCAGGCAGATGGGGCTGGGAGAGGGTGCTCCAGGGAGAGTCATTGGCCTGAGCAAAGGTAGGGAAGAATAAAACAGCCTTGTGAGTTCAAGGAACTGCAAAGACTTGGATAGGGTGGGAAAGTGGGATGTGAGGTGTGGGTACAGTAGATGTAGGCAGGGTGGAGCCTTGAGTGTCACACTGAGAAGCTTGGGCTTTTTCCTACAAGGTGACAGGGAGTCTCTAAAGTTCTTAAAGAAGGACAACACGATTAAGTTTCATTGTAGAAAGACACTTTGAAAGTGTGTGGCCCAGGGGCTGGAGCTCTAGGAAACTGAGCCAGGGAGGCCAGCTAAAGGCCAGAGCATCGGGTGAGAGACAGTGAGGATGGCAAGCAGGGGGCATTTACGAGTGGTGAGGACACACAGGCAGGCTGTATTGCAGGGCTTGTTACTCTCCGTGGCTCAGAGGACCAGTATCAGCATCGCTTGGAAGAAATGCAGGCTCCCAGCTTCCCCTCCTCCCAGACCCACTGAATTGGAATCTGCAGGTTAACAAGATCCCCCAGATCATTCAGAGACATAGGAAAGTTAGAGAAGCACTGGCATGGGTACTTGGGGTCCAGTGAAGACACAGGACAGCAGAGGCCCTGTACTCGTGGAGTTCATACTCTAGGGGAGGCAGATTTGAAAAGTAACCAAGATAATTCATGGTTAACATTGAATAATTATTGTGACAAGTGCCAGAAAGGGACACATTAGGACCTGGGAAAGCATGCAATGGAGGGGCCTGAGTGGGCTTGGGGGAGGCTTTCCGGAGTAAGTTAAAGCAACAGGCAGGAGGGAACCATGAAAAGCAGGTGGAAAATGTGTGTTCATGATGGGGTGAGGAGGAGCCTTCCAAGCAGAGACCAGCACTTGTTCTGGCTGGAAGGGACTCTGGGGCCTTAGAGGAACTGAAAGAACTGGAGCAGTGTGCGAGCCAGAACAGTCACGTCATGTAGGGCCC
The DNA here is from genome assembly GCA_029783875.1 of Phataginus tricuspis. Classification (NCBI taxonomy): domain Eukaryota; kingdom Metazoa; phylum Chordata; class Mammalia; order Pholidota; family Manidae; genus Phataginus; species Phataginus tricuspis. The sequence goes on along the minus strand of JAQQAC010016209.1, from coordinate 126,134,674 downwards.
GAGGTCAGGAGGAGCCTCAGGTCAGCCTGCAAACATGCAGAGTATTTTGATTTTATCTTAAGAAAACAGGAGGAGAAAGCCCAGAGCACTATCAGGAGGCTGTCTTCAAGAAGAGAGCTAACAGCCTCCCTGGTGGGTCTTGACCACAGCCCATTCATCAGTGAAGCCTCTTGCTTTAGGCTTTTTCACTTTTGACTCTGTTCAGGAAGGTTCTATTGGGCTCATCCTCTGTATCAGACCCTATGCTAGGCAGAGGAGGGATATTATAACCATTAAGATGTGATCTGTAGTTAAGAACACTACAGTTCAATAGTGACGCCTGATTTGTTACAGACGCTCATAGTCAAACCAAGAACTTCCAGTTAATCATTCCCTGTGTCTTCTTACATAGACTGCTTCTGAGCCAACTTTCCCTCTTCCTCTACTTATACATTTGATTTTTTAATACAAATTTTTATATTTTTCTTGGTTTCAGGTCATCCCTCCATGTGGGGAGCCATTGGCCAACTCAGGGTCAGGTGCCCAGATAGTAATGAGTTAAGTTTCAACTCAGGGTGACCATTTTTGGAATATCAGCAGCTTGCACTTTGTGGTTAGGGGCTTTTTCTTTGTTTCTGTTTTCATATACAAACTGTTCTGCAAGATGGCGCTTGCCGGATGAGCATGGGGAGGTGCTCAGGCATTTTGGTGGGCTATGACATTGGTCTGCCTGTGTTCCGGGTATCTCCCTATTGGTGGCATAAGCCTTCTGCGAACGTGATCAGCTCGTGGACACCGTTTGCTTGCATTATGTGCCTTCCTGCTTGAAGAGCTTGTGACTGCTTAAACTTTATGTTGACTGGCCCATGAATGTTATATATACTCTGCTGCTTCCACAAATAAACAAGACTTGATCAGGAATTTGTCTTGTCTCCATTCTTTGTGTCTCTTGTTTCCTTCCCAATTCCCACTCCCCCTCTCCAGGTCCTCGTTGCAGTCCCGTGGGCCAGGATATTTTGACGCACAACGTGGGGCTCGAGAACAGGGGGATCCGTGAGGAACACAGATCGGTGAAAGGCCTGAGAAAGTAAATCGAAACTAGTGACGGCTTCGGGGGAGCCTGCCCAGATGAAGTGGTCCGGGAAGTGATCTGTGATTATGGGACAAGAAATAAGCAGTAGAGAAACTTTTGTTAATAGTTTAACAGATGCTATAAAGGCATTAAAAGAAAACAATTAATTGAATTTTTTCAGTTTTTACAAAAGTTCTGTCCTTAGTTCCTGCAAGAGGGAACAATAGATGAAAAAAAGTGGAAAAGAGTGGGTGATGCATTAAACGATTATTACACCACTCTTGGACCTGAAAAGGTCCTGCTAACTGCATTTCCCTACTGGAATTTGATCAATGAAATAATTTCATTTAGGCATGTTAATCCAGAAATAGCAGCCATAGTGGAAAAGAGAAAAACCGTTTTATAAGAAATGAAAGAGGCCTCTCGTTGTGGCACACCTGAATCACTTAAAGACGATCAGGGAGGTTACCATCAAAAAGAGACCATTAATAAAGACGATGGAGAAGATTTGACCTCCCTCAATAGTGATTCCGAGGATCACTTAAAAAGGGGAGCCAAGCCTAAAGTCCCTAATACGATTAAGAAAATTTATCCTGACTTAAAAGTGGCTAAGGAAAGTTATCCTGTTGCAAGTCCACCCACAAAAGGTTCCAAAAATTGTAACTGTAAAGGAGGGACCTGATGAGGGGCTCTCTCCATCTGAAGATGAAGAGTTAGAAGAGGAGGCAGCCAAATATCATAATCCTGATCGGTCCTCCCTTAAACATCCCCCTCCTTATACACCTCCACCTTTTGTCTCCTCAGCCCCTTCTCCATCAGCCCCTCCGCCATCCGCTATGACATTTCCCGTAATTGACCCACATAAAGACTTAGAAGATAAAATTGCTTACTTAAAAGAAAAAATTTGTCTTGAAAATGAGCATCAGACTTTAATAGCTGAACTCCAGAAATTAAAAATAGGAAAGACAGAAGTCTCAGAACAACCCCCACAGGCCCCAACATTGTTAACAAGAGGAGCTACCCATACAAAGCCTGTGAAGGTCTCTAGTGCCCTACTAGACTTAGAGACACCTGAGGCTTTTCCAGTGTCTGAGACCACTGACGCCCAGGGTCAAGCATGGAGACATCATAATGGCTTTGATTTCAAGGTTATAAAAGAAATAAAAACAGCTGTAGTGCAATACGGGGCGACAGCACCCTATACAATGGCAATTGTTGAATCCGTAGCAGACAATTGGCTTACACCTGGCAATTGGCACACAATCGCTCGAGCAACCTTATCTGGGGGAGATTATTTGCTATGGAAATCAGAGTATATTGAGACTTGTAAAGAAACTGCCAGACGTAATGCACAGGCCAATAATGGATGGATTTATGACATGCTTGTTGGAGAAGGCAATTATGTGAGCAGTGATGTACAAATGCAATATCCTCCTGGGCTTTACTCACAAATTCAGACCGCCGGTATGAAAGCTTGGCGCAGATTACCTACTAAAGGGGACTTGAGCGCTTCTTTAACTAATATAAAACAAGGGCCTGATGAGCCTTTCTCAGAATTTGTCCATCGGTTGATTACAGCCACCAGTAGGGTTTTTGGCAATGCTGAAGCCGGTACTGAGTTTGTTAAACAATTGGCCTGTGAAAATGCTAATTCCGCCTGTCAAGCGGCTATACGGCCTTATAGAAAGAAAACTGACCTGTCAGGATATATACGTCTCTGTTCAGATATCGGGTCAGCTTACCAACAAGGCTTAGCTATGGCCACCGCCCTTCAAGGGTTTACTATCAAACAAATGTTAGCTTAGCATAGTAAAGGGAAATGTTGCAAATGCGGGCTCGAGGGTCATTTCGCTAAAAATTGTAATACAGGAAGGGATAGTCATGTTAAAATGCCTGGCCTTTGTCCTAGATGCCGGAGAGGCAAACACTGGGCCAATGAATGCAAATCAAAGACAGATGTTCAAGGACAAGAATTGACCCCCCTGTCGGGAAACAGGTATCCGGGCCAGCCCCAGGCCCCCAAACCCAAAAGACAAGTTTATGGGGCGATAAAATTTGTTCCTCAAGTAACAAACAATCCATTTCACAGCTCTACAGAGCAACCCCAGGGAGCGCAGGATTGGACCTCTGTGCCTCCACCTACACAGTATTAACACCAGAAATGGGAGTACAAGCCCTCCCTATGGGGGTGTTTGATCCTTTACCTACAGATATGATTGGCCTTCTCGTAGGACGTAGCAGTTCTACCATGCAAGGGCTCCAAGTCTTCCCAGGAGTTATAGACAATGATTACACTGGAGAATTAAAGATCATGGTTTCTTCTCCTTCCAATATTACTACAGTTACCACAGGCCAGAGGCTTGCTGAATTGTTGCTTCTCCCTCTCATTATAACCACTCATCTCTCTAAAGCTGATCATAGAAATGATCAGGGCTTTTGGCTCTTCTGATGCCTATTGGGTGCGACAGGTTACAACTACTAAACCTATGATGACTTTATGGCTAGATGGCAGAGAATTCCAAGGATAAACTGATACAGGGGCTGACGTGACCATTCTTAAGAAGGAAGGTTGGCCTGCACAATGGCCCCTTGTGCCTACCTTTACTAATCTTAAAGGTATAGGCCAGAGCCAAAATCCTGAAAAAAGTAGTAAAGTACTGATCTGGAAAGACAAAGAAGGCAATCAAGGAACTATCCAACTGTTCGTTCTTGCTGGGTTGCCCATCAATTTATGGGGGCGTGATATTTTAACACAAATGAAAACTATAATGTGTAGTTCTAATGAAATCATAGTTGCTCAAATGTTGAAACAGGGATATACTCCAGGCTCAGGACTAGGAGAAAACCAGTCTGGAATTACACACCCAATACTGCCGCAGATAAAATATGATAGAGCAGGATTGGGAAATTTATGCTAACGGTCACTGATAATCCTGCACCCCATGCCGATCAGATAGCATGGAAGAATGATGATCCTGTATGGGTTGATCAGTGGCCTCTTTCTGTTGAAAAATTACAAGCAGCGCAACAGTTGGTGCAGGAACAGTTGACTGCGGGACATATTGTTGAAAGCAATTCTCCCTGGAATACTCCTATATTTGTCATAAAAAAGACATCAGGAAAATGGAAGTTACTACAAGACTTGAGGGCTGTAAATAAAACTATGATACTTATGGGAGCCCTACAACCTGGCCTGCCTTCTCCCGTGGCTATACCTTTAGGATACTATAAAATTATCATTGACCTCAAAGATTGCTTTTTCCCCATTCCTTTACATCCCCTAGACCAAAAGCGCTTTGCGTTTAGTATCCCTTCTATCAATTTTAAAGAACCTATGAAAAGATATTGGAAGGTTTTACCCCAAGGCATGGCCAACAGCCCTACCCTTTGCCAAAAATTTGTCTCCTCTGCTATACAGTGTGTGCGAGATTGTTGGATTGACTTATGCATTATACATTATATGGATGATATTCTTATTGCTGGAACCAATGGTCAACAAGTGCTATGTTGCTTTGGTGATTTAAAATGGGCTTTGCGTACTCAAGGACTACAAATAGCTCCAGAAAAGGTCCAATTACAAGACCCCTATATTTATTTAGGATTCCAATTATTAGGGTCTCGTATTTCTACGCAAAAAGTAGAACTTAAAATAAATGCCTTGAAGACCTTAAATGATTTTCAAAAACTTTTAGGAGACATTAATTGGCTTAGGCCCTATCTAAAATTAACCACTGGAGAACTTAAGCCCTTATTTAATATATTAATAGGAGATACATACCCCAAGTCTCCAAGAACTTTAACAGATGAGGGGCGCCAGGCCTTAAAAATAGTCGAAAAAGCCATCCAAAATCAGTTCATTACTGCCATTAATTATGAACAACCTTTATATTTCATTGTTTGTAAAACGGCTGTTACACCTACTGCTGTTTTCTGGCAACAAAACCCCATAATGTGGGTACATTTGTCGTCATCTCCCTCAAAAGTAATTTATCCTTATTATCAGGCCATTGCAGATATCATTATGTTAGGATGAGAACAAGGAAAAAGATATTTTGGAAAAGAGCCTGATGTTATAATTCTGCCATATTCTGTAGAACAAATAAATTGGCTTTACAGATTGTTGGCCTATTGCCTGTGCCTCCTTTTCAGGAATAATAGATAATCATTACCCCAACAATAAGCTTCTTCAGTTTTTGAGTACCCATGAGTTTGTTTTTCCTATCAAAACCTCCTTCAAACCAATAGATAAAGCTTTAACTGTGTTTACTGATGGGTCTTCCTCTGAACGAGCTGCATATGTTTATGAAAATCAAGTTATATCCTTCTTGATAAAAGCAAAATCTGCACAGCTAGTAGAATTACAGGCATTTATTGCTGTTTTTTCTGCCTTCCCAAATAAAACATTTAATTTGTTTACAGACAGTTCTTATATTGCCCACTCAGTACCACTATTAGAGACAGCTGCTCAAATAAAACACGTCTCTGAAGCGGCTTCCCTTTTTAGACAATTGCAAGGCTTAGTATGGCAACGTGCTTATTCATTTTTTATTGGCCATCTGAGAGCTCATACTGGCCTGCCAGGGCCACTATCCCAAGGCAATTCACTGGCAGACATGGCCACCCGAACAGTCCTCATTACCCAAGTTCAGAATAATCTCCAGGTTGCAACTGAAACACATGCCCTCCATCATTTAAATGCACATACCTTAAGATTGATATTTAAAATCACCAGAGAACAAGCCCACCAAATAGTAAAACAATGTAAGACTTGTGTTACTTTTCTTCCTGTCCCACACCTTGGTGTGAACCCTAGGGGGCTGGTACCCAATGCGCTTTGGCAAATGGATGTTACACATTGTCCTGAATTTGGAAATCTCAAATATATACATGTTACAATAGATACTTATAGCGGCTTTATTTTTGCCTCATTACAAGCAGGAGAAGCTTCTAAACACGTTATTGCCCACATGTTACTAGCCCTGTCCACCTTAGGTAAACCATCACAATTAAAAACAGACAATGGGCCTGGATACACAGGAAAGAACTTTCAAGTTTTCTGTAGACAACTCAATATCCAACATATTACTGATATTCCTTATAACCCACAGGGACAAGGAATTGTTGAGAGAGCTCATTTAACCCTTAAAAATACCATCAACAAGTTAAAAAAGGGGGAATGGTATCCCGTAAAGGGGTCCCCAAGAAACATCCTTACTCATGCCCTCTTTATTTTAAGTTTTTTTAAATCTGGATGATAGTGGGCGTTCTGCCGCTGACCGTTTTTGGCACTCTAATACCAAACAAGACTTTGCAACAGTACTCTGGAAAGATCCACTGGATAATCAATGGCATGGCCCCGACCCGGTACTAATATGGGGCAGAGGTGCCGTTTGCATATTCTCTCAAAAACATGATGCCACTAGATGGCTGCCAGAAAGGCTAGTAAGACAAGTAAATACTAACAGTAAAACCTCCAGGGAGACACCAATGCCCTGAGAGTCGCCTTCCTTTTGCCCTCTTACAGAACCTCAAAAGAAGCAATGGATCGTGTCTTCCTAACCCTCCTCCTGCTGATGAGATTTTGCAGTACATATGGCAAGCCGCTCCCAGAATCAGAAACAACGTATTGGGCTTTTGTACCTGATCCGCCTATTCTATGCCCTGCAAAATGGGAAGGACCTGAAGTTGTCATGTTTGTAAATGACACCAGGCGACTCGGACATCCCGGAGTTGGTACTCCCACTTATGATACTAGAAAACTAAACTTGACAACCCGGTCTCGTGGCACACCCATCTGCCTTACTGGGAAGGAGCAGTTGAAGCCTTGCATCAGCAATTTCACCACCACAGTGTTTTTCGCTGGGTACACGGGTATAATTACCATTCCTTACCCCTCCAACGAAACATGTAACATAACCAACATGATCACACCAGAAGGAAGGCGATTGTGTGATCAAGCGCCGCTCCCAATGAATGACTCCATACCTTGGGAGCATTGCATTCAAAGGACACCCTCTGACTGTGGTGATTTCCTAGACTTCAGTGGAGGAACTAACAGCGTGGAAATTCAACTTGGAAAATGGGTCATAAAGTTTCTGCAGGGATGTGGACATCAAAAAAGGGACACCCGCAAACATATCTGTGGAAGGTCAGTGCAGCCAGTGGTGGCGTTACGTTTCTTCAAGGCAAAGACTACAACCTAGATACTAACACTTCTACAGTAGCAGCATGCATGAACCCTCCCTACACGTTCGTCAAAGGACTGCTGACACTAGAAAAGGACGATGACACTATATGGAATATAACTTGTAAGGATTGTATGGTATCTTCTTGTGTCAGTGGAGCTTGGGGAAATGATACTATCTTAATAGTACAGAGCCCCTCCTATATTTGGTACCCCGTGAATGTTTCATCCCCATGGTGTCCCAATGCGAGTACATGTGCATTACAAAAGCTGGAACATCAGCTACAGCACCGAGAAAAATGGGCAGCAGGGCTTGCTCTTGTTGGTATTCTCGCTTTTCTTAGCATATTAACTTCTGCTAAACCCACTGCCGTAGTATTAGCTACTGAAGCATAAGAGGCCGCCTTTGTAAATTCTTTAGCAGCTAATGTATCTGAAGCCCGAGGGCTGCAAGAAACCATTGACACAAAAATAGAGAAAAAATTACAAGCGTTAGAACAAACTGTGTTGTATATGGGTGACCAAATTCAGATAGTAAAAACGTCAATGAAACTGCACTGTCATGGTAGTTATGGAGATATATGTGTAACAAAAATGCCTTACAATCAGTCTCAATATCCATGAAGAAAAGTACGTGCCCGTTTGTTAGATGTATTCCATAATAACAATGATACTATAGATGTTAGAAAATTACATTGCTTGGTGTTAGCGTTCCAGCAAGCGCATTTTGATCCTGATGCTCAACAAGTAGCGGATGATATTGTGGCTGCCTTAACGTCCTGGCTCCCTTCTACACACTCATTTTTTCAGCTACTTAGTCCAATTATTGATGCCTTATCAACAAACTCCTACAGTTCATTAGGCACCAAGTAGAATCTATTAAGATTCGTGAAATCCAAGTGCACTACCAACAGTTGGAGCGTGATGAAAGAGAGAGAGACCTATATGTGGCTGGGAATAGACCCCACTAATGAATGACAATGCAGATTGGACAGTCAAAGACGGGTAAGAATAGCAAGGAAGGTACCAACCTAAGACAGGACACAGACCATTGCGGTCTGTGTACCAATGACGGGTAAGGGTCTTCCTGTGCTATATCAACCTAAGACAGGCACACTCTGCATTATCCCCCTAGTCCATAAATAAAATTAAAAAAGGGGACATGTAGGGAGCCGTTGGCCAACTCAGGGTCAGGTGCCCAGATAGTAATGAGTTAAGTTTCAACTCAGGGTGACCATTTCTGGAATATCACAGCTTGCACTTTGCGGTTAGGGGCTTTTTCTTTGTTTCTGTTTTCATATACAAACTGTTCTGCAAGATGGCGCTTGCCGGATGAGCATGGGGAGGTGCTCAGGCATTTTGGCGGGCTATGACATTAGTCTGCCTGTGTTCCGGGTATCTCCCTATTGGTGGCATAAGCCTTCCACGAACGTGATCAGCTCGTGGACACTGTTTGCTTGCATTATGTGCCTTCCTGCTTGAAGAGCTTGTGACTGTTTAACCTTTATGTTGACTGGCCCATGAATGTTATATATACTATGCTGCTTCCACAAATAAACAAGACTTGATCAGGAATTTGTCTTGTCTCCATTCTTCGCATCTCTTGTTTCCTTCCAAATTCCCACTCCCCCTCTCCATGTCCTCATTGCAGTCCCACGGACTGGGAAACCTCCAGCCTACTAGATCTTCTCAAATATTGCTTCACTAGTCAGTGTACTAGTGCTCTCTCTCAATTCATGCCACATGCAGACCTGAAGAATATGTCTTCTATTTGTTAATTTAAAATCTTACTTTAAAAATTGGTGGCAGGACTCAGAAAGCTTTTAAGGCCCCGGCATGGCAGTTGTAGAGATTCCCTTCTGGGTGATTATTGATTGATTAATGAGCGTATGTTGGGTAACATACAGCATTTTTTCCTGGGAAGCATCTCTCAATGTTGTAGCTGAAGATATGTAAGTGCCCTATTGAGGGGACCCCACAGCACCTGTGAACACCGAGGTCACAGTGTTTATGAACTTGTGTTTCATTCTGTCACATTTCTGACCATCAGTGTGGGGCCACTGTCATGCTCATTGCCACAGACCTGACGCCCAGCAGAGCTACTGCGTATGGTGGACACTCAGTACCCAGTCATTCACTGACTAGCTTGCATAATGTGTTATGTACTGGAAGAAGTTGTACAAAATGGCCAGGCTATCTGAAACACTTTAGGGATGGAAATATAAAGGTCGGCCCTCACAGGCTTCCCGGGCCTGTGGCCAGTTCAGCTCTGCATGAATTAATACTGAGGGCAGACATTCATTCCTGAGTCAAACGCACAGCACCGTGTGCTTTGCTCTCGGGAACATTTCCTGATATTTTGCCAAAGTTTTTTAGTCTCTTTAGTTTACCCTAGAGATTGGAAATTGATGAAGTGAAATCCGGAGAACAGAGGTGTGTAACTCCTTCTGTACATATGGACCCCCAATTTGATCAGCAGGATATGTCAAAAGGGCTGAATTTTTCCAGCAAAACTCTAGTTAACAGGTATACCAAAGCCACAGTTTAATGTGGCAAAGCTCAACAGTAAAAATAATGAAATCCTTCTCTATGATGTGATGTTAACTATCTAAACATATTTGTAGTTCTTCATACTATCCCTGCATGTCTCACTTCTCTTTTTCTTTAACTGAACTAGGGTACCACATGCTCATTTTTGAAATTTGCTTTCATTAATTCCTCATTACCTTGATTTTCCCCCCTTACTTCATCTGAATTTCTGTCAGTTTGGCAAAAATACTTGGTAACATTCATTGGGACTTTTCTACATCACACATCGCAGTTCTATGATAGAGACTTCACAGTCATGATCTTATTTAATCTTCATCTATAAGAAGTATGGATATGACTGACCACCCTTAATTTAATAAAAATGAAATAGATGAGGGAGGTTAAATTATCCACACATTTATGTTGATTTCTGTCCCTCCTCCATCTGATGTGTTGCAGAGCTGCGGTTTGAATGAGGCCTTATTTTAGAGCCCAGAACACGCGCTTTACAAAGGGCTCACAGACCTGGAGTGCCACTCAGAGTGCGATGTGTGCTGGTGAACCTCATTTGCTCTGTCACTTTCTGGGCAAAAGGAATCTCCCATTGGAAAGCAAAAGGTAGAGGAGGGGAGATGAGTGGAATGGGAGAAAGCAGGGGGATCCTATCTCCTGGGATCCCAGGAAAAATCTTTCATGTCTGGACCTTTGGAACTGGATGGATATTGTACAGATTTATTAGCCTATACTAGTGTGTTTCTCCATCAATAAAATATTTATTTAATGATTGAGTTTGAGATCTAATTTTAGTTTTAAATGTCCCAAGTAGCTGTGTGAACACTTTTTTCCCCTCAAATACATATTGTGTGATAACTCTGTTTCTTGTCTATGAACATTTCAGGTAAAGGATCCACAGGAGCAAAGGTGTGATTCTGATAGAAGGAGAATTAGATGTGGGAACAGCCTAGGTTCACGCTGGAGAGCTCATGAGACCAAGATTCTGTTTTTCAATATGAAAAATTACTTATTACCCTTAAAAACACACAGAAAGAGAAAAATCAGTGTGTGTACTTTCACAGGCAGTGGAAATGTGAACATCTGAGCAACTGAACTGAAGCTAGTTTCAGAGAGAGCATTTTGCTGAAATTGAGAGTGACCGGTGTGCACATAAGTCATTACACGGGATGCATGAGACCTGAGGATCAGGGAACACACAGCACCGCAATGTCCCCTAAGGGGGAAAAAGGGGCAATGATTGGGAAAATGATGGAAGCATGCAAAGTGCATAAAATCAGCTGTAAGACTATGAGACATAAGCCACAGTACTATGTGTTTGGGGCTGCAGTCACAAAGACCTAGATAGAAAATAAAAACCTGTACTTCCATGTCTGAGTCATCTGTGTCCTTCACTCTCTCAGCTCTTCCTCCGACTTTCTAATTTCTTAAGCCTTTGTTGAAAAGTTCTGTTTCATCTGAGAAAAAAAGGGTGGGTAAAGGGATAATGCTTTCACCTGAGCAAACCAGATGTGGTGGGCTCCAGGGAGTAACTCCGTGGTTTTTGCTCTGCTTATATAAAAACACCTTAAGGAAGCTGAAATATTTCAAATGTGTAATAAAAGCTGAATAGAAGAATGGTTTGGAGCCATGAATGAGATGAAAGACAGAGCTGTGCCAAGCAAGCACAGGGCAGTTAATCATCTCAGCTAGAGATCAACAAGAAAAATCCAGTGGACCCCTTGGAGATGCAGAGGACCTGGCTTCCAGTGCAGAAATGGCTCTGACACCTAAGTTACTGAGCTGGGTACCAAGCCTGCTGTTTCTGCTCTGTCCAAGTCATTCCATGAAAACTTAAAATAAGCCTGAAACTACACAGTCTTACCCCTTATAGAAGCCTTATGTAATGTATGCAAATGTGCATCTGAACTATTAGGCTTCTATTTTTTTCCCCTCCAAGCTGCACTTAATAAGTAAAAGCTTGTGAAAGCCTAGAGATTTCTAAAATAAGTGTTTATCTGGGAACATCTCTAAAGAAAACCTGAAGAATGGTGTCTTGAGAGTTGGCGAGAGATTAGGAGAAAAGGCTCTGTGTGGAGGGCGAGGCTGTTGGGCTCTGGCGCCAGTTTAGTGCCTTTGAACTGTCCTTGCAAGCTATTTAAGCCTCCCAGGGTTGAAAGATACTATGTCCACGTGGGAGAAATTTAAAAATGAGGGTCAGAAAGCTTGCTTTTGAATCCCAGCCTTGTCATTTATAAGCTGTGTGACTGTCAAAGAATTCAATATTTGGCGGCTTGTTTCCTTGTCTATAAAACAGGAGGAGAGCTGTACGTAGTTCATAGGGTGGTGTGAGGGAAAAATGAGACAAGGTACAAAAAAATACTTTTCAAACTGTAAAGGCCAGTAGCTGAGTAGGCCTTTGCTATCACTTCCCCGTTTATCAATGCCTGAGAGAATACTGAGAGCATAAAAGACAGCTAACAAGGCATTTATAACAGAAAGTCCCAAGTACTGCTTCACAATTCACTGCCCCAAGTAAGGCCATCCTTCAGTTCTGTTGATAAAGGCAAACACAAACTAATCAGAAAGCCAGCCTCATCTAGAAGATGCATAAAACATTTTCCACCTACATTCAAAGAACAGTTTTTTAGAAGATGTTGGGGGCTGGGTGGCTTGGAGGGGACAGTGCCACACAAAAGCATTTGCTAGATTCTGGGGTGGGTGGGGGGAGGAACACAATAATTTAAGAGGTGTAAGATAACTGAAAATATCACACAAAAAGCTTTGCACTCCACCTTCGCTATAATCCGATTCTGTCACTGAGTACAATGTCCCTTCACAAGAACCTGAAGCCAGCATCAGGGGCAGTGCAGCAGTTTTCCACCCAGCAACAGGATGATGTCAGCGGCGAGAAGAACAACCAATCAGCACGCAGAATGAATCAGAGCACACTGGGATTTTGCTCAATGGTCTCCTAGCAAAGCAAGCTCAACTCTGAAGTGCAGCAGCTATTTGCACTTCCTCTGCACTTGAAGCTGAGAGACTGAATGGCTCCTTAGCTGAAAGGGTACCGTTCGGTGTGCAAGCACTTACAATTATTTGCATCCAAACAGTCTATGGGTAGCAAGACTCACATCTGTGCTTTTCTGCAA
>JAQQAC010016209.1:126101562-126121267 GCA_029783875.1 Phataginus tricuspis | reverse complement strand
AAAAGAAGTAAATGAACAAATTAAATAATTACAATTTGTAATGAGTGCTATGGAAAAGTGGATACCAGACAGTATAAGGTAGGGGACCAACTTTAAATAGGGGATGGCCTCTCTCAGATGATATTTAAGCTAAAAAAAACAAAGGTTAGAAGAAGCCAGCCACACAAAGGGCTTGGAAGAGTGCTTCCAGCACAGGGGACAAGAAACAAGATTAGTATTACTAGGCACACTTTGCCAGCTTAGAGGGCTCGCTGCCCTACACCATACAGGACAGGAGCTACAGCTGGAAGTGTTTGGCAGAAAGACAGAAATGAGTGGGATGAAAAGGAGAGGGGGCCCCCCAAAGATGACTCAGGGAGTTGATCAGATAGAGCCAGAGAGCCAGAAATGACTCAGAAAGTTAATCACATGAATCCAAAGGGTCTAAGAGGGACTCAGGAAATGTCCAGGGACCCCCCGAGATAAGAAACATCAGAGGCACAGGCACAGCACAGCCCCTGTCCTCACTTCACCAATCAGAACCAGCCTAGAGGGCTGACAGCTGTCAATCAAAGGCCTCTCTGCCCTGCCAAAACCACATGAAAGAAGCTTCAGAATGAGCATCAGGGCCTGTGTTACCTTAGGCAGCCCCGCTCTGTTACTCTCTGCAGAGTGTATTAAACTTACTTTGCTTTCTTGACTTTGGTTTCTCGCCTCACTATATCTGACTTCCCTGCGACATGGAGCCAAGTTCCTTCCCAACAGAACTGGCCTTGAACGGACACGTGTCCTATATTGCTATCTGTCTACTCTGGGACTCCGCTCCCCAGCTGGCTGTCCTAGTTAGCATACCAACTGAAGGAAGCACTGGCTGGCAGTAGCACACTGTGGCCTGAGTCTCCACTCAAGGTCATCTTCTGCCATTGGTGCACTCTCCAGAGTCCTTCCAAGGTAAAGACCGATCCCCAACTCGGAGTGTGCTAGCCTCCAGCCCCTACCAGACAGGCTAGGCCTGAGCCTAAGGTGAAATACAGGTTGCTGCAACTTCTCTCAGTAGTGTCTGGCCTGGCCTTCTTTATTTCAGAAACCCCTCCAAACTTCTGGCACATAAATAGCAGATGGCACCCTTCTTGGTCCTCTGGGTTTTCAACCATTATAGATCTTCTGATCGTTTCAATGGGCATTTGAAATGGAGGAGACAATTAAACACTTACTCAGACATCATCAGTGGCTGCCTGAACCAAAAGTCTCCAGCATGTTTTAATCTGCCCTCTACCACTGGTTTCTTCCCTACTCTGAAAGAAAATTATTTACAAGTTACCCTGAACAGAACCTCCCAGTGTGGTACCATTAGTATTACATGAGATGATTCTAACTGGAACACAGTTGAATATTTATGCATGTATTTAATCTTTGCTATTTATGTATTTATTTTAAAAGGAGAGAAAAACATGTGACTAGCATATCAAACCTACCATGACACCAAACAAGGGTGACATCACTCACCATATGGCAAACCTTTATAAAATCCCCTTTAACAGCCCTGTTATTTCATTCCTAGGAGCAACTGGCCTTTCTTCTCTCCAGAATCTCCTGTCAGCCAGCTCCCAAGTCTTCTCAGGATCTTCCTCTTCAACCTATTGGGCTTCCATCTCTTTCCCTTCCCCCATCGCTTTTCATATGCAGACTAACCCCATCCTCTATGTCTTAATTTGCATCAGTACACTTATTAACATGCTCAGCAAACAAAAGATTAGGAGCCAGCTTCCTTAAATGGCAGCAAGAAATGGTGAAGAACCAATTATGTTTCCGTGTTACAAAGAATTTTTCGTTTTTAATTTCCGTGTACAAAAAAAACCCAAAATGAAACTGAACTCTAACTACATTCCAAAGGAGAAAAAAAACAGACTCAAAGGTGCAGGCTTCATGGACATGTGACCTGTGCAATCTAAAGTCTGGCTCTTAGAAGGGTTCTAATGCTTGCTTTAATGTTCTGCTATCATCTTGAAACTCGTAATACATTTTGAACAAGGGACCCTACATTTCCATTTCGCAAATTATGTTGCCAGCTCTGCTCTGCAGCAAGTTCTTTTCAGATGAGGGACTGGATTAGACTGAGGAAACAGAAGGCAAGCAGTGGCTAATGGCATCAGCTTGAGGAGGATTCTGCTGGGGTTTTAGTAAACTGAGGAACTACCCATGCTGCAGTCATTCTGGACCTTGGCCTCAACTAGACCTGAATTTGTATGCTGGCTCTGCCACATCTAGGTGGTGAACTTCGGCACATTAATAAACTTATCTTTGCCTCAGTTTACTCATCTGCAAAATGGGGATACTGTTTATTTTGAAAGATTATAAGGATTAAATAAAATCATACATGAAGTGCTTAGTATAATGGAAAGTGAATATTTTGTCATATGTCTTTCATTGTTTTATTGTTTATAATTTTAAATGTAATATTACTTTGTTTTCAGGATATCTATTTTAATAAATAATTCTCTGAGGTGAGCATCCAACATGGAGTTGCTTATGTCAGGCTTGCCTGCTTTCACGCCAGCTGCCTCTGTGAACATACCCCACCCTAACAGGCGTGCCGGTGAACGCCCAGACCAGGTAACTCCATGTGTCAGGTGTGCCGGTGAATGCCCAAACTGGGTAACACCACATGAGGACTGTCCCCTCTTATGTCCGACCCCGGATGGATGGACTGGACTATATAAGGGACTGCACACAGAGCCCCCGTGGCAAGCTCGTCCCAGAGTCCCTGACGCCGGACCACAGACATGTGCTCCGAGGCCTGCTCCTGCTCATCTGCCTGCGCTCCTGCTCCATCACAGATTCGTCCCTCCACTGGAACTGTCTCTGCTGCATCGCTTGCCCCTTGGGACAGACGAGAGGCTGATTGGGACAGCCCAGACCCGAACCATCCATCGTGACCAGTATGAGATGTATTGATATGTGATAGGTGTGATTTTCGGATATGCTTTGTTTCCACTTGGAGTGTTGTGTGAAAGGAAATAGCAAAATAAACCGTGTGATTTGTGCAACCTTAAGGGAGTTAAGCTCCTTACTCCATCGCCCTGTGAATCCACACTTCCTGACCAGCTCACGTCATTCTCTTAAGAGCAAATATGACCAGTTTTCCATTTATAACTGTGCTACAGTTTCCTTTAAAATAAATATGTTTATATAAAAATGTGACATCGTTTAAAGAAAAGTACAATAACTGGTAGCATTAAGACAATCAGAAATTGTGAAGGTGTTATACAAACCACTGAGATGGAAGAAACACCCATCTGGTGAACTCTTCTCAATTTTTAGACAAGGTAACTGAACCCTGAAGAGGTACATTGACCATCAAGGTTCACACAGCAAGTCAGTGGCAGAATAAAGACAACTCGGGTCTCCTAACTATTAGTTCAGGGCTCCTCCAACTACAGCAGATGCACAAATGGTTAAAACGAGAGCAAGCTTAGTGCTTAATGAAGTACATGGCAGGCAGCCAGACATTCTGTCTGTGCACTGCCTCATTCATTCTCCAAGGATAACAGAGAAATCAAGTGTTCTAATATAATAATATAGAAATTAGTCATGTGGTTTTGTCCATGGAACTAAAGCATTCTGAAAATATTACCGATTAGTCAATCTTTATTTCTCATTTTATTTTATCTTCCTGAAAAGGATGTGCAGTCAGGACTAACCCAATAGGTTACGAAGAATAGGTGGAGGAGGTGGGGTCAAACTCCCAGTCCCAAGTCTGCTCATCTCTTCATCCTATATGTCAGTAGTCTACATGGCTTCTGCATAAATATTACCTGAAAAGCAACATGGCTTGGAAGTCTAAATGACAATACAAACTGGAGATATCCCAGAGTTACCCCAGATCCCTCAACCTCAATTCCCCTGTGTGGCATAAGTCTAAGGGAATTTAGAAGGGCCTGTCTAGGAAGGAAAAGGGGAATTTCAGCTCTAGGTCCATGTGCCCTGCTTTCACCATAATACTCCAGAGCCATGGCCAAATTATCTTACCTCCCAATGTCTTTTAGTTTGCTAGGATAATTGAAACAAAGCACCACAAATTAGGTAGCTTAAAACAACAGAAATGTATTGTCTCACAGTTCTGTCTCACAGAAAATCAAGATTCAACTGGGTTGGTTACTTCTGAGGACGGCAAGGGAAAGCCTCTCTCCCTGGCTTGCAGACGGTTATCTTCTCCCTGTGTCTATTCATACAGTCTTTCCTCTATGAAAGTCTGTCTGTGTCCAAATTTCCCCTTTTAATAAAGACATCAGTCAGATTAGATTAGGGCTCATCTCATTTTAACTTGATTATCTCTATAAAGACCTTTTCTCCAAATAAGGTCACATTATGAGGTACAAGGGGTTAAAATTCCAACTTTTTGGTGGGGGAACACAATTCAACCCATAACACATTGCATTTAGTTACATGAAGTTAATCGTTTTAAATGCAAAATGATATTTAATCCATTCAGTCACATATTACCTCCTAGGGATCTGGGAAATCTGACAATATAAAGAATGAATCATGAATTACTGTAGGAGAAAACATGTTAAACCTATATTGGACAAAGTCTTCATGGAAATAAAGAAGTCACACTGAATAACCATATTCTTTTTCTGTAGGAGTTTTCTTCAAAATAGAAAAAGAAAATGAACACACAAACTAAGAAAAAAAGATGTACAATTCAGAGTTTTGTTTTTTACTTTTCCAAAGAATGAAAAAGCTCTCTGTAAGGTTCTCAACTGTATTTGTAACTAACATTTACAAATACAGCAGTAGTAATTCAGAAATACTTTGGTATTTTAGACAAATAGGAAAAATAAATATGAATAATTTGAAGCAATATGACCTGCAAATGATCATTAAAAAGTATCTTAAATATGTTTCAAAGGGCAGAAATCATATGTTTCTAAGGTAAGATGATAGTTGGTAAAAAGAATGCATAGCATATATTCTTTTTAACTTTGAATTTCATCCCTCACACAGTTATAAATCCACACAGTTGTGACATAGACATACTATATAGAGGTGTCTGTTCCTTTTACTTAAATAACTTTGCACTTATTGCCTTCTACTTTGACTGTGGGAGGACTTTGGTTGGGGGGATGGAAAGACTTTGGGGAGGGCAGGGAGAGAGAAGCCATTAAGATTAGACGTATGGATGGTGTAAGGTTTCTGGGCTTGAGGCTGGAGCTTGAGGGAAGGAGGAAGACCATGGAAAAGCCAAGGCTTTTATGCAGATGAGGAGATAGAATAACCCTGTGAGGGGGTTGGGAGGGAGGGCAGCACATGAAAGGTAAGGTAGAGAAGGTCCTTTTGAGAAAGCCATTTGGAGCTAAGCAGAGAGCGCTGGGGGGAAAGGAAAAGTAGTTGAGTCAGGATAAAAAATATTCAGATGAGGAGGTGGGAAAGACTTTGAGTGAGGAAAGTGAGGCAAAAAGACCAGTGAGTAGGAGGAGGAAAAGAACACTTTGGAGGAAGAAGGAGAGTACCTTTGGGTGCTGACAGAAGAAACCTGTGAGTGAGACAGATTAAAGATGTCTCACATCTTTAATGAGACAGAGGCTTCCTCCTAAAACCGCATATAATATGAAAATATAACTAATACAACTACTCTTGAAAAAGCAACAGGAAAGAGGACTGCAACAAACTGCATACACCTGGGGACAAGAGCAGACCTCACGGAAAAGGGTAACATACTAAAGCTGTGGTCCTGTGGGATCCAAGCCCTTCCCCCGCCCCAGCTCACCAACAGGAGGAAGAGGAATGGAGCAGGGAGGCAGTGGAGATCTGGGACTGCTGAATACCTAACTCCGGAGATCTGCTCTGGGAGCACAAACCTACATTTCATGGTGCTTGCATGATACTCTTGTAATTAGGGGGTTGGAAAGCTAAGACAGGCAGAATTCCTGGAGAGACTGAGATTCCAGCTGCTTGTAGAAAGCAGGGATCCATATCTGGCTGCTCTGGGACAAAACCAAGGTGGGAAGTCTCAGAGACTTCCTAACAAAGAAGCCCTTAGCAAGAGGGCTGCTAAAGGGGCAAGGATTTCACAGAGCTTAGTGCTCAGGAGAAACGACAGGTAGACAGAATTGTCCAGGTGCACTCTGCCCAGCAGATTGGGAGCTTCCACAATCTTCAGGTGCTCCAGCTCCCTGGCTGCCTACACAGCTCCAAGAACCCCTTCTGTGACAGGCAGACTACTGCGCCTTTCTCCTGGCCAACCCCACCGGGCTTGTGAACTGGGAAACCCTATCCTGGTGTTAGGCCAGCCAGAGGGAAGATCTGTCTACAGCAACTAAAAACGCAAAGCACAGAGGCTTATACCTGTGTGCTTGGCCCACTGGTTCAGGCAATGGAGACAGGCATAGCAGCCAGGAACCAGGAAACAGCTCTTTCCTCCCCCCTGGCACCAATACCACTCCCCTGCAACCCCCAACATTGCTTGAGGGGCTGAGCAGCTCCAGAGAGTAGAGCTTCCGGGCACTAGAGGGGGCCATATACAAATATAAAATGCCAAAGGAACCTGGTCCAGAGTAAAATTATTAATACAAATCCTGACAAAGACTTAAATGATATCGACCTCATGACTCTCCCTGATAGGGAGTTCAAAATAAAAATCAACATGCTCATGGAGGTACGAAAAGATATTCAAGAACTCCGGAATGAATTCTGGTCAGAGATCCAATCATTGAAGAGCACAATGGGTGGTATTAAAAGCATATTGGATACGGTGGAGGAGACGATAAATGAAATAGAAACTAGAGAAAAGGAATACAAAGAAGCTGAGGCACAAAGCGAAAAAAGGATCTCTAAGAATGAAAGAATATTGAGAGAACTGTGTGACCAATCCAAACAGAACAATATTCGCATTATAGGGGTACCAGAAGAAGAAGAGAGAGAAAAAGGGATAGAAAGTGTCTTTGAGGAGGTGATGGCAGAAAAATTCCCCAATCTGGGGAAGGAGATAGTCTCTTAGGCCATGGAGGTGCACAGATCTCCCAACACAAGGGACCCAAGGAAGACAACATCAAGACATATAGTAATTAAAATGGCAAAGATCAAGGATAAGGACAGACTATTAGAAGCAGCCAGAGAGAGAAATAAGATCACATACAAAGAAGGCCCATCAGACAATCATCAGACTTCTCAGCAGAAACCTTACAGGCCAGAAGGGAATGGCATGATGTATTTAATGCAATGAAGCAGAAAGGCCTGGAACCAAGATTACTTTATCTGGCAAGATTATCATTTTAATTTGAAGGAGGGATTAAACAGTTCCGAAATAAGGAAAAGCTGAAAGAATTTACCTCCCACAAACCATCTCTACAGTGTATTTTGGAGGGACTGCTATAGAAGGAAGTGTTCCTAAGGTTTAACAGCTGTCACCAGAGGTAATAAAACCACAGTAAAGAAAATATAAAAGCTAATTACTAAGCAAATGCAAAATTAAACTAACTATCCCCAAAGTCAATCAAGGGATAGACAAAGAGTACAGAATATGATACCTAATATATAAAGAATGGAGGAGGAAGAAAAAGGAGGAGAAAAAAAGAACCTTTAGACTGTGTTTGTAATAACATATTAAGTGAGTTAAGTTAGACACTTAGATACAAAGGAAGTTAACCTTGAACCTTTGGTAACCACGAATCTGAAGCATGCAATGCCAATAACTACATACCTATCCATAATCACCCTAAATGTAAATGGACTGAATGCACAAATGAAAAGACATAGAGTCACTTAATGGATAAAAAAAACAAGACCCATCTATATGCTGCCTTCAAGAGACTCACTTTAAACCCAAAGACATACACAGACTAAAAGTGAAGGGATGGAGAAAGACATTTCATGCAACTAATAGGGAGAAAAAAGCAGGAGTTGCAGTACTTATATCAGACAAAATAGACTTCAAAACAAAGAAAGTCACAAGAGACAAAGAAGAACATTGCATAATGATAAAAGGGTCAATCCAACAAGAAGGTATAACCATTATAAATAACTATGCACCCAACACAAGAGCTCCTACATATGTGAAACAAATACTAAAAGAATTAAATGGAGAAATAGAATGCAGTGAATTCCTATTAGGAGACTTCAACACACCACTGACTCTGAAGGACAGATCAACCAGACAGAAAATAAGTAAGGAGACAGAGGCACTGAACAACACATTAGAACAGATGGACCTAACAGACATCTACAGAACTCTACACCCAAAAGCAGCAGAATACACATTCTTCTCAAGTGTATATGGAACATTTTCAAGACTAGATCATATACTAGGCCACAAAAAGAGCCTCAGTAAATTCAAAAAGACCAACCAGCTTCTGAGACCACAAAGGAATGAAACTAGAAATGAATTACGCAAAGAAAATGAAAAATCCCACAAACACATGGAGGCTTAATAACATGCTTCTAAATAATCAATGGATCAATGACCAAATTAAAACAGAGATCAAGCAATATATGGAGACAAATAACAACAATAATTCAACACCGCAAAATCTGTGGGACGCAGCAAAGGCCATGCTAAGAGGAAAGTATATTGCAATACAGGCCTACCTCAGTAAAGAAGAGCATTCCCATATGAGCAGTCTAAACTCACAATTAACAAAACTAGAAAAAGAAGAACAAATGAAACCCAAAGTCAGTAGAAGGAGGGACATAATAAATATTAGAGCATAAATAAATAAAATCGCGAAGAATAAAACAGTAGAAAGGATCAACAAAAGCAAGAGCTGGTTCTTCGAGAAAATAAAGAAAATAGATAAACCCCTAGCCAGACTTATCAAGAAAAAAAGAGAGTGACTCACATAAACAGAATCAGAAATGAGAAAGGAAAAATCACAACGGACAGCAAAGAAATACAAAGAACTATTAGAGAATACTATGAAAAATTATATGTTAACAAACTGGATAACCTAGAAGAAATGGAAAACTTTCTAGAAAAATACAACCTTCCAAGGCTGACCCAGAAAGAAACAGAAAATCTCAACAGACGAATTACCAGCAATGAAATTGAACTGGTAATCAAAAACCTACCTAAGAACAAAACACCTGGACCAGATGGCTTCATCACTGAATTTTATCAAACATTTAGTGAAGACCTAACACCCATCCTCCTTAAAGTTTTCCAAGGAGTAGAAGAAGAGGGAATACTTCCAAACTCATTCTATGAGGCCAGCATCACTCTAATACCAAAACCGGGCAAAGACACCACAAAAAAAGAAAATACAGACCAATATCCCTGATGAATATAGATGCAAAAATACTCAACAAAATATTAGCAAACCTAATTCAAAGTGCATCAAAAGGATCATCCATCATGATCAAGTGGGATTTATTCCAGGGATGCAAGGATGGTTCAACATTCGAAAATCCATCAACATCATTCAACACATCAACAAAAAGGACAAAATCCACATGATCATCTCCATAGATGCTGAAAAAGCATTTGACAAAATTCACCATCCATGCATGATAAAAACTCTCAACAAAATGTGTATAGAGGGCAAATACCTCAACATAATAAAGGCTATATATATGGCAAACCCATGGCCAACATTATACTTAACAGCGAGAAGCTGAAAGCTTTTCCTTTAAGATTGGGAACAAGACAAGGATGCCCACTCTCCCCACATCTATTCAACATAGTACTGGGACCTAGCCACGGCAATCAGACAACACAAAGAAAGAAAAGGCATCTGATAGGCAAGGAAGAAGTTAAACTGTCCCTCTTTGCAGATGACATGATATTGTACAGAAAAAACCCTAAAGAATCTACTCTGAAAATACTAGATCTAATATCTGAATTCAGCAAAGTTGCGGGATACAAAATTAATATGCAGAACTCTGTGGCATTCCTATATACTAACAATAACCTAGCAGAGAGAGAAATCAGGAAAACAATTCCATTCAAAGTTACATCAAAAAGAAAAAATACCTAGGAATAAAACTAACCAAGGAAGTGAAAGACCTATACTCCGAGATCTACAAGACACTCATGAGAGAAATTAAAGAAGATAACCAATAAATGGAAACACATCCCGTGCTCATGGATAGGAAGAATTAACATTGTCAAAATGGTCATCCTGCCTAAAGCAATCTACAGATTCAATGCAATTCCTATCAAAATACCAACAGCATTTTTCAACAAACTAGAGAAAATCATTCTAAAATTCATATGGAACCACAAAAGACCCCGAATAGCCAAAGTAAACCTGAGAAGGAAGAATAAAGCTGGGGAGATTATGCTCCCCAACTTCAAGCTTTACTGCAAAGCCACAGTACTCAAGACAACTTGGTACTGGCACAAGAGCAGACCCATAGACCAATGGAACAGACTAGAGAGCCCTGATATAAACTGACCATATATGGTCAATATATGATAGAGGAGCCATGGACATACACTGGGGAAATGACAGCCTCTTCAACAGCTGGTGTTGGCAAAACTGGACAGCTACATGCAAGAGAATGAAACTGGATTATTGTTTAACCCCATACACAAAAGTAAACTCGAAATGGATCAAGGACCTGAATGGAAGTCATGAAACCATAAAACTCTTAGAAGACAACATAGGCAAAAATCTCCTAAACATAAGCATGAGTGACTTCTTCCTGAATGCATCTCCTCAAGCAAGGAAAACAAAAGCAAAAATGAACTCATGGGACGACATCAAACTAAAAGTTTCTGTATGGCAAAGAACACCATCAACAGAACAAAAAGGCATCCTACAGTATGGGAGAATATATTTGTAAATTACATATCCAACAAGGGGTTAACGTCCAAAATATATAAAGAATTTACATGCCTCTACACCCAAAAAGCAAATAAACCAATTAAAAATTGGGCAGAGGATATGAAGAGACAGTTCTCCAAAGAAGAAATTCAGATGGCCAACAGACACATGAAAAGATGCTCCACATCACTAATCATCAGGAAAATGCAAATTAAAACCACAATGAGATATCACCTCACACCAGTAAGGATGCCCACCATCCCAAAGACTAAGAACAACAAACGTTGGCGAGGATGCAGAGAAAGGGGAACCCTCCTACACTGCTGGTGGGAATTTGAGCTAGTTCAACCATTGTGGAAAGCAATATGGAGGTTCCTCAAAAAACTAAAAATACAAATACCATTTGACCAGGGAATCCCACTCCTTGGGATTTACCCAAGGAATACAACTTCTCAGATTCAAAAAAACGTATGCACCCCTATGTTTATTGCAGCACTTTTTACAATAGCCAAGATATGGAAGCAACCTAAGTGTCCATCAGTAGATGAATGGATAAAGAAGAGGTGTTACATATACACAGTGGAATTCTATTCAGCCATAAGAAGGAAACAAATCCTGCCATTTGCAATAACATGGGTGGAGCTGGAGGATATTATGCTCAGTGAAATAAGCTAGGTTGAGAAAGACAATTACCAAATGATTTCCCTCATTTGTGAAGTATAACAAAGAACCAAAACTGAAGGAACAAAAGAGTAGCAGACTCAGAGACTCCAAGAAGGAAGTAGTGGTTACCAAAGGGGAGGGAGGGTGGGGAGGGTGGGAGAAGGGGATTGTGGGGTATTATGTTTAGTATACATGGTGTGGGGAATCATGGGGAAAACAGTGTAGCACAGAGAAGGCAAACAGTGAATCTGTGTCATCTTACTACACTGATGGACAGTGACTGAATTGGGGTATGAGTGGGGACTTGATAATATGGGTAAATGTAGTAACCACATTGATTTTTCATGTGAAACGTTCATAAGAGTGTATATCAATAATACCTTAATAAAAAAAAACACATGATCATCTCCATAGATGCTGAAAAAGCATTTGACAAAATTCAACACCCATTCCTGATAAAAACTCTCAACAAAATGGGTATAGAGGGCGAGTACCTCAACATAATAAAGGCCATATATGACAAACCCACAGCCAACATTATACTTAACAGCGGGAAGCTGAAAGATTTTCCTTTAAGATCGGGAACAAGACAAGGATGCCAACTCTCCCCACTTCTATTCAACATAGTACTGGGACCTAGCCACGGCAATCAGACAAAACAAAGAAATAAAAGGCACCCAGATTGGCAGGAAAGAAACTATCCCTGTTTGCAGATGACATGATATTGTACATAAAAAAACCCTAAAGAAACCACTCCAAAACTACTAGATCTAATATCTGAATTCAGCAAAGTGGCGGATACAAAATTAATACACAGAAATCTCTGGCATTCCTATACACTAACAATGACCTAGATGAGAGAGAAATCAGAAAAACAATTCCATTCACAGTTGCATCAAAAAGAATAAAATACCTAGGAATAAACCTAACCAAGGAAGTGAAAGACCTGTACTCTGAAAACTACAAGACACTCATGGGAGAAATTAAAGAAGATACCAATAAATGGAAACACATCCCGTGCTCATGGATAGGAAGAATTAATATTGTCAAAATGGCCATCCTACATAAAGCAATCTACAGATTCAATGCAATTCCTATCAAAATACCAACAGCATTTTTCAACAAACTGGGGAAAATCATTCTAAAATTCATATGGAACCAAAAAAGACCCGAAATAGCCAAAGCAATCCTGAGAAGGAAGAATAAAGCTGGGGGGATTATGCTCCCCAACTTCAAGCTCTACTATAAAGCCACAGTACTCAAGACAACTTTGTACTGGCACAAGAACAGACGTATAGACCAATGGAACAGACTAGAGAGCCCTGATATAAACCCAACCATACATGGTCAATTAATATATGATAAAGGAGCCATGGACATACATCGAGGAAATGACAGTCTCTTCAACAGTTGGTGTTGGCAAAACTGGACAGCTACATGCAAGAGAATGAAACTGGATTATTGTTTAACCCCATACACAAAAGTAAACTCGAAATGGATCAAGGACCTGAATGGAAGTCATGAAACCATAAAACTCTTAGAAGACAACATAGGCAAAAATCTCCTAAACATAAGCATGAGTGACTTCTTCCTGAATGCATCTCCTAGAGCAAGGAAAACAAAAGCAAAAATGAACTCATGGGACGACATCAAACTAAAAGTTTCTGTACGGCAAAGAACACCATCAACAGAACAAAAAGGCATCCTACAGTATGGCAGAATATATTTGTAAATGACATATCCAACAAGGGGTTAACATCCAAAATACATAAAGAATTTACATGCCTCTACACCCAAAAAGGAAATAAGCCAATAAAAATTGGGCAGAGGATATGAAGAGACAGTTCTCCAAAGAAGAAATTCAGATGGCCAACAGACACATGAAAAGATGTTCCACATCACTAATCATCAGGGAAATGCAAATTAAAACCACAGTGAGATATCACCTCACACCAGTAAGGATGCCCACCATCCAAAAGACTAGAACAACAAATGCTGGCGAGGATTCAGAGAAAGGGGAACCCTCCTACACTGCTGGTGGGAATTTGAGCTTGTTCAACCATTGTGGAAAGCAATAGGAGGTTCCTCAAAAAACTAAAAATACAAATACCATTTGACCAGGGAATCCCACTCCTTGGGATTTACCCAAAGAATACAACTTCTCAGATTCAAAAAGACATATGCACCCCTATGTTTATCACAGCACTTTTATAATAGCCAAGATATGGAAGCAACCTAAGTGTCCATCAGTAGATGAATGGATAAAGAAGGTGTGGTACATATACACAATGGAATTCTATTCAGCCATAAGAAGGAAACAAATCCTGCCATTTGCAACAACATGGATGGAGCTGGAGGATATTATGCTCAGTGAAATAAGCCAGGTGGAGAAAGACAAGTGCCAAATGATTTCCATCATTTGTGAAGTATAACAACGAAGCAAAACTGAAGGAACAAAATAGCAGCAGACTCAGAGACTCCAAGAAGGAGCTAGTGGTTACCAAAGGAGAGGGGTGTGGGAGGGTGGGTGGGGAGGGTGGGAGAAGGGGACTGAGGGGTATTATGTTTAGTACACATGGTCTGGGAGATCACAGGGAAAACAGTGTAGCACAGTGAAGGCATATAGTGAATCTGTGACATCTTACTACACTGATGGACAGTGACTGCATTGGGGTATGGGTGGGGACTTGATAATATGGGTAAAGGGTAAGTGTAGTAACAACATTGTCTTTTCATGTGAAACCTTCATAAGAGTGTACATCAATAATCAATAATACCGTTAGGAAAAAAAGGATATGTTATTGGACTAGATTCACGATATCTACAATGTTAATAGTATTTGGTGCTATTGTTTAAACAATCTAATCACATTAAGTAAATCAATCCTCTGTTGGTAAAATTAACTAGAAAAACTAGTGGAGACTTCTAATTGGCCAATATTTGACCAGTAGATATGTTAGTTGTTTACATAATTTAGCTATCAGCAGCAAAATATGAATTTGCTCACCAAGATTACTATCGGACAATATAGAAGCATATGTCAGCATCCAGAGAATGAAAAGAAATGAAGATATCTCTGATACTCAGAAAAAAAAAAACCTGTGAGTGAGGGCAAGGGAGGCCTTTGTAGGGCTGAAAGAGTTACCTGAGAGGGGGTTAAGTGAAGGCCTGGAGGAGGGTAAATAAGGTGGTAGGGGAAGGATTTTGACTGAGGGAGGGAAGGCCTTTGTGAGGATAGGTTAGAGAGAGAAGGACAAGAGATAATATAATGAAGGCATTTTAAAAGGGAGGTGAGGTAGTGAAGACCTTGAGTGAGGGGAGTAAAGGGCTTTGTGAGATAAAGAAGAAATGCTTTTGAGTGAGGCGAGAAAAGGCCTGTAAGATGGGCAAGAGAAAATTATTGTGGAGGGGTGAAGAATGAAAGGACTCTGACTGGAGGTTAAGACCTTCTGAAGTGGTGATGAGGTAGAGATAGCATTTGTGAAGTGAGGTGACAGACAGAAGGTTTTTGCGAGTTTAAGTAAAAGAGGGAAGTTCTTTGAAGAAGGAGGTGAAACAGTTTAGTACTATGTGAGAAGAGGGAAGTTTCTACTTTGTGAGAGGACTTGAGGGAAGAAGGCCTTTGAGGGAAGAGGCAAAGGAGAGAAGTTAATTGTTAGGGTGATGGAGGGAGGAAAAGCAACCATGAAAGAAGGGAAGGCCTTTGTGAGGGGAAGTGAGCAAGAAAAGTCTTTGTAAAGGGTGGTTATGCAGAAAGGAATTTTAGAGGTGAGGTAAGGGGGTTTAGTAAGGTGAGCTTATAGGTGAGAGAGCTTTAAGGGAGGAAGTGATGAAGGTTGGTACTTTGAAAGGTGAGGTAAGGGAAGTTAGTACCTTGTGACGGGAGGTAATGAAAAGAAGGCCTTGAGAGAAATGGGGGTGGGGAGAGCCATTCATGTGGGAATAAAAGGCATTTGTGACAGTTGGTAAGAGAATTTAGTAGTTTGTGAAAGGAGGTTGGAGAAGAAAGATCTTTCAGAGGAGACCTGTAACAAAGAGATTTAAGCACTAATCAAAATGTCCCAACAAAAAAAAGTCCAGGAACACACAGCTTCATTGATGATTTTTACCAAATATTTAAAGAATTAACACTAATCCTTCTCACACTCTTATAAAAAAACAGGAGAATGCTTCTTAACTCATTCTATGTTGTCAGTATTAACTTGATACCAAAGCCAAAGACACAGCAAGAAAACTAAAAACCAGTATCACATAGGAATATACACTAGACCTTTGAACAACGCAAGGGTTAGGGGCATGACTCCACACACAGTCAAAATTCCACATACAACTTTTGACTCCCCAAAGGGTAACTACTAATAGACTACTGTTGATGGGAAGCCTTATCAATAACAGAAAATGTCAATTAACATATATTTTGTATGTTATATGTAATATACACTGCATTCTTACAATAAAGTAAGCTAGAGAAAACATTTTTTCAAACTGCCAGAAATCTCCAAAACCTTTTCCAATATATTTATTGGAAAATCCACATTTACGTGACCCATGCACTTCAAAGGTCAACTGTAGATGCAAAATTTCCCCCAACAAAATGCTAGCACGCCAAATGCAACAACGTATTAATAAGAGTATATACAATGACCAAGGGGCAGGTGGTGGTTGTCCTAGGAATACAAGGGCAATTCAACATAATAAAATCAATGTAATATGCCACATTAACGAGGAAAACAAATGATGATCTGAATTAGTGCAAAAATGCATCTGACAAAATTCAACACCTTTCATGATAATGTCACTCAGCAAACTGACGAGAAGGGATTTTCGTAAATATGATAAAAACATTATAAAAAAATCAACAGCTACATTATCAGAACTAATAAGACTGCCTCACTGTGCCTAAACTGTGGAAGCAGTGTTTTTTATACTGACCATCAGCTTTCCTTGTGGAACCTGGAATTTGGATGCACACCAGATAGACAGTGCTTATGTAATCTGGCACTGAGTCTCTAGTGAGCTTGTCAGGTTGGCAGCATGTCTTACAGCTTGTCAAAAGAATTAAGCATGTCCTATGTGATTGTACAGCTTCACTGGGAAAGGATCCTTGGAAGTTTGTACCTTGTTTCCCCTGAACACCCTACAATGCTCCTTTCCTTTTTCTGGATTTGCTTTATAAACTTTTGCTGTAATGAATCATAACTGAGTAGAGTTATTAATAAAAATCAACAGCTAATATCATAATCAACAGTGAAAGACTAAAATCTTTTCTCCTAAGATTAAGAACAAGACAAGAATGCCCACTTTTACCACTCCTATTCAACACCGTACTGGAAGTTCTAGCCAGAGCAACTAGGGCATACAATTAAATCACAGGCATCCAAAATGTAAAGGAAGAAGTAAAACTATCTCTCTTCATAGATAGAATGATCCTATAAAGAGAATATTCTAAAAGTCCATAACAAGGAGGAGAGGAAAAGATGGCAGTGTGAGTAGTGTGGCGGAAATCTCTACCAAAACCACATATACTTTGAAAATACAGCAAATACAACTATTTCTAAAAGAGCGACAAGAAGTAACAGTAAACCAGCCAGTCTACATCTGGGAGAAGTCAACATCTCACAGAAAAGGGTAAGGTAAAAAGCCGTGACACGAGCACTCCCCCAACCCCAGCTCACTGGCAGGAGGAAGAGACTCAGAGTGGGGAGGGAGTAGAAGCACAGGACTGCTAAACAGCCAGCCCTAGAAATCTGCCCTGGGAGCACAGACACATATTGCGTGGTGCTCTGGAGATTAGAGGAGCTGAAAAGCAAAGTCTGAGACTAAGACTGTCAACAGGTTCCCACAACCAGATTCCCTGGGACAAAAGAAAAGCAGATGTTTTAAAAGTCTTAAAGGGGCAAGGGTTTAACAGGTGGACAAAATCGTCCTGGCACACTCAGCCCAGCAGGCTGGGAACTTTCAGGAGCTTCAGGCACCCTATACCCCTGGTTGGCAATGTAGCTCCAAGGCCCCTCACCGTGATAAGCAGCCTGCCGTTCCTTCCTCCATGCCAGCACCTGCATGGAAACTGGCTGTCCCTGCCATTGCTGCAGACCTGCCAGAGGGCAGACCCACCTACAACAACTACACAGCTTAACGCAGAGGCTTCTCCCTGCGCACGGCTAACTGGCCCAGACCCAGAGGTTGCTCCCTGCGAGTGGTTGACCGGCACAGACAGCAGAGACAGGCACTGAGACTAGGAGCCACAAAAGGGCTTTCTTATCATGGCAGAACATGCACTGCTTGCCTGCGACCCCTGCCAGCACCCTAGGCCATCCTGAGGGCTGCCCCGCCCATGGCAGCTTAGGGGATTAACACAGAGGCTGCTCCCTGCGTGTGGTTAACCAGCACAGACAGCGGAGACAGGCACAGTGACCGGCAAGCAGGAAGGGACTTTGTCCTCCCAGCTGACACCCACACCACTCACCGGCGACCACTCCCATCGCTCCAGGACTATAAAAATGCAGAGGAACCTTATTCAATCCAAAATGCCTGAAACACCAGAAAGAGGGATTGGTGAGAGTGAAATCACCAATCTTCCTGAAAAAGAATTTAAAAGAATTCCATAAGCATGCTGATGGAGCTACACAAAAATATTCAAGAGTTAAGGGACACATTCAGGAGGGAGATAACAGAAATGAAACAAACAATGGAGGGATTTAAAAGCAGATTAGATGAGATGGAGGAGACTGTTAATGGAATAGAAATCAGAGAACAGGAATACAGAGAAGCTTAGGCAGAGAGAGAAAAAAGGATCTCTAGGAATGAAACAATATTAAGAGAACTGTGTGACCTATCCAAAAGGAACAATATTCGCATTATAGGGGTACCAGAAAAAGAAGATAGAGAAAAAGGGATAGAAAGTGTCATTGAGGAGGTAATTGCTGAAAACTTCCCCAATCTGGAGAAAGAGATAGTCTCTCAGGCCATGGAGGTGCACAGATCTCTGAACACAAGGGGCCCAAGGAGGACAACACCAAGACATATAATAATTAAAATGACAAAGATAAAAGACAAGGACAGAGTATTAAAAGCAGCCAAAGAGAGAAAAATAAATCACCTACAAAGGAAAATCCATGAGGCTATCATCAGACTTCTCAGCAGAAACATTACAGGCCAGAAGGGAGTGGCATGATATATTCAATGCAATGAAACAGAAGGGCCGTGAACCAAGAATGTGCCATCTATCAAGATTATCATTTAAATTTGAAGGAGGAATTAAATAATTCCCAGATAAGCAGAAGTTGAAAGAATTTACCTCCCACAGAACATCTCTACAGTGTATTTTAAAGGGACTGCTGTAGATGAAAGGATGCCTAAGGCTAAGTAGCTGTCACCAGAGAAAATAAAACCACAGCAAAGGAAGGAGACCAAATAAATACTAATCAAAAGCAAAATTAAATCAACTACCCACAAAGTCAGTCAAAGGATACACAAAGAGTATAGAATATGATACCCAACATTTAAAGAGTGGAGGAGGAAGAAAAACAAGGGAGAGAAAAAAGAATCATCAGATTGTGTTTATAATAGCGTAATAAGTGAGTTAAGTTAGATGGTTAGATAGTAAAGAAGTTGCCCTTCAACCTTTGGTAACCACAATTTCAAAGCCTGCAATGGCAATAAGTACATATCTATCAATAATCACCCTAAATGTAAACTGAAAGAATGCACCAATCAAAAGACATAGAGTTACAGAATGGGTAAAAAAGCAAGACCCATCTTTATGCTGCCTAAAAGAGACTCACTTCAAATCCAAAGACATACACAAACTAAAAGTGAAGGGAAGGAAAAAGATATTTCATGCAAACAATAGGGAGAAAAAAGCAGGAGTTGCAGTACTTGTATCAGACAAAATAGACTTCAAAACCAAGTCACAAGAGAAAAAGAAAGATATTACATGATAAAAGGGTCAGTCCAGCAAGAGGATATAACCATTATAAATAACTATGCATCCAACACAGGAGCACCTACATATGTGAAACAAACACTAACAGAATTAAAGGGGGAAATAGAATGCAGTGCATTCATTTTAGGAGACTTCACTACACCACTCACTCCAAAGCACAGATAAAACATACAGAAAATAAATAAGGACACAGAGGCACTGAACAACACATTAGAACAGATGGACCTAACAGACATCTATAGAACTGTACACCCCAAAACAGCAGGATACACATTCTTCTCAAGTGCGCATGGAACATTTTCCAGCATAGACCACATACTAGGCCACAAAAAGAACCCCAGGCTCCTCCTCCTCC
>JAQQAC010016209.1:126070383-126086350 GCA_029783875.1 Phataginus tricuspis | reverse complement strand
GGATGGTATTAATACAAATTTAAAGACAAGCGCTTGTGAAAATTGGGCATTCTAAAACTTCCAGAAAATTCTAATAAAAGATATTAAGCATTAATGCTAATTTAAGTTGAACTGAAACGGACATGTCCTTATGGTTATCAGCTGCCTAAGTTTACCTAAAGTCATTTAAGTTGATGTTATCTGTTAAATCTTTCAAGAATAAGATGCTTAGAGGCTTGACTTTAATGTTCAGTAAAGGTTTTGTAAGTAATATAGCATAGTTGTTAGGAATAAATAAACTAAGTGTAGCAAGTAAACATCTTAATAATAATTGTGTGTTATAGTGTGTTGCAGTGTGTATACCTACAAACAGCCTGAGAATTTTTGTAGTAACACCTTAAAGTTTGGTAAGTTAAGTAGAAATATTTTATGCTTAGTGAGATTATGCTATAAAGCACACAGTTCCAGAAATTATAAAATGCACAAATCTAAAGAATGCTAGTATAACAGTTTACAATAGCCTACTTCTCAGTGTTCATTAAAAATTAAAATTCCTAATGGTTTTAAGTTCTAATTAAAACTACTAAAATAAGAAAACATTTCTGCATGCTAAAAGATGTTTGTTTTGGTAAAACAAAAGTATAAAAAATAAACATTCATTTTATTATAAGTAAAAGGTAACTGTTCTAAAGTATAGCTATTTATTTAAAAAGGGAAAACTCTAAATGTAAAAAAAATTGTAAAAACTGGAAGAATTAATATGGTCATGCTATGTAAAATTAAAGCAAATAAGTTTCTATATCAAGTACACAGTAAAATTAGAATTTTGTTTTCAGTCAAAAAGACAAAGTTTTCATAAACTGTTAGTCTGCTTTTAATGTTGAAAGATTGCAAAGGGTTTTCTAATTGTTTGATCAAAGCAGTTTCCCATGCTTAAAGTCTCAATAAGTTGTCTAAGTATTTTAAAAAATGAGATCTTAATATTAAAAGGAATAAAAGCTAAACTTTGCTAACAACTGTAACCTTCTGTATTTGTCTTTGAGATATTTTGTTGTCATTCTGGTTAAATGGATAAGTATTGCTTCATGGCAACCCATAATCCTATTTAAGCAAGTGCCAAAGAAACTTTCTTCTGACAACTTCCCAAAATCAAATTTAAAAAGGTGCTTTTACCTCTAGTTAACTCTAATATTTTCCAGAGGGCCCCTGGAACACGCCAGAGGAATTTTTTTCTCATTGGGGAAAGTGTTTGGCTAATTTGGCTTCTTTATCTGATATATAATCACCTGCTTAAACCTGGAAAGCACTGTCAAAGGGAATGATATTAAACTTTGTTACTGAATGTTTTGTGTTACAGAAATATCCAAATTTCTTATGTCAACTGTCTTATAGTAAGCTCTCATCAGATCTTTAGCCACTCTCATTTACATGTCTTTTGTCATTTATAGTCACTGTTTTATTACTCCTAAACTAGTAAAGAACTAGATTTCAGAACAGGTATTAGTTTCATAAGATTTAAGTAAACTAAGGAAGATAATTTTGTGGCTTTTTGTTTCAATGTTACTGATAAAGTGTTTTAAGCTTTTTCTCTTAAGCTGGCAATAGTTTAGTAAATGACAATACCTTTGTAAGCAGAATTGAAACATTTATCTTTCTCTCTACCTGATCCCTCCAGAATTTAACTCTCAGTGACTCTTTTTATATTTCATGGCAGTATGTTTATTTGCATAAGTTCAATAAGAATCTGCTTTCCTTGTAAGAGGACCAATTAAAAACACTGGTTATATTACTAAGGTTTTGACTGGAATGTCATACCTGAGAGACATGTGCATAAACTCAGATATGAACAGCTCTAAGGAACTAAGGTTGACCTTATAGAGCCAACAAAGCCCTTTGGAAGAACTAGCCTGGTACCTTGCTTACAGGATTCACAGCAGCCTTACCAGGTGAGTAAGGGAGGTCACTTCCTGGCAGGTGCAGGAACCTCACAATGTCTTGGGGACCTCAAGAAGAAAGGAATTCACCCAAATCTACAGGTACTGCAGGCAAAACCTGGTGGCAAGTCTGGCTTGGTTTTCTGGCCTTGAGAGGCCTTTAAAAGTCCAATCTGAAGTTTCTTATAAAAAGTACCAGCAAAGCACATTTAAAAGAGCCTATGTAATGACTTACTCTTCTTGCTTCACTTACACAAATAATCAAGCCAAGTGTTAATAATTTTCTTAATCTGGTTACTTCTAATAAAAATTAGGGTGATTTTAGAGAAAAGTATTGTTTCAATAATGCAGCCTTATCTATACTGAGTCCTAATACTAGTCATTGGGACATAGACTAGATCCAGAATTCTAGTTTCCCCAAGATATCTGGCTATGATTCTTAATTAGAGTTTTACTATTTCTAATCCCCATATTCAGCCAGGCATTCTTTAATCTCCTTGTTAAGTCTGTTCTTTCAGAATAGAAAGTTCAACTCCAGATGTTGCTACTTAACCTAATAACCTAATTTGTTCTATCTTGCCTAGAAGCCATAAAACTACAAATAATAATAGAAATGGAACCGGGAATAGAAGTACCCATCTTCCGAGGCCCTCTCAACTGACCACTGATGGAGACCTAACTGAACTCCTTACTGCGCCCCTTCTCAGCATGAAGCAGCCAGAGCAGTCATCGCCCCCTCTCCCTAGCAGCACCTAGGGTCTCTATCTGTAGAGGGGGGGATGAGACAGGGACCATAGGCTTAGACAGAGTAGGGTGAGGGCCTCCGGAAAGAGCAAGGCAGGACATTTACAGTCAAAGCAATGAAACAGGGTAAAGTCCCTATCAAAACTCTATGTTCAGCATTATGCAAAGTCAAGGTCACACTAATTCTCTAGGGTAAAGACACCAGACTAGGAATATAGACATCTTCAGTGAGATCAGTTAAAGGTCAAAAGACCAGGGGCAACTCTGCCTGGAATGTTTGAGGGTTCCGCAAGTGTATCTCAGCATAACCTGTGATGTCACAGTAAACAGCCCTAGAAAACAGACAATAACCCAGCCCACCTTGAGGGCAGGGCAGGTGGGACAAGTCCACACCCTAAGCCCTCAATTTCCAAAAATTCTCAACTGCCTATAAATCCCCTAGACAACGTACCACCTCAGGCTCTCTTGTCCCCTCCTGGCATGAGCCGGGAGCTCTTTCCTCTCACTTTATTTCTAAATAAAAGCCTGTGCCTTGCTCTCCTACCTTGAGTGTTTGTGAAGCTCATTCTTCAGCTTCATGAACAAGAACCCCAGCATCACTCTGTGCTGCCACCACTTCAACCTCTGCTCTCTTGCAGCCCTGCAGCTGTGCAGCAGCCCAGAGCACTGGGTAGAGTTCTTTATATAGAGTCAATAACAATGTATTGCCCACACGTGTGCAGTGAGCTAGCCAACCAGGGCCAGGGGAGAATCCTGGCCATAGGAACCTTCACTTTCTCCACACCATCACAACTCTTGGCCATTGTTGTTGGAATGGGAATGGCTACATGGCTCCTTCACCTTCCAATTTTCAAATCTGAAGTCCACTGAAGTATTATCTGCCTCAAACTGTTTGCAGCATTTGTAACTATTAACTTGCCTCTTGCCCTGAGGAGAGCTATCTGTCCCTGTTGGACTGTAAGCCATATGAAAACATGGATCTTGTCTTGTTTACTGATGTATTTTTCATGCCTAAACAGTGAGTATCACATAGTATTCACTGAATAAGTATATTTTAATGGAGAACTGCTATGGCAAAGCACATTCTCATGAGTTTCTAATCCTCATCCCATTGGCATTCTCCAAGATTTGGCCTACTGCAACCTTTTCTTTGTGTTCTCTAGCTTTTTTCATGAGTGATAGTCTTGCCTGAGGGGGACTGCCCCAAGGCAAGTTCACTCTGGATTTGGTGACACTAAATAACAACAACAGAATTTAGGGGTAAAAGTTTTATTCTCAGGAGCAGATTGAGTACTGGAATCATGTCTGCCTCTGGAGCAGTCTGCACACAAGCCTGTCTCCATCCCTGCCTCTGGGCAGAGCACTGGGTAAAGGTCTTTATATAGTAACACCAACTATAGTGGCTCATTGACAACGCATGTGTAAACATTAGCCTAGCAGTAGGCCAATTATATCATCAAGTAGTTTAGGGTCAGGTGGGGATCCTGGCCATAGGAATTTTCATTTTTCCTACAGTGATATAGTTACTTCCATTTGTTCTGAGATAACTTTTGTGTCACTGATGCTTTGTGATCAGTGATATGTCATGTTTATATTTGCAGCCTCTCCCCTTTGTTGGAGATCAACAAAGCAAGCTCAGTGTTCTTGCTTCTAGGAGAACCAGCTGAAACAAGTCAGAGGCTCTGCATTCTGGTAGCTTCAGTCTAGTATAGGAAACAGGCATATAAAATACAGTTTTAAAACAATGTGATGAATGCTCTTAAAAACAAAGGTGAATGTAGTGCTGTAGGAACACAGAGGAGATGGCAAATAATTCAGCCTAAAGTTGTCAGTGAAAGTTACTGAAAAGTGACATTTAATTTGGGTTTTGAAATTGAATAGAAGCTGTCCAGGTAAACAGGATGGGAAAGGTATTTTTCATGGAGGAGTCTGAACAGAGACTCAGAGGAATGAAAGGATATGATAGATATGGTATGTCTGGCAATCAGGGATAAATATTCTGCCACATCTAAAGGTACGTCCAAATCTGACCTTTAAATCCTTTCCTCCTGAAACAATACCTTCTCCTGACTTCTCTTTCCCTGTGCATGTCCTCATCCTTCTCCTGATCCCTTTGACTTAAGGCCTCTAGGTCATCTTGGATTCTTTATCACTAATATCCAATTGGATGCCTGTTGCTTTTGTTTCAAAATGCTCCTCAGTCCCATTCCTCTTTTCTATTCCTTCTTCAGCAGTCCTGGCTTAGACCCTGGTTTATCTTCCCTTGACCAGAAAACATTTACTAAGTGATGTCCTGACTAGCTGGGTCTCAGTTCTAATCCACCCTACTCACTGCAGTCAAATGATCCTTTCTACTTAATTTCCTTTGCTGGTTCCTGGAAATCTGCAGGATACCTGATGATAATAAATCTGCTCCCTCCTTCAGGAGCAGTCTCTGTCTTTGGTGCTTTTAGATCTCCACTTCCTAGTTTTCCTATATGTGTGACCATGTTCTTTCTTTCTTCTGCTGGACACTCCTCTTGCAGGCCTTCTTCTCTTTCCTTCCTCACTCTGCCCTGTCTCTGCCAATGATCTCCGGCACTCCTGCAGCTGACTTGCCATTGTGTCCCAATTACTTACAACATTGCAGTTTAGATCTCTCTTCTGAACCCTACTTAAGCATCTCTGCTTGGATAACTTACAAGCATTTAAACCTGTTCACATCCAAAATTGACTGATTTTCCAGCACAAGCCTCCACTGTCCTCCTGTTCTCTATCTCAGAGATGAGGTAGAGACTTAGAGGAATGAAGTACCATATTGCATCGGTTGTTCAAGTGGAAAATTTGGGAGTCTTCCTTGATTTCTCCATATTCATCAATCCCATTCATTCAGTTAAAAAAAAACTCTCTATTTTAAGTCTGAAACTATGTGTGATGGTTTGTTTTATGTGTCAACTTGGCCAGGCTACAGAGCCTAGGCTTTCAATCAAATACTAGTCTAGGTGTCACTGTGAAGGTAGCTGTGGTTAGCATCTACAATCAATTTTTGACTTTAAGGGCATTACCCTAAATAATCTAAGTGGACCATATCTAATTAGTTGGAAGGCTTTAAGAGCAAAATTGAAGTGTCCCTGAAGAAGAAATTCTGCCTCAAGATGGCAGCATCAACTCTGGCTTGAGTTTTCAGCCTGCTAGCCTGCCCTATGAATGTTGAACTTGCCAGCCCCCACAATTGCATAAGCCATTCCTTAAAATAAATCTATCTCTGTTTTTATATATCCTCGTGGTTTTGTTTCTCTGGAGACCACTGACTGATACACAATGTCTGTATTCCACCTAGTGCTCTGTTTCTGCTGCCTCCCCCTTCTTTATCTCTGGATTCCCCAGTCTCCATTCGCCTCTTCCTGTAGTCTTACCAACTCCAATCCATTCGCCACACTGTGGCCACTGTGTATTTGTAGACATGCAAATCAGATCGGGTCACTCTCCTGCTTAATACCCTTCAACAGCTGGCGATTGCCCTGGCAACCCAGATTCCTTTCCCTGGTTCATGGTCCCTGAGAGCTGCCCTGCTCTCCGCCTTGCTTGCCAGCCCACCCAGCTCTTGTACTTCTTCCTCATTCACATATTATGGCGGCCATACCAACCGTCCCCAGGCTCATGACAGTCTCTCCTGCCTTTGCACATACTTTCTCTCCTTGCCCTTTAGCTAACTCCTCCTCTTTCTGGCCATAGCTGAAATGATACTTCTCCAGGAGACCTTTTCTGGCCCCTGGACCAGGTTTGATCCCCTTCTTATTAGGTTAGGTTATATTATTAATCCTATAGTGCTTGAAAGTGAAAAACGGAATTCACAGTTAATTCAGAGAAAGTGAAAGATATGCTGGATGCTTACTGCCTCCTCCACTTACTGTTTGGGAGCTTTTTAAGATAGAATGGCTTGACGTAGCCATACATCTTCTTTGTGGCTTCTCTGTGTTTACATTGAATAGGAATTCCTCTGTTAAACAAACATGCTTCCAAATCTTGCATCCAATTTCGTCACCCCATCAACAAGGTGGGAGAGTGGAGAATGGCTGTTTTGACCCTCTGGAACTGGCAGAAGGACCCAGCAGCTCACCAGGGACATGATGGCTCACAGGCTCAACTGGCTTTCTCACTGCAGATGCTTTGCTTTTCCCAGGATGTGGCCCTTTCTAGGAAGAGAGTTCATAGGTACTTACTGAGCTTGCGGGTGAGTTGTATTTGTTGCCATTGGATATGACTTCAATAGCTTCACCTTGGGTGGACTAAGCCTGACTAAAGAGTGAAGCCATTAGCAGCAGCCCACAAGTCTTTGTCAAGGTCTCTTTCATTTGGCAAGGATCAGAATGCTTTGTTACCAAAAGCCCCACTTGAAGCCCCACCTGTATGCAGAGCAGCCAACACCAGGGGTTGTCAGCACTCACCATCATTGTAACAGATGGCTTAGTGTTGCACCGAGTTTGCTCACTCATCGTGAAACACATTTCCTTGCATGGTATCTGTGGGTAAAACCGAGGGCTTATCTGAAGCTGAGAGGTTAGGGGGAGGTCTTGCTTGCCTCTCCTGGAGCAGGAAAGAGACGGCCCCAGACTGCAATTTCTAAGCAATAAACGGGTTTTAAACTTTATTTGTCCCTTTGACTGATTTCAGTTTTAAAGGTATTTTGCCCTGGGATTTCCTCTCCCCGGAGTTACAGTATCAAATCTCAAAACTGAGGTCCCCACTGAGCCAGTAGCTCAGGCAAAGCAGGTGTTGCTACCATGTCAGTACCTAATGGGTGAGCAGTCACCTATTCTTGCAGTTGGCTTCACTCCACTTGCAGTACCATTTCCATTTCACAGTTTTGGCTTGTTGTCCTTGTTCAATCATTAAGCTCTGGTTCAGTCTCGAGCCACCCATCTGTACTCTGCTCTGTGAGGCTGGGGCTGGGACTCTGCTCGCCACATTTTTCCTTTGCTGGGGCTGCTTAGTAGGTTCTGCTGATAAGAGGCTCTAGCGGGAGACTGGAAGACCCGTCGATCACTCCGGCAGGAATGGTTTACTCCAGTAGCAGCGGCTGAATTCAATTTCCAGAGTCCCCTCTGCCCCTTCCTCCTCCCAGAACCAGCGTCATCTCTCTTCAGAGACACCAGCCTCAGCCAGCTGGCTGGCTCCCCTCCTCAGTGGTCTAAGTCCCAGCCCCATGGCGGTCTGCCTGCGAGTCAACAAGGCACCTGTAGGCTGCCAGTGCCCCTTTCCTACAAATCTGGGCTGTAATTCTGTGGGCCTCTCTTCTGAGCCTCATCCCTTCATTCTCCCAGGCCTCCGAATGGCAGGTGCTTCCTATAGATTCCGCCTCTGTTACCTTAATGTTCCTATTTGCATTTTCAGTCCTTTAATATGTTTAACCAATCTCTATATTAAATTCTCTGCTAAAAATTACTGGTGTGATTTCTGTTGCCCCAACTGGACCCTCACTGATACTCTTAATTGATAGAATTTGGTTCAGTGACAACCCATTGCAGGATGGGGATGCTGGTCATTTTGTCCCAAGTTATCCCCACGTCCAGGACTTTCATCCCATGCTACAAGGCACCTGTGACCTCAGGAGGGATTTTCTATTTTGCATTCAATATCTTGGGGAGGTCTCTTTGTGGCTAAGTGAATCTGATTTCCCTGAACATCCAATTCAAGCACAGGGCAGGCACATGTGTTCTCCTTGTATTGGTTGAACTCATTCGGCAAAAGGGAATCTGGCCGTTAAACCCTAAATGCTGGCCGTTCAATGCACTCACTTCATGAATGTAGCTTTTTCATCATGTAAGCCGTTCAAGTCTCTAGGGACTCCTGTGACCATTGTTGGGAGTCCAATTCCCTGTAAGAGTATTGAAGCCCCTCAGGCTGTACCTTAATCCATCCCCACCCCGCTCAGCAAGTCCCCAGGTGGTACCCTGTGCAAGGACAGGTTTCAAGTCTGAGGTTAGGTTGCATCTACTGTTCCAATGGTACTTGGGACCAAGGTCTCTTTTCTTCTAACTTCTTTTTCCTTAGGGCTCACAGGGCTGGCTGCATGGCAAGAGAGTGCCAAGGGATCAAACTGTTTCATCTGTCTTACATAGAGGACCTTCCAGGGCTTCTGTGGCATGGGGAGTGGCCATAAATAAGCATCTCAATAACATGATCACCAGTGACTTCAGCTCTGCCAGGTTTCCCACCAGCCCTGGGAGGGATGTCATCCATCCCTGGTATGGCTGCTTACACCTTTTGCAATTTCCAAAAGACCAGAGCTGGAGAAAGTAGGAGTTTGCCTCATGTTGGGCACCATCTGAGAAGCAGCGGGTGAAAACAAACAGCACACCGCCATGCAAAAGGAAAAGGTTTTAATGAGTGAAAATGGCAAGGGCCGCAAGAAGAGCCACACAGACACCTCCATTTTCTCATGCATAAGGATATGCAAAGGCAAGGAC
This sequence comes from Phataginus tricuspis, assembly GCA_029783875.1. Classification (NCBI taxonomy): domain Eukaryota; kingdom Metazoa; phylum Chordata; class Mammalia; order Pholidota; family Manidae; genus Phataginus; species Phataginus tricuspis. The sequence continues at coordinate 126,077,244 of JAQQAC010016209.1, read as the reverse complement.
ACTGCTGGCTGCACCTTGGGGCTGGACTCTAGGGGGAGATCTCTTCCCTAAGAGTCTATCCTTCCACAGAGCAAGCCTGACAGCAGTGTTACATGCAGAGGATCAAATCAGGGATTCATGCCAGCTTGAAGGGGAGTTAAGGCTGCTAGCACCTGTGACCTTGTGGGAAGCTGGATTTAGACTGTGGGACAGAGGAGCCTCCAGGAAGTTGGATTTCAGCCCAGTCCCTCTTGCTAGCTGGTTACTAGGTAACTTGACAGAGCTCCGAGTCATAGGGCAAACCTATCTGTCCCCCCACCCTTAAGTGGATATCTGATTATTTAATAAACTTCAAGGGCTCCCTAAAGTTCAACCTCTTAATGTCCTCCATGCCAGTTATCTCATCTCGTTTGTCTGCCTCATATTCTGTCCTAGCCACACTGAACTTTTGGAAGCTTCCTCAACACAATACTTCCATGCCTATATCAATGCCGCCAGCCACTTTACTCCTGGCTAATGCCTCCAATCTGTCCTCCTTAGGTAAAATTTCACTCCACCCAATAGACCTTTTACTGGCTCCATGCCACCTCGATCTGGGTTGTTTCTGTGCTCCTAGCCCAACCTGTGCATCTTAGCACTTCCCGTACCATATGCTAGAACTGCCCATCACATATCAAGCTCTCCCACTTGACACTGAGCTTCTTGAAGGCCTGAAATATTATCTCTGAATCCCCAAGAAGCTTGTGAATAGAGAAAATGGTCAATATTTAATGAGAACCAGATGAAATCAAGTGGGTGGTCCATTAATACACTTTAGCTTTCTCCATATAAAACATGAACACTTTATTAATGTGTATAAAACTGGAGTTTGGCCACCTTAACAACCATTTATTTAAACCATGAAGAAACTGAAACCTGGAGGTGAAATGACTGGGCCAAATTATCAGAGACATTCTCTGCCCTGGTCAGGTGTGGAATGTACCTTATGATTCTTCCCTTCCCACAGCAGAACTCTGTACGTCCCTGTACACCATGTGGATCTATGTTACACTTGCAACTTTTAGTAATATATATTCTTTAAGCAATGGTAGTACTCTGTGATGCAATATCTTACAGGTTTTGATTTCCGGGGAAATCTGCCAAAGATGCATTAGTATTTACCAGAAGAACTTTAACAGGTAATACCGGCATTCTTTTCCTCTCAGCATAAGCCATGCAAGCTCTGTATGACACTGAATAATAACACCCCTAATGACCAGGACTCTGTGTGACCATCCTCTGATGACACTTAACCTTCCTTCAATTCTCAATCTACCCCTGTAATCAAGTGCATGATACACAGAAATTGGTGGAAAGACCCATAAACACTCAATTTTGAAGCTTAGTCTTTAATCATTTAGCAAGTGCAACTTGCAAAGACTTTAATGCCTCTCCCATTAAGATAAAACTCCTTAGCATAAAAAATGGCCTGTTTCTTCATGGAAAACTCTGAGAGAAACGTAAAGAAAATTTCTAAATATCCCCACTGAACACACAGAAGAAAAGAAGTTCATGACTTATACTCTGGTACCTGTTAAGCTTTCTGAGCAATCAAGACTAGAATCTGGTAATGGCTATTTTAGAATAACTGGTTACCAGAGGCATTAGAGGGTCATGAGGGAAAGATGCCATTTATGGCCATCAAACAAACTGGACCAATAGGGATCAAACCAATATACTGCCACTAAAGGCACCATATTTCTAAACACCAGGAGCTCTAAGATCACAATCAGATGAGGGAAATATGGCTCTGGGCAAGCCAAGTTGAGTCTCAAACCTGCTACTGTCAACAGACTAGGCTGTTCACGTGTGGCACTGAAAACCACCATGAAACTAGGAAAACACAAGCAAATTACTCGAGGATTGTCATCTACCTACCATTCTAATAGACTTTGCCCAGTTCTTTTGGCTCTGGAATAGGTTGGAACTAGGCAGAATGATAGCAGAGAACCAGAAAAGTACCAGAAAGGAGGTGGGGGGCAAAAACAAAAAACAACCCATCAAGGTAGACAAGACTTCCATGCATCACTGGAGCATTTTGGAGCCTAACACAGGGTAGAACTTTGACTGGTCACCTCTCCACTTCTACCCTTTTTTCTAGGCCTGTGTCAGAGTACCTCAAAAAGACCACAACAGCCAATTCAGGCACATTCTACCTACAAACCTGTCATTTATTTAATTCCTGATATATTGACATTTTAAGACTTTTCTGCCTTTTTAAACTACACACATTTAATATTTTCCAAATGGCAGGGTATGTTTACTGTGTGCACAGACAGGAGTATGTTTTTAGTATGGTTTAGTGGCACTCTATTAATGTGCTAAAATTAAAACTGGAAATATGGACAATTATTTTTGCCTTTGAAGGACACATAAAAGATTACTTGCAAGGCATATATGCTTCACATGATAAATAACTTTCCCCCACATATTGCTTTTTGTTATACTTAGAAATTTAAGGCCAAGAGCAAACATCTATCAGACTAATTTTTTGCTTTTTCATAAGTGCAACTTTTTAATAAAAATTTACATCTAGATAAACAATGTTAAGATTTTTGAAACTTTAATAAGATTTTTAAAACATGACTTTGAACTGAAAAACATACAAGTTTAGCACACAAGTATTGTAATATGAATCAACTCCAACTTCATTTGAAAACATGTCAATCAAATTACAGTTTTAGAAGTTAATAATTCACACTTAAGCAAGTTAGCGCCTTGCTGAATTCAGCCTTTGTAAAAAAGAGACTTAGTGCATATTTTATGGCACAAAGTGCTTTTGTACCATTTTGTTGATTTTTTTCACCTTATTAAACAAGATCAAGTTCTTGAAAGTTGGTAGATAACAGCTAACTTCTTATGACATGTGAAATTTCCAATGGTAACAGTTACACTTTTTTAACAGAACACTTTCTATAGATTTCTTTTCCTATCTTAAAATTTTAAAAGCAATCACTTGTAAGGATTGCATCAACATCAATTTAGCAGAGGAAGATCAAACTTTATTGAAACTGCTTGCATACAAATATTTTGCACTATAACCAAACAAATGTCAACATAAAATCCAATCTGTTGTCGCTAATATGTACAGAGAATATTGCCCAAGAGCAGTTACATTACAAGGTCATTCTACCTTGGTTAATTATCTACAGTATTTTAAACCAAACAGCTTACAGATGATGTGTGCAAGGTATCAATTTCTGTTTTCAAATATTATACATTCCCAGAATAAATAACTAGAAATCAGCATTAATGTTTGGCAATACTTTTAAAAGATTTTTTTAATATTCTTGAAATCATGTGCAGTTTGCTGCCATTTTATATGCTTATTTGTATGCAAGGAAAAGTAACTATGAAATGAAAATTCAAAGAAACAAACTCACAAAACACATTAGAGGCAGAACTTCGGTTTGTACGGCTCTGTACAGATGCAGTGGTACCCCAACTTGGAGTTATTTTTTAAGAAAAATATAACATCTTAGAGTGAAGGTCCTTCACATACTTTTCATTAGTAAATTTCATTCATTTTAAAAAAAAGAAGACTCAAAACCCAACACGTCAAAAAATTAAAAAAAAATTTTTTAAAGTATTGTTAACCAATCCTAGTTTGCTTTCCAATTCTGCTTATACATTAGACCTAATATTGCAAAGTTTACAAGACATTTAACCTGCTTCCAATGTTTCTTAGACAAAGTACCTGTACTTCACAGGATCATTATGCACACATGGAAATGACCTTCCTATCACCACAAAATAAGGTGGAAATTAAAATATGAAATACGAAAAACCTTACAAAACTTGGGGAGAAAATTTAAAAAGCTGTAAGTTAAAACTGGTCATCAGGCCAAAGAGCAGGCATATCCTACTCACTTTCGACCAGGAAGATTTGTTCCCAGCTGAAAACATTTTAGCCTCTCACAAATGAAAAGATACTTCTTCTCCTGTCTCTACAGAAAAATTACACATCCCTCTCAATAACACTATTTGTCAAATTTCAGTGCAACAAAACGAAAACAAAAATAAGCCCTATTCTTTATACTGCCTAACCTGATGTTCATTGTAAGGAGAAAAATATGGAAAGCATGCATCCTATAAAGTACTAATGTTTGACAGAGTTTGCTACATCTTTAACATTTAGTGTTTCCAACTTATCTTCCCTGAACTCTGCATCCAAATATAATATTTCTACCTGCCAAGATATAAAAAAGGCACAGATCATACAACTTTTTTTTTTGCTATTGAAAATGACAAACGTCACATCACACACATCTCAAGGTCCACTAAAATACTGGAAAAGTGGACCAGAACACAAACTGACACAGGACATGAAATGATATAGCATTTCATGGACTTCTATTATGATATTGAAAACAGAAGTCTAATATGATTACCATGAATGCTGTTTATTCAGAAGAACTGTAATGTACCAGTGAGTTATCACCTAATGCAGGAAAATGGTCTAAGTTAACAAAGAGTATCACTGTTTGGTACTTTAAAAAATAAAACAAACTAAAATCCTGTCCTGAAGTTCTAAGTATACTTAAAAGCAATGTTTCAAAATTTCAAGATATCTTTTTTTGTGCAAATCTGAAAATTGTTGCTTACAGCCAATACCAAAAAAATAAAATTCTTAACAGAATTTGTGTTCATTTCATGCCCTGTGCCATCCTGCCTACTATTTGTCTTTGGCCTAACAAAGTTTCTAATATGGAATAAGAATTATGGAAATGATATAGGAAATATAACTTCAGAATTATGCAATTTAGGGTACTCCATTCACAAGTGGTTGTTGACCATCCACGCTGTCTGGCTTTTCCTTCTTCTGGTTACGATCTTTACCCGTGCGCAGCCGATTACCTTCACTGGAGGTATTCTGTAATGTTTTAGTGTGGACACTCCTTTCATTATTGCAGTCAACTCTGATCTAAAACAAGTTATAATTGTTATATACACAAACCACAGCCTATTGTAATCTGTAATTGGCCTGACAAGAAATTAAGTCTGAAGTGTAAATTACATGTTAAAATGGGAAATGGGGGTGAGAATAGAGCAAGTGCAAGAAATTAAGGTCAGGTAGGATCTTTATTAGGTTTATTATGTTAAAACACTCTTCTTTAACTGGAACACACTGGTCATTTCACTGCATCCAAAGTTAGATAAAAAAACTCACAATCCTACCGTGTCTTCTTCTAAGCAAAATAAAACAGTGAAAAACAAATAGTTAAAATAAATTACTATTATTGATTACAAGACATACATGCCTACACTAGAGTTCAAAAGAAAGGGAAATTTTTCAGAGACTGAAACCCAGGAGGGACACAAATTAATGCCTTTCAATTTCTGACTTTACCAGGATTAAGAACTCACTTATTAACCAGCTTTTAGTTTTACACCTTTGTATCTATCATGGGTATGAATAAGTTTCTCTATACTGAGGGTTCCCATTGTCTAGCAGAAAAATATGAGCATTGTTTGCTAGTAGCCTGCATTTCGGTATGGCAAGTCAGATGATCATACAACATGAACTCTGAAGGATAAGAATTGGTACAGGGAAATCTGAGAATGCTAATGTGTGGAAGGACTGGAATCCCAGGAAGAGCATAAGGATGAATGTCATTTAAAAAATAACATTCTAAGATTTATACAATATTCTAACTGCCAACCTTGAACACTTAAAACACTGCTAACAGAATCCTATATGCTGTGCAAAAGGAAGATAATGTTGACTAATGGGCTAGAAACCACCACAAATATTGATCTGCTTTAAGGACAAATGCCACGTATATCCCAAAATGGTTCACTGTATTTTCAGTGTATTTAAATGTTGGGTCCGGGTGTATGTTTTAAATGTTTGGTTGTCAAGGGTTCAGTGCTTCGATTTAGACCTATTACTCATAGTTACACAGAAAACACAATCTTTCAGTTCAGCATTATTTCAATTACAAATATAATTATAAATATGTGTCCTTTTAACCCATGTGCTCAGATGGCCAAGTTCATCAAACATGTTAGCCTAAGTGAGGAGTTTCAAAATTAGTACCTACATGCCTTACATCTTCGTAAAGCACATGTGCCCACATCATTCCAGCAATCTCTTTATCTAGGTCTAAGGTCTTTTCTATGGTGGTTCTTAAGAACTGACCAATAGTTAACATATGCTCACAACTGCCATGAATTCTAAGGAATATTCTGTCATAAAGCTTCTTCTCTTAAAAAGTATCTCTCATTAATCTTGGTGCTGATACCAAACCAAGCCATAGTCAAGAAGGAACCCTAACTACTTATATGAAGAGTTAGGAGTTGAAGGGGAAAACAACATGAATTCTGGGGCCTAGACACCAGGGATTGAATTGAATACAGTCCACTGTATGCTAACTATGTGACTGTGGGGCAAAGGGCTGAACCTTTCTACGTTTCAGTTTACTCACCCATAAAACTGAATAGCAAAACTACTTACCTCAGGGGGCTGCTGTTAAGATTAAATGAGACAAAACACACACAAAACACTGAGCAAACGTGTCTGGACATGTTCGGGAGTAATTTTAAAATTATTAAACAAATGGTTCCAGACAGGTGATGACCAAATGAGATGGGATTCTCAGAATAGAGGCCGGCTATAAATAAGCAGCTGCCTGATTAATCATGCGCTAGTCAAGCATCATCGGCCTGGTCTATCACAATTATTACCTATGAGAGAGGTACCTTCTTTTCCTTTCCATTCAAAGAGGACACCCTATACCTGCAACTCAGGGGAAGAGGGACCCACAGGGCTTACTCAGGTCTCTCAGTACATTCCAGGTTGTTCTTTCCTTGGGTAACTGGGAAGACCACCAGCGGGGTACT
>JAQQAC010016209.1:126013506-126069883 GCA_029783875.1 Phataginus tricuspis | reverse complement strand
AAGTTATAACGTGGCTGCCACACTCTTCACAAGTACTTGGTCTGCATATCTCTAGAGAAATCTTTGTATACTTGTCACAAAGGACTAAGATTACTCACAATTGTAATGTTGAAAGGAAAATACTTCATATATATTAAATTCACAACCTTTGAACACGTTTAAAAATAAAGTAAAATAAACTCATAAATCTCAAACCACTATAATTCAAACAATTGAGATGAAAAGAGGCACACAGTTTACCTGGAGGGATCCATCTGCTGTTCTTCCTTTAGCCTCTCTTGGATTACGTGGACGATTATCTGTTCGGGAGTGATCGTCGTTTCCTTCGGGGGCATTTTTAAAAGGTTTGACAGTTACTGATTTTGACATGCTTTACAAGTTATTTCCACACTCTCAATTTTTAGACCAACCACAGAATCTAAAACATCAAGAACCTAGCAATTTTACATAATGGGTAATAATCTAGCATGCTACCAAGAAACAAAGTACTTAGAAAGCATTTAATTCAACACCAACTGTGTTAACAGGGCAACCTGACCTAATGATCAGATATTATGTTTAGAATCCCCAAAGAAGCTGAATTAGTTATCAGTGTTTATTCACACATTCTACACAAACTGTAAGGAAAGCTGTCTAATCACCAGCAACGAAATTGAATCGGTAATCAAAAAACTACCCAAGAACAAAACCCCCGGACGAGATGGATGCACCTCAGAATTCTACCAGACATATAGAGAAGAAATAACACCCATTCACCTTAAAGTTTTTCAAGAAATAGAAGAGGAGGGAATGCTTTCAAACTCTTTCTATGAAGCCAGCATCACTCTAATACCAAAACCGGGCCAAGACCTCACCAAAAAAGAAAATTACAGACCAATATCCCTGATGAACGTAGATGCAAAAATACTCAACAAAATATTAGCAAACCGAATACAAAAATACATCAAGAGGATCATACACCATGATCAAGTGGGATTCATCCCAGGGATGCAAGGATGGTACAACATTCAAAAATCCATCAACATCATCCATCACATCAATAAAAAGAAGAACAAAAACCACATGATCATCTCCATAGATACTGAAAAAGCATTTGACAAAATTCAGCATCCATTCATGAATAAAACTCTCAACAAAATGGGTATACATGGCAAGTACCTCAACATCATAAAGGCCGTGTATGACACACCCACAGGTAACATCTTCCTTAACAGCGAGAGGCTGAAAGCTTTTCATCTAAGATCGGGAACAAGACAGGAGTGCCCACTCTCTCCACTGTTATTCAACATAGTACTGGAGGTCCTAGCCACGGCAATCAGACAAAACAAAGACATACAAGGCATCCAGATTGGTAAAGAAGAAGTCAAATTGTCACTATTTTCAGATGACATGATGCTGTACATAAAAAACCCTAAAGACTCCACTCCAAAACTACTAGAACTAATATCTGAATTCAGCAAAGTTGCAGGATACAAAATTAACACACAGAAATCTGTTGCTTTCCTATACACTAACGATGAACAAACTGAAAGAGAAATCAGAAAAACAATTCAATTCACAATTGCATCAAAAAGAATAAAATACCTAGGAATAAACCTAATGAAGGAAGTGAAAGACCTGTACTCTGAAAACTACAAGACACTCCTAAGAGAAATTAAAGAGGACACTAATAAATGGAAATGCATCCCATGCTCTTGGCTAGGAAGAATAAATATTGTCAAAATGGCTATACTACCTAAAACAATCTACAGATTCAATTCAATCCCTATAAAACTACCAACAGCTTTCTTTAATGAACTGGAATAAATAATTCTAAAATTCATATGGAACCAGAAAAGACCCCAAATAGCCAAAGGAATCCTTAGATGAAGGAATCAAACAGGGGGAATTACTCTCCCTGACTTCAAGCTCTACTACAAAGCCACAGTAATCAAGACAATTTGGTATTGGCACAAAAACAGACCCACAGACCAGTGGTACAGAACAGGAAATCCAAACATTAACCCAAACATTGACAGTGAATTAATATTTGATAAAGGAGCCTTGGATATACAATGGGGAGATAACAGCCTCTTCAGCAGCTGGTGTTGGAAAAACTGGACAGCTACATGTAAGAGAATGAAACTGGACTACTGTCTAGCCCCATACACAAAGGTAAACTCAAGGTGGATCAAAGACCTGAATGTAAGTCATGAAACCATAAAACTCATACAAAAAACATAGGCAAAAATCTCTTGGACATAAACATGAGTTACTTCTTCATGAACATATCTCCCCAGGCAAGGGAAACAAAAGCAAAAATGAACAAGTGGGACTATATCAAGGTTAAAAGCTTCTGTACAGCAAAGGACACCATCAGTAGAACAAAAATACATCCTACAGTATGGGAAAATATATTCATAAATGATGTATCTGATAAAGGGTTGACATCCAAAATATATAAAGAACTCACGCACCTTAACAAACAAAAAGCAAATAATCCAATTAAGAAATGGGCAGACGACATGAATAGACACTTCTCTAAAGAAGAAATTCAGATGGCCAACAGGCACGTGAAAAGATGCTCCACATCGCTAATCATCAGAGATATGCAGATTAAAACCACAATGAGATATCACCTCATACCAGTGAGGATGGCCAACATCCAAAAGACAAACAACAACATATGTTGGCGAGGATGTGGAGAAAAGGGAACCCTCCTACACTGCTGGTGGGAATGCAAATTAGTTCAACCATTGTGGAAAGCAGTATGGAGGTTCCTCAAAAAACTCAAAATCGAAATACCATTTGACTCAGGAATTCCACTCCTAGGAATTTACCCTAAGACTGCAGCAGCCCAGTTTCAAAAAGTCATATGCATCCCTATGTTTATTGCAGCACTATTTACAATAGCCAAGAAATGGAAGCAACCTAAGTGTCCATCAGTAGATGAGTGGATAAAGAAGATGTTGTACATATACACAATGGAATATTATTCTGCCATAAGAAGAAAACAATTTCTACCATTTGCTACTACATGGAAGGAGCTAGAGGGTATTATGCTCAGTGAAATAAGCCAAGCATAAAAAGATAAGTATCATATGATTTCACTCATATGTGGAGTATAAGAACAAAGAAAAAAACTGAAGGAACAAAACAGCAGCAGACTCACAGAACCCAAGAATGGACTAATAGTTACCAAAGGGAACCGGACTGGGGAGGATGGGTGGGAAGGGAGGGATTAGGGGGGGAAAGGGGCATTACGACTAGCAGATGTAATGTTATAAAATTTATTTTAAAATAAATAAATAAATAAATAAATTTTAATGAGTTATGTGATTGTTCTGTTTAGTTTTTCTGTTTCTTGTTTGGTCAGTTTTGGAAGGTTGCATTTTTCTAAGAAGTTGTCCATTTCTTCTAGGTTTTCCAGCTTGTTAGCATATAGATTCTCATAATATTCTCTTATAATTTTTTATATTTCTGTGGGGTCTGTCGTTATTTTTCCTTTCTCATTTCTGATTCTGTTTATGTGTGTAGATTCTGTTTTTCTCTTAATAAGTCTGACTAGGGGTTTATCTACTTTATTTTTTTCAAAGAACCAGCTCTTGGTTTTATTGATTTTTTTCTATTGTTTTATTCTTCTCAATTTTATTTATTTCTTCTCTGATCTTTATTATGTCCCTCCTTCTGGTGACTTTGGGCCTCATTTGTTCTTCTTTTTCCTATTTCAGTAATTGTGTCTTTAGACTATTCATTTGGGAATCTTCCTTCTTTAAATAGGCCTGGATTGCAATATACTTTCCTCTTAGAACTGCCTTTGCTGCATCCCACAGAAGTTGTGGCTTTGTGTTGTTTCTGTCATTAGTCTCCATATATTCTTCTATTTCTGTTTTGATTTGGTCATTAACCCATTGATTAATTAGGAGAATGTTGTTAAGTCTCCATGTATTTGTGAGCCTTTTTGATTTCTTTCTAAAATTTATTTCTAGTTTTATACCTTTGTGATCTGAGAGGTTGGTTGGTAGAATTTCAATGTTTTTGACTTTACTGAGGTTCTTTTTGTGGCCTAGTATGTGGTCTATTCTGGAAAATGTTCCATGTGCACTTGAGAGGAATGTATATCCTGCTGCTTTGGGGTGTAGAGTTCTGTAGATGTCTGTTAGGTCCATCTCTTGCAGTGTGTTTTTCAGTGCCTCTGTGTCTTTACTTATTCTCTGTCTGGTTGATATGTCCTTTGGAGTGAATGGTATGTTAAAGTCTCCTAAAATGAATGCATTGCTGTCTATTTCCTCCTTTAATTCTCTTAGTATTTGTTTCACATATGCCAGCGCTTCTGTGTTGTGTGCATATGCATTTAAAATGGTTATATCCTCTTGTTGGACTGACCCGTTTATCATTATGTAGTGTCCGTCTTTATCTCTTGCTACTTTCTTCATTTTGAAGTCTGTCTGATACGAGTACTGCAACACCTGATTTTTTCTCTTTGTTGTTTGCACGAAATATCTTTTTCCATCCCTGCACCTTTAGTCTGTGTATATCTTTGGGTTTGAGGTGAGTCTCCTGTAAGCAGCATAAAGATGTATCTTGCTTTTTTATGAATTCTATTACTCTGTGTCTTTTGATTGGTGCATTCAGTCCATTTACATTTAGCGTGATTATTGATTGATATGTACTTATTTCCATTGCTGGCTTTACATTCATGGTTACCAAAGGTTCATGGGTTGCTTCTTTATTATCTAAGAATCTAACTTAACTTTCTTGTTAAGTCATTGTAAACACAGTCTGATGTTTCTTTATTTCTCTCCCTTCTTATTCTTCCTCCTCCATTCTTTATATACTAGGGGTTTTATTCTTTGCCTTTATTTAGTATTTGGATGGTCTGATTTTTTGCTATGATTTTATTTTCTCTGCTGACATCTTTTTAGACTTAGGAGTGCTTCCCTCTAGAGCAGTTCCTATAAGATGTTCTGTAGAGGTAGTTTATGGGAGGCAAATTCTGTCAGCTTTCACTTGTCTGGAAATTGTTTAATCCTGGTTTGAGGCCCTTCTGTTTCATTACGTTAAATATATCATGCCATTCTCTTCTGGCCTGTAAGGTCTGTGTTGAGAAGTATGATGACAGTCTGATGGGTTTTCCTTTGTAGGTGATCTTTTTTCTCTCTCTAGCTGCCTTTAGTACTCTGTCCTTATCTTTGATCTTTGCCATTTTAATTATTATGTCTTGGTGTTGTCTTCCTTGGGTCCCTTGTGTTGGGAGATCTGTGGGCTTCCGTGGACTGTGAGACTATTTCCTTCCCCAGCATGGGAAAGTTTTCAGCATTTATTTCTTCAAAGACACTCTCTATCCCTTTTTCTCTCTCTTCTTCCTCTGGTACTCCTATAATGTGAATATTGTTCCTTTTGGATTAGTCACACAGTTCTCTTAATATTCTTTCATTCCTAGAGATCCTTTTATCTCTCTCTGCCTCAGCTGCTCTGTTTTCCTGTTCTCTGATTTCTATTCCATTAACAGTCTCTTGCATCTTGTCCAGTCTGCTGCTAAGCCTGTTGATGGCTTGTCTCATTTCTGCATTGTCTTTACTGACTTCCCTCACTTCCTCCCTCAGCTCTTGCATATTTCTCTGTAGATCCATCAGCATGGTTATGACTTTTATTCTGAATTCTTTTTCAGGAAGATTGTGCATTTCCATACCTTCAGGCTCCCTCTCTGGTGTTGCCTGGGTCTGGGTGAGTTTTGTCTGTACCATATTCCTCTGTCTTTTCATGGCGATAGAAGTGGTCACTGGTAGGTGCCACGTATGTCAGCTGGGCTCTTTATGACTTTAATAAAAAAAAACAAAAAAAAACCAAAAACAAAACAAAAGAGTAGGAAGAGAAAGAAAAGTAAAAAGAAGAAAGAAAAGAAAGGAAAAAAAAAGGCCCACCGGGCATAGATTCTGTAATGATACTGTAGGTGGTGCTGTTGCTTCACTAGTCCGTGCCGCTCTGCAGGGCCGTTTGTAGCTCTGGCCGGGGCAGGAACGAATGGGAGGCTGTTGTTCTCTGTGTGAAGACTCAGTGTGTCTACTTTTTCCCAGTTGCCAGCCAAAGGGTCCGAAATTCCCCAGGACTCCCTGCCTGCTGGGACGACCGCACCCCTCAGTTGGGCCCCCATCTCCCCAAGACCACCAAAAAATGCGCGCCCTTTTCTTGTGATCTGGGGAGCCGGCTGCAAGTACCCAGGCTCGTTCCCAACTCAATACCTGCACCTTCTGCCTCTCCAATACCCGATACACCGCGCCATGTGTGTCAGTGCTCCCAGTGCAGATCACCAGGGCTGGTTATTTTGCGGACCAGTACTTCCACTCCCTCCAGGCTCTGAATCCTCTCCTGCCGCTGGTCCACTGGGATGGGGGAGTGCTGGGGTCCCACCGGTATGCGGCTCCGTATCTTACCTGCCTCGCGGGGTGCCGAGTCCTCTCAGGTGCAGATGCAGGCTGTGTGCTGTCCTGTATATTCTGGTCTCTCTTTTACAAACAGTTGTATTAGGTGTATTTTCCTAGATATGTATGGTTTTGGGAGGAGATTTCCGCCGCCCTGCTCACGCTGCCATCTTCCCGGAACACCCGATGGATGATCTTTTAGATGTATTTTTGAATTCGGTTTGCTAATAATCTGTTGAGTATTTTTGCATGTATGTTCATCAGGGATATTGGTGTGTAATTTTCTTTTTTTGTGGTGTCTTTGCCTGGTTTTAGTATTAGAGTGATATTGGCCTCATAGAATGAGATTGGGCGTATTCCCTCCTCTTTTATTTTTGGAAAACTTTAAGGAGGATGGGTATTAGGTCTTCACTAAATGTTTGATACAATTCAGCAGTGAAACCATCTGGTTCAGGTGTTTTGTTCTTAGGTAGTTTTTTGATTACCAATTCAATTTCCTTGCTGGTAATTTGTCTATTCAGAATTTCTGTTTCTTCCTGGGTCAGCCTTGGAAGGTTGTATCTTTCTCGAAAGTTGTCCATTTGTTCTAGGTTATCCAGTTTGTTACCATATAATTTTTCATAGTATTCTCACATAATTCTTTGTATTTCTGTGATATCTGTAGTGAGTTTTCCTTTCTCATTTCTGATTATGTTTATATGTGTAGACTCTCTTTTTTCCTTGATAAGTCTGCCTAGGGGTTTATTTTGTTTATTTTCTTAAAGAACCAGCTCTTGCTTTCATTGATTCTTTCTATTGTTTTATTCTCCTCGATTTTATTTATTTATGCTGTAATCGTTATTATGTCCTTCCTTCTGTTTGGATGTTATGGGTTAAGAAATAGTGAATTTGGATCTTATGTAGCGGTTAGCATCAGACAGACTTTCTTTTCCAGGGGCTCAGCGTATGTGCTTAATTCAAGACAGATATCTTATAATTTGTCAGAATGTCATGTTAGCTGTTACTTAGCTTTAGGAAGGGCTTTTCTGTCATGCATGCATGGAAAGCTCAAGTTCCGTTCATTGTTTTAACAAATACTGATCTGGTTAATTTGGGAAGGCCAGAACAGCATCATGATTTTCACAGTGCTGATAAGCCAGTATTTGACTCTCTGATCTCTCCCTTGTTTGCTGTGTGACCGTGGGAAATTTCTTAATTTCTTTAATTTCCACAGCTTCCTTCTGTGGAAAATGGCAATAGTAATAGTAACCAGTTAGTGCTGTGAGGTTTAAGGGGTCAGTGCTTGTCAAGCACTGAGAAGAGTGAATAGCCAAATGGTCCACAAGGGGGGGCTGTCATCCTTGAAACGGTTAGGATCGCAGTGTGGAGTTAGTCAAGACAGGTGTTAGAAAGCCGTGCGAGTTGGGGTGTGCGTTGAAATGAGAGCATTGAAAGGAAGGTGATGAAGCATTGTATGTGTTAGTGAAGTACAGATTCAGAATGTGTTATGATGGTGGGAGATTTCAGTTTGCATGTTAGAAAGGGAAGAGGTTCAGAGCAGCACAAGCATCTGTTCATACCTGTCCTAAAATATGCCCATTCATGCCAGAAAGGGGGAGGGCGTCCATCTTACACAGATCTTTGGGGAGCCATCAATACATTTCATTATTTAATTTTTCTTTTTACTCTCGAGTAAAAGAATTGAAGCATTTTAATTACCCAGTTTGGGAAATACCTAGTTTTCTGCCCTAAAAACTTGTTCACAATTTTTATGCTTATATTTTATTAGTTTCAGTTAAGATGCATAGACTCATATTATTAGTAAAGACAGGTTAAATCATGGGATAAACAAGAGTGCTGGAATGCAGCATGCATTAAGTCACCTCCTGCTAAAATGACAAGCAAGCAGTAGGCCTGATGTTGATAAAAATAGAATGTTGCTGTTAGCTTGAACTCTCCTTAAAATACACAACAAAGCAAAGAAAATTTTAAGGCACTCAAAGTCAGTGTATATGTTCATTTATTTATCATTAAGGCATTCATGTATCAAGTACACGTTTATTGATTATGTGCTCTTGGTGTTTGACGCAGGGCATACAGCTGGGTGCACAGAGGTGAACAACAACCAGGCACGGGGAGTAAGCCTTTGCACTAAGCAAGGAGAAAGTCAATTCCAAGAGACTTGCAAGATTTCAGTGAATGATGTTTGCAGGTTTGTACTTAAACAGGAGAGAGGCAAAAACAAAACAAAACAAACAAAACACAAACACCCAAAGAAACTGGAAAAGTCCAAGGGCCTCTAAAGAGCATGTGTTACTTACCTAAAACCATCGGGGGTTTTTTGACCTACACTTTGGTTTTATTTAATAGTGCTTAAGTTACCTGGTATGGAGGACCTGAGGCTGAAGATATAGAAGAGGTTGTGATTATCCCTAGAATCTTGGTCTAGGAAGACATAGGCCAAATTTAACATTCCCTCGAGTAAGTAGGTTGAACGAGAAGCTACACCACCAGAGTCCTCTGGTGCAGGGCTGTGTCTCTGTCGTTCACTGTTTGTGTATTCTAGCGCCTAGTACAATGCACGGCATGTGCCAGTCACTCCATAACTACCTACGTCCAGTGAAGGAATGCTCTGGAGATGCAGGAGAGGGACATCTGACCTGGGGGGAGAGACACGGCTCCTGCCAGCTGTGCATCCATTTCGGCCAGGGGAGGAAGTTCCAGGTGACAGAGGGCACAGGTTGTTTAGTAAGCTTAGAAGAGCTTAATTTTGTTGGAGTATAGGACTCTTTGGAAATAATAGTGAGAGATGTTAGGCTGGAGAGTTAACTGGGCTTGATCAGTAAGGGCCTGACAGGTCATTTGGATTTTCCTTTTTTCAAAAGTAATACTTCTGATGTTCTGAAAGCCAAGTTTCCCAGTGTGCAGGCTGCACTCTTTATGTCCCACAGTGCCGTTAATATCAGAAAAGATCACCAGGCCTATATTCCACAGCTGCTCTTGACAGCTGGACTGTTAAAGTGCTGTGAACTGTCATCTTTGGGGCAGAATGAGGATATAGGATAAATATGTTTTCTCAGGACTAAAAAACAGCTTCAACTCTTTAAGGGCAAGCAAGGTCTGTATCTTTGAATTCTAGTTTCCTAGAAGGATGTTAAGTATGTAGAGTAGATACTCAGTACATGAATAAATGCAAAAAACCCGTGGCTTTTGTGTATATTATTGTAGCAAGCATTATGCTGGATACCGAAAGTGACAGCTAGTTGAGAAATGGCACTCTCACCAGGTCTTCCAGTCCAGTGAGGGGGGACATGAGTCGCTGATGGTGGTACCATGGGATGAGCCCCATGAGGGAAATAGGCACAAGGTAGTGTGATGGGTCTTCTTTGACTGCTCACTCCCCTGTATCCTTGTGGGGAACTGCCTTTGAATCTCAGCCTCGCCACGAGGGTGGCCGCTGAGAACTGCCTTTGAACCTCAGCCATGCCACAAAGATGGCCACTGAGAACTCAGCCGTGTTGCAGGGGTGGCCGCCGAAAGCCCCCTGAGGTTTAGCTGTGCCAACTCCGGTCAGAGACAGCTGCGCATGTGCACAACTCTGAGCCTGATTTGGAAAAGTGAAAGTCGCCTTATTAGCATAGGTGACCGATCAGGAGAGACTTCACCCTATATATCCCATGCCCTGAGCCCCAATAAACGAGTTCTTCCTTCGAGTGAACTTCCTGTCGCGTCTGATTGTCTCCGGTGAAAGGAGCGGCCAGCGGCGAGTGGCCAGAGGCCAGTGGCCAGCGGCGGCGGCAGCAGAGGCTGGAGCGGCTGCAAGCGGCGGCGCCGCCGAGCACCGGAGGCTGCGGGAACGGGCGGACAGTGGCGCTTACCTCCCTTGCTCTGCCTATCAGGGCGAGCCCCTCTCCCTCCCTTCCTCAGAGGGTTACGGAAAGAGCTTGCAACAGAAAGAGCTTGCAGCACAAAGAGCTGTAGTCCTGACCGAGAGCAGGACCGGTGGGAGAGAGGTGAAAAACCCGATAGATGGCGCCTGAACGTGGGACACGTCCAAGGAAGCGTGTGGGGCACGTCCAAAGAGGCGTGTGATGAACGCAGACGGATCAACGATCACTCGGTTGACGGACCGGAAGTTTCGGCAGAGTAAGCAGTCGGATTATGTGGTAAGCGCACTCCCGGGAAAAAGGGAAAGGCAACTTTCTAAGAATGAACCTGTGCTTAAAGCGCTGATATGCTTAAGAGCTGAGGATTAGAACTCTCGGACTCTCAAGCTGAGAAGGTCTGGGAAGCCTTAGTAAAGGTGGCTCCTTGACTTTCTGCTAGTACAGCATCTCTGCTAATGAGACAGGGACTGTGGGTGTAGTCAGAGTGGGGGGAGGACCTCCGGGAAAAAGCAAGGCAGAATATTTGCAGTCAGAGCAAGGTAACTATATGCAGAGAAACCCCCTTCCAAGACTCTGTGTTAAACATTAAGCTCCAGAGTCATTCTTCAGTGAGATAGGTGGGTGTTCCCCAGATAAAGAGGAGTACCTCATGTTTTTGTTATGCTAATCACTTGTAGGATTCACTTTAGCATGCTAAAAGGCTCAGGCCTGTTTGCTGTCTTTCCTTTTCAGATCTGATGGGGTGGTTTTGCAAACCAGGCAACTGATTTAGCATGCAAACCCAGCTGTAAACAACATAGTAAAAAGCAGCAAAAGATAAGGTTGCATTTTATCACCCAGGAAGTTTGGGAAACAGGATTGTTAACTTTCTCTTTAGCAAACAGACAATACCTCAGCCCACGTGGGGGCTGGGCAGGTCGCCTTTTGATATGCAACTAGACCAAGACGCCAGTATCCCAGAGGGAGATGGGGTGAGAAATTCCTTGTGTTAAGTTAATTCTGGGTGTTCAGACAAATGCAGCACACCGGACTCTCTTGTCCCCTCCTGGGGTGAGCCGAGAGCTCTGTCCTATCACTTTATTTCTAAATAAAAGCCTGTGCCTTGCTCTCCTACTTTGCATGTTTGCTAAGCATCACTTAGGCATGAGAAAATAAGCGCTAGAGTTGGATTTTTGTCTCTTAGTAGTAAAATAAAACTGTCAGCTGTTAAGGTCTATAAATTCGTCTTTAGATTAGTTCTTTAAGACTGGCTTAATATGGACTAGTTTTTTTGGAACCTGCAGAATGTAAAAAAGCAATTTTTCTTCTTGAAAGACTTAACATTATATGTTCCAGCTCATTGAAAGCAATTAAATATTAATGTTAATTGCATATAAACCTAAATGATAATCTTAAAAGGCAAAGTGACAGAATAAAGTTTACTTTGACCAATTTTAGTAAGTTACTGTATGTGTTAAGATCCAGAAGTAATCTTAAGTTTAAAATATTGAAATAGAACTAAAGATAAGGAAAGCCTGTATACCTTGAGGCAAAGGATATTCACATGTTAATAAGGCTCTGTTGAAAGAAAGGTTTGATGAACACTTGATGTTTGATCTTTCCTTTTCTGAGAATTCATGGAAGTGTTTGCTTCAGGATATCTTGCCATGTAATTAAATTCCAGGAATTTTTATTTAGTTAAATTTAAGAGATAATTTTATATATAGCATTGAAACAAGTTTTCTGATCTTGGTAGTTAGTTCATTTTTCAGATTATATGCAAATTTCCCCACAAAGTTATTATGCTTTTAGACTGCCTTTCTTGCAGTTTTTATTGACAAATAGCAATCTCCATGCTTTTTGAAGACTCTTAGTGATATTGAGAGATATAATTTATTATAAGCGGTAAATTCAGCTCATGTTAAAAGAGAAATACATCTAGAAACATCTTGTAATGCATGGAGCTGTTGGTGTGAGTTGTTTTAAGTTTATCAGTTATTTCAAAATAGTGCAAATATTCCAAGAAATAACAAAATTGCTGTTATTAGAGATTGAACAGTGTTTAAACTGACCCTAGTAATTCCTATCTATATAGAGGAAATTTCATACAAATCAACAAAGCTTGGATTTGTTGTATCCAAATTTAAGTTTCTAATTATATCTAAGTCTGATAAAACACTTAAGATCTGGAAATCAATAGATGTCATTGATTTTATATATATGGTGTTTTATTTGTAATATATAAGCCTTGTTTAATTCTAGGCCAGTTATATTTGTGCTAAGATTTTACGTTCCTGTTAGGTTAAGCTCTCAAATATTATAACTAATAGTTTGTTGGTTTAAACAAGTATTTGTTAGCCTATAAGTATTTCAGTATATTAGAGCACAAAACTGGGAGTTAAAACACCTTATGCTCTCCCAGGACCTCCAGTCTGAGTGGAGCAGTAGCCATTACCACAAGCTAAGCTTCAAAGACTTAAAGAAATTACCCAAGAAATACTGGGAGCGAGGCTTCACCTAGACTCTTTTTGAGTAAGCCCCTTTCTGATGCCTTGAGTGTGTTTACCGATGGAGGGAAGGAGGGGTCTGCTGTTGTTGTCTTTCCCCCTCCTCACCTCTCAAGCAAGTTAAAAGAAACCCAGCATTTTGAAAAGGTTACTGACTCAGCACAAATTAAGGAATTGTATGCCATAGCATTGGCCCTAAGTAAAATTTCTGAACCTATGAATCTTTTTTCTGATAGTCTGTATGTGGTGAACTTGCTTCCCACCTTAGCCTCTTCTTATATCAAGCTAGATAAAAACCCCATAACCCCCTTGATGATTCAGGTGAGATCCTTGCTAATGGCACGATCCAAGCCCATATTCTTGCAGCATAAAGACTTGAAAAAAATTATCAGGACTTGTAAATCCTGTTTGCCTTTTCTACAAATTCCACCCCTCCAGTCTCCTGGAGTTAACCCAAGAGGCATTAAACCTAATGGTCTCTGGCAGACTGATGTTACAAAAACAAAAAGGGGGAATAAGCCCCCAAGACCAATTACGGATGGCTCTACTTACATTAAATATGTTAAATTTTTCAAAAAATCAACCTCTAACGGCCTTTCAAAGGCACTGGACAAGTCAAACGCCATATGCCAAAATAGAAGTGCGCTGGAAAGACCAGCTGACTGGGCAATGGCGAGGACCAGATCCACTGATAAGTATGGGCAGAGGATTCGGCTGTGTATTTCCTATAGGCGGACCGAATCCAATCTGGGTTCCTGCTAGGAACTTGAAATTCTGCCCTCAGACCACTCAGCAAATAGAAGAAAGCCATGATATAGATTCTCCCCAAGAGGGTGACCTCTTGAGGGCTTGTCTTTCTTCTCTCTTGCAGGACTGACCTTTTGAGGAAGAAGAAAAGGAGTGATGAATGCTGGACTATTACTCCTGCCATAGTCCAGACTGCTGAAGAAGTGACACTGTTAAGCCTTCAACAAGGACGTCTTTGCAGTTCTATGTTTTCTTACCCTCTGCTTACTTTTTTACCAGAGTATGGGAAGAAATAATTAAGTTTGTTTAGTCTACCCAAGCTGTTATTAGGAGGTATAATAATTGTAATGTCATCAGTTATTTTCATGCTCATGCAGTGGTGAAGATCATATCAACAGCAACAGATATTATTGAAGAAGGAGTTCCCCATACCCCAGAGCGTTCATGGGCATTTATAGCCCTACAGAGAGGTGCAAGCGACCTCTTGAGAATGTCATTACTGGAAGTGCTAGGATGGTAGTCAATGACGGGTAAGATCTCCTGAAAGATGGGGACAACCTAAGACAGGCACATCCTCGAGTACAGGATGGCATCTCTCATGCTCATACAAAAACAAAAAGGGGGAAATGTGGGGAACTGCCTTTGAATCTGAGCCTCGCCACGAGGGTGGCCGCTGAGAACTGCCTTTGAATCTCAGCCTCGCCACGAGGGTGGCCGCTGAGAACTGCCTTTGAATGTCAGCCATGCCACAAAGATGGCCACTGAGAACTCAGCCGCGCTGCAGGGGTGGCCGCCGAAAGCCCCCTGAGGTTTAGCTGCGCCCACTCCGGTCCGCTTCTTACATCAGAGACAGCTGCGCATGTGCACAACTCTGTGCCTGATTCGGAAAAGTGAAAGTCACCTTATTAGCATAGGTGACCGATCAGGAGAGACTTCACCCTATATATCCCATGCCCTGAGCCCCAATAAACGAGTTCTTCCTTCGAGTGAACTTCCTGTCGCGTCTGATTGTCTCCGGCGAAAGGAGCGGCCAGCGGCGAGTGGCCAGCGGCCAGCGGCCAGCGGCGGCGGCAGCAGAGGCTGGAGCGGCTGCAAGCGGCAGCGCCGCCGAGCGCCGGAGGCTGCGGGAACGGGCGGACAGTGGCGCTTACCTCCCTTGCTCTGCCTATCAGGGCGAGCCCCTCTCCCTCCCTTCCTCAGAGGGTTACGGAAAGAGCTTGCAACAGAAAGAGCTTGCAGCACAAAGAGCTGTAGTCCTGACCGAGAGCAGGACCGGTGGGAGAGAGGCTGAAAATACCCGATATATCCTTAGCTCTTTTTATACCTCTTGCTTATTTTTCGCTTACTTCCCGGTAGCCTCTTAGTAAATTTCCCACGTGGTCAGTCACACAGACTCTTCTATTCTTCACATTTTATTTCTGGGAGACACTTTCCTGGAGATGTCTGTTCTCTTCTTTTCTGAGGTGGTTGCTCCTTACCCCTTTTATTATGTTGCCCCTAGACGTTCATTTGCTCTTATCCTTTAGCTGTTCTCAAGAGTTGGATTTTGTGTTTTTGGTATCTCTTGCTTCTGCCTTTCTTGACCAACTTCTTCATTTTGATGCAGTACATCTTCCAGAGGTTAACGGTGCAGTGTCTCTGGGTAAGGTGAAGACAGCCTTCCATAATCCCTTCTCTTGAGCCACACTGCTCTCACGCGGACTCACTTCCCTCTCCCTGGTGTACGGCTCTCATTCT
Source organism: Phataginus tricuspis (assembly GCA_029783875.1). Taxonomy (NCBI): domain Eukaryota; kingdom Metazoa; phylum Chordata; class Mammalia; order Pholidota; family Manidae; genus Phataginus; species Phataginus tricuspis. The sequence goes on along the minus strand of JAQQAC010016209.1, from coordinate 126,054,646 downwards.
GGAATCTCCCTTCACCCTCATCTTGGGGTTCCCTTCTCCCTCTTTATTGAAGCTCGTGTCTTCCTCATTGTTTGTTCATCCTCACAATTTGGCAGAGGAGTCTCTCCAGTGGCTTTTGAGATGGGATGCTTAGGAGGTAAATGTTTGAGACCATGCAGGATTGAAAACCTGGATCAATAGTTTGGCTAGGTATAGAGTTCAGTATTGCATTCTTTCTTTTCGTAAATTCAAAGATCCACTCCATTGCTGCCTTGTTTTCACGTTACTGTTTTTGAATTCCAAAGCTATTCTCATTTTCTATTCTTTGTATGTAACTTTTATCCTTACATCTTTAGAAGTTTGTAGGAGTTCTAAATTTGTTCATGTCTTTTGAAATATCATGATTGTGTCTTGTGTGGGTCTGTTTTCATCTAGCGTTCTTCATATTCAGTGGGTCCCTTCATTCTGGCAACTTAGATTTTTCAGTTCTGGGAAAGTTTTTTGGAATTATTGTGCTGAAGATTTTCTTCCTTTTGTCTTCTTATTCTGGAAGTCTTTTCATCCAGGACTTGGCTGTCCAAGTTGCTGTTAATTTTCTTATGTTTTCACTCCAATGTATTTTTCCTTTGACCTTCCTTTATCTTTTCTTTTTTGGTTTTTTGTTTTTTTTTATTTTCCATTCAGGGAGATGTCTTCAATTTGACTTAATATTCTTTGGTTTTATTCTTCTTTTTAGTTTTTTATTTGTTTCAGATTCTTTAATTTCTGAGAGTTATTCTTTTGTTATTTTAAAAAAGCATCCTATTCGTAATTGATTGCAGTGTCTTTCTCTAGGTTATTGATAATTTATGTACTTTCTGTTTCTTTCAAGTTGTTTCCTTCCTTGTGTGACACGGGTGAGGCCTTTTGACTTTTACATCACAACATTCTGGGTGGCCAAGTGTTGGTATCTTTAGGTCTTTCCTCTTGGACTGATCAGTTTCTCCAAGAATATTCTTCAATCTCTTAACTGCAGAATTCTTGGAGCTAGGTGGGTGGACTGGGCTAGGGGATATGGGAATTCACCATTCAGTGTGTGTACTGTGTTTAAATCCACCTCTCTTTAGTATAGGGCAGGGTAGCTCGAGTCCAGAGATGCTGTACCTTTTCCAAGGAGAGACCCTCCAGCCTTGTGTCACGTGCAGGTATGGTGTTGAGATTCTCCTGCGGCTTAAACAGCCTTCACCCATCGCTCCATATCCAGGCCTCCACCTTCCTCCCCCAGCTCTGCCTGCATTGATGCTGCCAGTTCTGAACCTTCTAGGATACTGCTGAGTAAATGGAATTGGGTTCTTAGTTTTTTCTACTGCTGGCTTAGGATCTGGGTTTCTTGGACCTGTGGGGTTGTTTACTATGCTTCCAATCTTGTATAGTTTCTGTTTCCTCCAAGTTTTTTTTTTCCTATTTGTTTTGGTCTCTGTCTTGCATGCAGGAAACTTTCCTCACAGCTTCCAAAATTTTGTTCCTTTTCCTCCGTTCAGTTCTACCTGTGCTTGTTTTGTGTTGTTTTTTTTTAATCTCCTTAGTTTAAATTTAGTGGGAGGAGGTGAAATAAATGTGTATGTTTGTCATATTTCCCAGAACTCATTAGCTAATGTCACGCCATATTAATTCAGGACTCTTATGTTCTAATCATTTTCAATTGTTCCATGTGCATATTCTTAACTGGAGTGTAGAATTGAAGATGGTCTTGGTATCATTTTCATCCCTCGCTAAGGGTCTAGCACAATAGGCCACAAAGCTCACTAAGTGGTGAACACAACAGAGCTTTGAAAAAGTAGCGAAGTAAAGGTGGTTTTATATAGGCACGTCATCTTTTCTTGGCAGTTTCTCTCTGCTATGGGAAGAGGAAAGAGAAACCAGGAGTATTTCCTTTAGGTCATTGACTTCTTCACAGAGTCAGGAGTCATTGTGGCCTTCTGAACTGTAAATGTAATTCTCTTGGCTAAGCATGCATCTTGCTGTTTTGTTTCCTTTTGATTTTTCTTTCACCTGTCTTATGTTTCTTCGATGTACAGTAGAAACAAATAAAAGGTAGTTGATTTTGCAGAATAGGTGAGGGAATATACCTCAGTGTACTTTAAATATTAGATATTTAGTTAGTAGATCTTTATGTATATATTTTTCTGAGATAGGCAGCCAGTGTAGTAATAATGGTTAATAATAATAGAGCAGTACAACACATGCTTCAGGATAGCCCTTGGTACACTATAAACACTAAGTTACAACTACTGACTGAATCCTCATAGTCCCTCATTATCATGGCTCTGAGTTCAGATGTTGGCTTAGCTACTTATTAGCTCTTCAGTAGCTACTTAAGTCTAGCTTTCCTATCTGACAAATAGGATGTTCTTCCCAGGGTTGTGATGAAGACGCTGTGAAAGATGTATAATGTGCTTAACACTCACAAATGTCAGCAATTTATTCAGTGGTATTTCCCACTTTGGTGAGAGGAAAACTGAGCCCCAGAGAGATGGGGTTACTTGTCATTTGTTAATTTGTAACTTTGGAGCTTGTTCTGTGTTCCCGAGTCGGGAGGTTGTGGAGCTGGGATTTTGTCCACGTTTGTCTTATGTCCAGAGGCTGCTCTTTCTGGTGGGTGTGGTGGTACATCAAGGACAGGCAGTTGATTTGTGAATCTCTCTCGGGGCTCTGGCATTGGGAAGCATTTTGTTTTTTCCAGTATGTTGTTTTGGTAAAAGCCTCATGAACTTGGACTCCATGAATTCATAATTCATGATAATTTATAACTATGTTTTTTTATAATTTATTTTGGTATTATTAATCTACAATGACATGTGCAACATTATGGTTACTAAACTCCCCACTTCATTAAGTCCCTCCACATACCCCATTACACTCACTGTCCATCAGCATAGTGAGATGCTATAGAATCACTACTTGCCTTCTCTGAGTTGTACAGCCCTCCCCATGCCCCCCCAACATTACTTCTGCCAATCGAAATGCCGCTTTGACCCTCTTATCCCTCCCTTCCCACCCATCTTCCCCAGTCCCTTTCCCTTTGGTAACTATTAGTCCATTCTTGGGTTCTGTGACTCTGCTGATGTTTTGTTCCTTCAGTTTTTTTTTCTTTGTTCTTATACTCCACCTATGAGTGAAATCATTTGATACTTGTCTTTTTTGGCTTGGCTTATTTCACTGAGCATAATACCCTCTAGCTCCATCCATGTTGTTGCAAATGGTAGGATTTGTTTTCTTCTTATGGCTGAATAATATTCCATTGTGTATATGTACCACCTCTTCTTTATCCACTCATCTACTGATGGACACTTAGGTTGCTTCCATTTCTTGGCTATTGTAAATAGTGATGTGATAAACATAGGGGTGCCTCTGTCTTTTTGAAACTGGGCTGCTGCAGTCTTAGGGTAAATTCCTAGGAGTGGGATTCCTGGGTCAAATGGTATTTCTATTTTGAGTTTTTTGAGGAACCTCCATACTGCTTTCCACTCTTTAATCCACTGTTTAGTTTCTTTGCTTTTGTTTTTGCTATGGAGTTATAGAGTTCCTTAAGCATTTTGGGTATTAACCCCTTATCAGACATATGGTCTGGAAATGTTTTCTCCAATTCATAAGTTGTCTTTTCATTCTTTTGACTATTACCTTCACCATACAGAGGTTTTTTAGTCTGATGTAGTCCCACTTCTTTTTTGTTTGGTTTTGTTCTGTTTTGTTCTGTTTCCTGTACTTTTGGTGTCTTATACAAAAAAGAATTGCCAAGACCACTGTCAATGAGATTTCCCTGTATGTTTTCTTTTAGGAGATTTACAATTTCAGGCCTTACCTTTAAGTCTTTAATCCATTTCAAGTTAATTATTGTATATTGTGTAAGATAAGGATCCAGTATCATTCTTCCAAATTTAGAAACAGGCATCAAGGACACCACATCTGAAAGGAATCACAAACAAAGGGGGTCAGATGCCCCAAACTATCTACAAACTCTGGCCCTCCTCTTCCCGTGATCCCAGAAGGCTGGGTGGAGAGGCGGGCAGATTGTCAGACAGGTGAGTGCTCGGCCACATAGCAAAAGCTGTGGCTCTTCCTCTTCCTCTCCCTCTCCTTGGGAAAGGGGGTGGGGGCTCCCCATCACCCAAGCCAGGTGAGCGGCCTCAGAAAGAATCACTAGTAGATGCTGGGGGTGCCTGCGGCAAATGGAGACAAACACTTTACTGCTCAGTTAGAAATGACTGTGCCCACAGGGGACTTGCTGCTCTGCCTTCTGAGCTTCCGATCAAAGAGGAAAGAGAACTGCAGAGAGAAGATGCGTGGGGTGGTGGGGACCATGGGGCTGCCTAGACTCCCCCATCTGGTGGTAGGAACTTCAGTGGACTCTGAGGAAGGCAGCAAGCCTTGAATTGCACACATAAGAGGTCAGGCCCCTGGGTAAAGACACCCTAGCAGGCAGAGGCCAGGGGGTGTTCCAAGGAGGGCAGGAGCAGAGTGGGATGAGGAGCAACTGGGGCCCTTATACCTCCTTCTTCGGGACACTGTGCAGGGCTGATGTCCCCACAGGGCATGCACTGCTTTTCCAAGCCTGTGACAGCTGGCTAGGGCCGGCCATAGAAGCAGCAGCCAGTAACAGAGGCACCGAAAAAAGGGTGCACCTTCTCCAACCCTCTCCCCGTAGCACATCAGAGGAGAGGGAACCATGAGACAGGGGTGAGACAACCAACTGACCCAGGCCCTCCCCTCCTGTTCTTTCAGCCAGAGGTCAAGCCTTAGGGGAGGAAGAATGAGATTGAATGCGAGTGAACTTTTAAAATGATGGACATGGTCAGAAAGCTGGGGAACTTGCCCAAGATGTCATCCAGGGATGTGAAGGGGAGAGTCCGCATAGCCCAGTGAGGGTACCACAGTGGGAGAAAATACAACTGTTTCTTGTATGTCTCCACTGAGTGCAAACTGTTGTGTAAACTGGGTTACTAAAGGCAGATTTAGGAATATTAAATTTTGAATGTTTAAAAGCAAACAGGTCCATCTACACATACCGATTTGAAGTCGTAACTAGGTCACATTAAGTGAAAAAACATTGAAGAATGCTTGTAGAATATGAGTCTATTGAGGGGGGAAATAAAAACCTATATGTGTGTTTATATGTATGCATAAAAATGTGTGTAGGAGCTTATGTAGAGAAACATGTCTGGCAGAATATGTGCTAAGGTTTTGGAGGAGATATCGTCACTTCCTTTTACAGCATTTAAAAAAAAGAACCAAAAAGTGTCAGGTTATGTGTGATTTTTACTTGTGTGTGTGTTATTTTCTATGATAAAATGTGTTAATATTTGTAATCAGAAAATTTTAAGAAACAAAAGAAGAAAATCATTAAAAATGAAGCAAAAAAAGCAAATTAGAAGAAAAATATAAGCACAGAGAATGGATTAGGTAATCACTTCCGACTTTGTTGCTTTGGGGGCCCTCCTTGTTTCCTGGGAAAGTGTAGATGGGGGGAGCCACTCAGTGACACCCATTCCCTCCCAGCAGCACCGCCCCCCCGTCGTCTGCGGAGACTTGACTCGGCTTGGTGCTGCCACCTAGAGGCCAAAGGCAGACATTACTTCAACCCCGTTCTGGAGCGGCAGTCCCTCCAGCTGCAGTTTGCAATTTTCATTTTAAGCCCATGAGTTTCAGTTCTGAGGAAGGAGCTTCATGGGGACTTCCAGTGAGAAGACAAGACAGGAGGAAAGAGCATGACAGAATGAGATATGGAACACCTGTGTGTGCATTATTAGGCATTTCCAAACCAGGACAGTGGAGCACGAAACCAAGTGTGGGATCCTTCTGGGCATAGGTAGCACACCATGAAGCTAGCCCTGCTTGCAGACTTGCATTCGGATGTGGGTATGTTAGCGATGCTTCTGCATGCTGTGCATTTGTGTCTGCGAACAGTCATGTGTACTTATGAGGAAGCATTGGGTCGTTGTGCTCACGTTCCTGTGTGAATATACGCTTGCCTGGGTAGCTGGGTGCCCGTTCGCATGTAGTGTCTGTGTAGAGAGAGAGAGCAGGTTTCTGTGTTCCAGGACACAGTGCCTCATGTCTCTTGGGCTGCTGGGCAAAAACAAATGGATTGGCTCCCCTGATACCACCTTTAACCCGGGCTGTCGCCCCGCCCCTGCCCTGAAAACTGCAGAAACTTCCACCCCTAACAGCTCCACCCAAACCCCGGCACTAAGAGACTTGACTAAGTTCCCGCTTGGCTCCTAGCGGGCTGAAGCTGTGTCCCTGGGATGGGCTCAGGCTCCCACGGAAATGCCTGCCTGGGAAAGCTCACCGCTGCCGGAACTGACCGTTTGTTCCAGCCAACACCTGCAACAGGCCTCTGAACCCTGTGAGCAGTTACTTGAGAAAGTACCATTTTAAGTCCTTCCTCCATCCCTCCGATGTATATGTATCTCCAGAAACCCAGGTGTGTGGACAGAGTCCAACCCCCAATATTGCTCGCCAGCAGACCACCCTTTATTTGTAAGTCTGCACTTAAGTCCCGTCCCTCTGCCCTCATCCCCCCTTTAAATGCCCGGCCCCGTGGCAGATCTCAGTGGAGCTGAGCACTCCCCCTGCTGTCAGTAGTTTATAAAATCTATTTCCACGACTTTAATGTCAGGCTTTTTTTTTTTTTTACCTTTGATGCCACATGCCTGCCACCTTCACCATCCAGGGGACTCGATCTGACTTTCACGGCCAGGCCTGTGCGGGCTGCTGGAGCAGAGCTTGCCTAAGGCTGCAAGCACCCAGGAGCTGGCGCCCTGGGAGAAGCTCTCACCCCAGCCCCTGGATTGGGGAGCTCTGATGCCTGGGGTCCACACTGCTTCCGAGAGTCCCTTGGGGTAAGTAATTTCTTCCAGTCGTCTGAGGGGTAATTTATGGCTTCCTTCCTTCTCTCTCATTTCCCCTCTCCCCTACCAGCATCTCCCAGTGATGCCGTCCAGGTAGACCCTTCACCGGATCCTGGAGCAGGGCCTGCTTGTAGGGAACCCAAACTCTGAGGCTGCTCCGGAGGCTTATACTTGGCCATCAGGGCTTTGCCCCAGGGTCTGTTCTGTACCCCACCAGCTGACACTGGACAAGGGTGGTCTGGTAATGGATATGTGTTTACCTGTCTCCTGTAGGCAAAGCCTTGCTCAGACTCCAAGGAGGGAGAACTGTGAGACTGTAGTCCCAGCTCTGACTGCAGAGAGATGAGTTAACAAGAGTAACGAGGTCACTTCCCTTCATTTGCCACTGTGGGCCTCAAGCTCCCCATTTTTTAAATAAGAGGGTACAGGGGTCCCTAAACGCCTTGCAGCCTTGGCCCTCTTCCTCCTCTTCAGGGAGGGAGCACATGGTCTAATGACTTCAGCTCCACAGTCCAATGTGCCCTGCATATATAGTTGCCTATAAACATGACTCAGATTAATTTTCCTTGCTGACATTGCCTGGCTTTTACTCAAATCAAATGCTCTGCAGCTTTTCCTCATTCTTCACCCAGCTTTAAAAGATTGCTGGTATTTTATTATCAGGAAGAAGTTAAGGACTAGCTGCAAATATGAAAATCTTGGTGTGAACTGCCTCCTCTGGATTCTGTGTTACCAGGCTGAATTTGCTCTCCTCCGTTCCTGTCCCGCCGTAACAAAGAATTGAAAGGCAGAGACACAACAGCGAAGCAGAGCGAAAGTTTTATTTGAACACACTCCACGGGAGGAGCAGGCGGAGTTAAGATAGACAAAGCCCTCCATCCCTTAGGCGGGAGGCCTATATATTGCATTCTGGCGAGGAGGCGCCTCTTTGATCCACACGGTGGGGTTATTTGATTGACAGGCCCATCTAGGTAGGCATCCCTCTCAGTGCGCATGTCCTTTTCCGTGGTGAGGCGCGGTTTGGGTAGTTCTTAGTTCTGTTCAATTGTGCCCACGTTGGGGTCTGGTTGGTACTGGTTTGGCCTGGTCTCCATAATCAAGGAAGTTATTTCCCTACAAAGCCTTTATTATTTTAACATGGGAGCCCCTACCTGGGCAGAGTTTGGGAGGATTTTTCTTTGAGCCTTATCTTCCACTTCCCTGGCCACTCATGTCCATCTTTCTACTTAATATTCCTAATGTTTATACAAACATTCTAGAAGCCTTGACCCTACTCATAGGAATTTCTGAGAAAACCATTGTTTACACTTCCTCAGAGCAAAGTCATGTAAGCCAGACAGCCTGAATTCAAATCCCTGCTCGAGACTTTCTGTGTGACCTTGGGAAAGTCACTGGACCTCGGTGCCCCACTTTCTGGGTCCGTAAATTGGGGCCAATAAAGCTACCTATGGCATGGAGGTATTGTGACTGAGTTAATGCTTGTGAAGCTCTCAGCGAGCTGTATTCCTTGTGGGGTCACCCTGGGTTTTAAGTCTCTCAGGTCTGAGGAAATATGGTCTCTCCACAGTGACTCACCTCTTCTGTGGTAGATGTACCAGGAGGTTGAGGAGTGGGGAGCTGACTGGGTAAAGAGGTAAAAAGACCTAACTGAATATACAACAAAACCTAGAGGAAATACCTTAGGAGTCACAGGTGAAGAGAAGTTCAAGAAAGAACCTTATTATCACCTGTGCTCAAGGGCATAGAGGCAGCAGAGGAGAAGTGTGGTGGGAGCAGCTCAGAGGTAAGCAGACAGCAGTGGATCCCTTTACCCCGGACCTTCAGAGGGCCAACAGTCACAAGTGTCCTTCTGTTATATCTGGAATGTTCTACTCAGGAGTCTACATGAGGACCAGGACCTCCTCCAGGGCTCCAGCAGTCTGCACCCTGAATCACCTGTGGTCTGAGGTAGAGCTTCACAGCTCCTAAATCCCCACTCCATGCCTTCCTGTCCTGGCCCTCCTGCTCTCTTGTTTTATGATCATCTCTGTCGCCATTCTCACATCCTAGCCTGGGGGCCATCTGAGCGCAAGAACTATTCATCCTTGTCTCCCCATAGTGCCAAACACTCAGCACCTATGTGTTCAGTGAACAGCGGCCCACTGGAATGAGACTGGGAATAGGGAAAGCCCAGGGCTGCCTCCTGGCTGTGCCTGGGGCCTGTTACCCCCTTGCCTGTAAACCAGGAAGGCTGGCTGCACAGGGCAGTGAGCAGGATGCTGAGATAGCCCTCCCTCAGCCTGGTTTGTGCAATGCCAGCCATGAAACTCACCCCCCTGTCCTGAGGACCGGCTCACACCTTCTCTGATTACTTACTTGCTTCCCCAGTGGTACACCTGCAGGCTTGGCCAAAACGAGGGAGTGGTCTGGCCCTTTAGCAGACAAAGCTTCTACAAGAGCCTTGATAATGAGCAGCCTGGTTTACACGTCTCACCCAAAATACAGATAGTCTTCCCAGGCTGATTTCCCAGGCTTCTGAACCTGCATTTTAATGAAATAATTATTATTGTCACAGTTTTTAGTGGCTTGCTCTGTCTGTGCCAGACACAGTGGGGAGCCACAAACATTGTATGCAATAATTTAGAGCGGCAAGGAATTTGAGCATATTCCAGGGTGTAAAAAGCCTTGCACAGAAAAATCTGTTAGTATTATCTAAAGCAGCATAACCTAACTCATTTTACAACAGGAAGATTTTTCACACAACCCCTATTAACATGTTGCAGCGTTGCCTGAAGCATGTTCGAGAAACCTGGAACTGAAGGAAGGAAAAGAATATGCATTTCTTACGCAGCTGTGAGAGGGCTATACACTGCGCTGGGTCCTAAAAGGGCATTTTCTCAGGTAAGCCTTACAATGACCTCAGCGAGGTGTTATTGCCATGCTGAAATGAACAACCAGACTCTGACCAGCAAGATGGTCTCCCCAGGGACTCAAGCCCAGCTAGAGAGTCACCCAGGGCTGCAAAGCCTCTTGTTGCCTCTTGACTGCAAACCTGTGCTCGGATTTTCCTTTGCATTTGCTGCAGTTCCTGCTTGCTTCTTTTTATGGGAGAGATCATGATTCCTGGAGAGATAATGGAAAAGGCTCTACCTGCCACCCTGTACCATCACTGATGGTTTAGATTTACAAAGCTGGGCACATGGACTGTTCACTTCCAGATTACACATAAATTCACTCCACTGGGCCTCGGTTTCCTCATTTATAAAATGGAGCTACAGGTGGGGGTTGGGGGCAAGTTAAAAGGCATGGTTAAAAAGACTAACTGAGCAGTCTCTAGGTCCCCTCCTTAGCACATACATCCTGGATTTATGAGACAAGTACCTGGCCTGTAATTTAGAAACACTGCCACGAGGGGGTGAGCTGGACTAGGCTAATGGTCTTTGGGGCTGGTGGACTGGTTCTAGGTTAGAGCATCTGAGGGTGCTTTTGTAGGCTCCCCATCAGGTAGTATTTGAATATAACAGGAATTATGAAGAGACTTCTGAATCACTAGGAGTAAATGAGGCACTGCATGGATTGAAGGGTGAATAATTTTTCCATTGTGTGAATTAATGCTACTTAAGACCTGATTCCTGTGCCTCCTAGAAACTTAATAGACACTGTGAATTCCACCATTTAGGGACCTTGGGAGCATGAAAAACAAGGAATTCTATTGGAAACAGCACCAGTGGGATAAAGACCTTACTTAAGTTTAAAAATCTCTGCACGTTTTATTTTGCCAAGATAACAGCTTCCTTCTCTCCAAAATATTCAATGTTTAATTGAATGGGTTATTCAGTTAAATGGGTTCTTCTTAATGATCTGAGATGAAATCTTTAAATGATGCAAAGTCATGAAACCTGTTACGTGGGTTCACTTTTATCAAAATTGAAATTGCTCGCTTAACTTTAAATCAGCTCCCAGCATTCTATCACTTGGCCACTCTCGCTAGCATCTGCGTTCTCTTGGAGGGCAGTTGGCAGCTCTCTTGCAGGTATAGAAACCAAAGCTGCATCTGAAAAGGACTATAACCTCAATATAATTTGAAGTTGCACTTCTGCAGTACCCTTCCTACCCACCTGCAATACTCATCCCTGTATCTGAGAGCAATGGACTGGTTTATGGGGGCCTTATGGAAAGTACATAAATGGCACCCTTCATTCCATAGGGCTCATTCTGAAGGTCATCATTTCCACCCACTGTGATGTAGCATGAGATGCTTCCACGCTGGTGTTACAGGCAGGTGGTTTCTTACTTCCCACTGCAGTATGTCTGCCCATGTATCCACTCTCCTGCTAACAGATATGTACATCAGTTGTTTTCTTATTACAAACAATGCTGCAGTGACTATCCTTGTGCAGGGCTCCCAGTGTGCATATTTAAGAGTTTCTCTGAGCTACACAGAAATGAAATTTCTAGGTTTTATCATTTCAATGTTGCTAAATTCTTCCTTGCTGTTCTGCACTCAATTCATGGAGCACATGGGAGTTTCCACTTCCCTCCTCACCTATGCTTGCATGATAATGTTTGCTGACACGAGGAATTTATTGCTTTAATTTACATCTCTCTGATTATTGGGGATATGAAGCAACTTTTCAACTCTTCTGTACATCTTCTTCAGTCCTTATTAACCCTTTATGTCCTAGCCAGAGTGTGAGCCCCTGGAGAGAGGGGCTGTGTCTCACATCCAAGGTTCTTACAGGGAATAGCCCCGGCCAAGCACAGATTCTCTGCCTACCTTCCCCACCTGATCTCTATGCCCCACCTTACAGCCCTACCCACAAAGCTTAAGCCACCAGTAGCTCCCCAAATCTGCCCTGCCAGGTTCTTGCTCACACTGTGCCCTCTGTCTGGAATGCTGTGCCTCTCAGTCCACCTGAACATACCAACTATGTCCCAAGACTCATCTCAAGAGCTACCTCCTCTTGAGGTCTTTCATGACCACCAGAGTCCACTTTATCCCTTTGTGCTTCCACTGGCCCTGTATGAACGTCTTGCAGCATTATGTGTAAAATGTGTAAAACTTCTAAGCATCTAGTTACTGATGTATATGTCCCCCCACCAGCCTCTGTACTGGATGGTGGTGAGGATGGTGCCTTGTCTTACTTATCTCTGAGCACCCTGTTCATTGGGCAGAGGGTGGGTACACAGTTCATGTTGGTCAGATGTATGGATGAAACTCAAAGTCAGCTTTTTCCACATCAGTCCTGCAGACTATAAATTCCATGATGGCAAGGACTATATTGGGTCTGCCATCACTGTCCCCCACAGGGCCTAGCAGGGCTGAGCATTGCTGGTATGCAGTGTGTATTTGTTGACATAACAGTATGATTGCCTGGTAGAGTAGAGAATGGCTTTGGTCAAAAGTCCTTTCAGTCCCAACTTCCTGTTGGTATAATCCTGGGCAATTTATGTGGCCTCTCCAAAGCTTAGGTTCCTCACCTTCTGAACAAGGATGATAATAGATTTGAGGCATGGTGTAAAGATGAAATAAGGTCATGTGTGTAGAGCATCTGGCACATACTCCTGGGCATCTGGCGTATTATCATTTCTACATCAGAACAGTGTGGGGTCTACTTTAGCTACAATACTTGGTAGCTCATTTTTTCAGTTGCCATATATGATGAGAATATAGTAGTTACTCAGTAAAGATGAAGTCTGATTTCTCCATCACAAGAGCAGTGACTTGTAGAAATGAGGTACCAAGTAAAGAAGGTGAGCGGAACTCAGCACCTTGCATGTAATTAGGTATCCAATAAATATTAAATCAAGCCAAATTCACCTCCCGTACTGCATCCTGCTCCAGTCCTATCTTAAGGAAGTCATTTCCTTCTGTGGGAAGAGGGGCAGTCTCCCTTTTCCTGGCAATGATCTGCTTTTGACGTTTCCCAAGTATGATGATCACAAGATGCTATCGTGGTGAATCCCCAGGGAACTGCTCCAGCCCACAGAAATACTCTTGTGCAATCCCCTCCTCCTGAGTTTGGACTTGACCATATGTTCCTTTGACCACAGGGACACTGACAAGCTGGTGCAAGGCATAAGCTCTCACACACTGAGACTTGTCCTCTTGGAAGGCTCCTTACTAGAATGCAGTCACCATGTCAGGACAAAGCCCAAGCTAGCCACAGGGAGGGCCCACAGAGAAAGCGTGACGCCCAGCCTGTTCCCAGCTGTGCACACAGCCCTACGGAGGTGCCAGGTGTGTGGGAGGAGCAGCTATCTTTACAGCAGATGCCACGTTAAGCAGGAAGGAGCCACGCTGAGCTCTGCCCAAACTGCACAATCGTAAGCACATAATTGATCATGGTTGTTTTAAGCCACTAGGTCTTGATGTGGTTTGGAACACAGCAAATAATGAATACCAATGAGTAGAGCATGGTTAGAGTGATCTGCGGGTGGAGTGTGCTACTGGCTTGGAGACTAACCAGCTAAAAAGCTTCAGGAACAGCTGGTTTGCATGACTGTCTAACCCAGAACTCTAGTTCCCTGGTCCTTCCCCTGTTGTTACCTTAGATTCTTACCGGTTATGGATAAAGTCTAGCTTAAACAATGGAAAGATGTGCAGACCCACAGACAGGAAGTCCAGAGGAGAGAGGCTTCTGGCCAGGTGGCTGGAACAGCTTGGCGAGGTCCTGGAGGACGCAGACCAGGCCACAGCATCAATAGCTCCTCCAGTTTCAGAGAACTGCCTGGGTCCTCATTCCTACAACAGGACCAGCTCTCCCAGCAAAGAATCTCCCAGAAAGCGACACAAACCCACACTTTTCCTTGCATTTCATTGACCCACACTGAGTCACATGCCCATTTCTGAACCAGTCACTCTTTCTGTGCAGGAGGGGAATTAGAATTACTGAGAGACCAATCAAGTCCACTCCTGGTTTGGGGTTGGGGGTGGCCTTTTCCTCCAAAGTCCATGGCTCTTTGGGAAGGAATAGGTGTCTGGAAATAATTGGGGTTCTGCTAGGCAGAGCATGCAAATTACAATCCAGTAATGTCCTCTAGTGGCATGACATGAGTGAACATGCCTCACTGGGGGCATGAGGCAGAAGCTGGATACACTGGGCTGAGACAGTCCTGCTCAGCTCCCCATCCTTCCCTGGAACTCTGGGGGAAGGTGTGTGTGTGTGGCTAGGGGGAGTGTCTGGGGAAGTCTCAGGGCTTCTATCCTCCCTCAACTGGTCTCTCCAGCACACATGTCAGCCCCCCTCACCCCAACAAGAGAGCCACCAAGCAGAGGAGAATGTTCAGATTCATGCCTTTATTGTCAGCACTTTCTCTGAGCCGAGGACGCTTCTTCTAGTACTTCGAGCTCTTGCTTTTGCTCTTTTCTACATGTTTCTCATCCAGGGATTTCTGCAAGTTCATGTTCATAGCGTTTTTCTGGTGCCACCATCCTGCAGAGAGCAGGGAAGGAGCCAGCACAGATCACCCAGAGGACCTCAGGAGGGCCCAGCCCCCAGCAGTGACCCATACCCCTTCTAGGCCACCCCAGGTCTCTATCTGCTGCCCTGTTTCTCTCTGGATGCTGGGGCCAACATGCCCTGCCCAGTGTAGGGAGAGCCCATCTCCCATACCCCCAGTTATCCACACACCCAGATCATCCGTCTTCCTGCCATGCCAGTGCCCTATGTCCCTCACTGATTTCTCGATCACCTCTGGGGTATAGGAGGCTTTCATGAGGCCCTTCATCTCCTCTGGGGCCCCTGTGAAACCCCAGAAGCCCCAAGTCAGTGGAGGTCAGGTACTGTAGGGTTCATACCTGGGTTTCAGTGTCCCCTGTGGATGGTGGACTGTGGGAGGGCAGGGGAGGAGGAAGGTAAGGCAGAGAAGGCAGGCCTGGGTTCAAGAAGTGGCATAGAAAAAGCAGCACAAACAGAAAACACAAAATAAGGTCATAGGAATGAATCCAAATGTATCAGTAATCAGATATACATATAAGTGGACTAAGCCCATTGATTAAAAAGACAGAGGATCAGACTACAGAAAGTATTTTCCAGATGGATATTAAAAGCATACTTAAAACAACAGGACACAGAGAGGATAATTGTGGAAGTGTAGAAAAAGATATACCTAGCAAATACTAACTCAGAGCAATCTAGTCCTGCTGGACAAAATAAGACTATAAGGCAAGGGCATTATGAGAAATAAACTGACTGCAATTCATTCAGGTGATGTAAGAGTTCTAAACTAGATACATGCAAATTGACAGCTACAAGGAGAAATCGACAAATCTGCTATCATAGAGAAAAACCTAAAGACAATCGTTTAGTAATTAATAAGTCAAGCAAAGAATATTAACAAGAAATTACAAATAATTAACAAGCCTGCTCTATTAGACACAGAATCCTAAGCCCAAGAGATTATTTTCAAACACATACCAATCATCCAAAAAAATGGCCTGCTGCCCTGTAAAGCACGTCTCAACAGTTTCAAAGGACTGAAATCATCACTGGTCATCATCTAAAGACAATGCCATCAGGCCACAGATCCACTTTAAACAATTTTTATTGTGTTTGGTATTTATGGCTTTCAAGGCTTAATAATGTTGTTATAAATTTGGACTAAAGCCCTAAGTATGATAGAGATCAGATATAAAAGTGAGCTGTGAAGCAGACTCTTCTGTATGGAAATTGAAAGTAAGTGTCTAAAATATCTGTTAAAAACATACCTGCATCAAAGGCATAAATGGTCAGATCTGGGAAACCAGCTATCATGTTTTAAGAGGATGTTTTTGACTTTTTATGTGTTGAGTCGCCATCCCCAAACCCAAGGTGGTGTGGGCCTCTCACAATAAATCTAATTAAAGGGGCTTCAGTGGGGTCAGTCTGCGGAACACCAAGGCTTTGAGAAAAGGCCTGGGCCTGAGGTGGCAGGGTAGGGAGAGCACACAGGTCAGCCAAGCCTTTGACAGGCTCAACGGTGCCCAACTGTTTCTGTGGACTGGGGGCCAGTGGAGCAGACCAGACTGGAGCCATTTTAAATCCTACCCCTGATCTGCCCCTCTTCTCTGATCTCCCTGCTTCTACTCTTGCCCCACTACATTCTGTCCAGTCTCAACACAACAGACCGTTGGAGCCTTTGAAACCTAAGTTACTCCTTCATACAAAATCCTGCAATGGCCCTCAGTAAAAAGGCCAGGAAGAGCCAATGTCTTCAGCGTGGTCCCATTGTCCAACTGGGCTCTTTCCCAGCAATCCGCAGGCTGACCTGCCTCCCTCCTGTAGTTCTTTACTCATAGGTCACCTTCTCTGTGAGGCGTACCCTGACCAGCCTATTTAACATAGCTTAGAGGTTTCACACAAGGGGCTAATGCTATAAAGAAGAGAAGACGGGTCATGCAGCCAGAGCAAGCCCAGGCTCCTGTAAAGCCCTCCCTTAACCCAGGAGGGGGCACAGAGCAACTTATCCTTTACATGGCAAACATGGATTTTTTTTTTTTTATCATTCGTTTATTCCCCCTCCAGGAGGGTGCACCATTCCTGGAAGTAATGCAATACCAGGTCAATGCATGGAGTGGACTGAGCAAGCTCCTATTCCATCTCCCTGCTCCAAAAATCCATTTAATATATTGTCCTCGGATAGAGGACATATCAGATATTAAACTGATAAGAACAGACACTACACTTGACCTTAGCCAAAAGGCCGAGAAGCGATGCAAACATGGGTTTTTATATACTCTTCTACATGGATGGACGTTTTCGCAATTTAAAAATAATGCCTCTACACTGGTTTAAATGCAGAAACACAAGCTTGGTTTAATATTAGAACATCAGTTAATATAACTTACCTATCAATAGATCAAAGAAAAAATATCATATGATCATCTGAGTAATGGCTGTGTAAATGGTTGAAACAACTCAAGATCCAATCATAATTTAAAAAAATTAATGTGCAAACTAGGAGTAAAGGAAACCCTCCTTAACCTGATAAAAGATATCTTCAAAATTATTTTTTAAATACTATATTTAATGATAGAATGTTAGAATCAAGAAGCATACCAGCTTTCCCTGCATACAGGCACCATTGTCCTGGACAAGTTGGCCAGAGAAATGCTATAAAAGTGGGAAAAGAAGCCTGCTAGTTAATAATGTGCACTCTGGTTCCAGACTGCCACAGTTCAAATCCCAACTTTGACCAATCCTAGCTGTGTGGCCTTAAGCAAGTTTTTAACCTTCCCAAGCATTAATTTTTTCTATCTAAAAAAAATGGGAATTATAGCACCTCCTGCATAAAGTTCTTATGAAAATTAAAATGTATATATAAAGTTCTTAGAGCAGTGCCTGGCACATATTACATGCTATGCATAAATGTAGCCATTATTATTATTAGCATTAAAAAGTAGCCCCAAAGGATCTACAAACAAATTATTGGAATTAACAGGTGAGCTGACCTAGGCTTCTGGATGTAAGATTAATATATAAAACTAAAACTGAATCTTTGTATACAAGCAGCAAGTTAGAAAATATAATTTTAAAAAGATATCACTTGTAATAAGTAGCAAGAAAAATAAAATCTAGCAAAACACCTACATAATATTTATAGAAAAAAATTATAAATAGTGTTATTAACAGATACTGAAGGAAGATTTTAACTAATGGACCTGCATACTATATTCCTGGATTGGAAAATACATTATCATAAAGCTGACAACTGCCCCTAAATTGAGCTGTAGATTTAATGTACTTCCAGTCAAAATGCCAACAGGATATGTCATTGGAAACTGAAAAACTGATTTTAAAATGTATATGGAGGGGTAAAGGACCTAGAATACCCAAGACCTTAGCCAGTGGTGGTGGTAGTGGGGCCAAGGGTGGGTGGGGATTGTCCAACCAGATATCAGACCCCTTATAATGCTTGGTAATTAAAAGTGTAATATTATACCAATGGGCAGAATAGAGAGCCTTGAAACTGACCTGTGCCCACGTGGAAACTTGATAGATACCAGTGGTGCCACTGTAGGTCACTGAGGGAAAAGGTGGGACTGTTCAGCAAAAGGTACTGAGACAATTGGTAATCCACATAAAGGGTGAATTAAAAATGAATCCCTGCTTCACACTAAAAACAGAAATCAACTCCAGGTGGATTAAAGACTTAAATGTGAAAAGAAAAACTAAATATTTGAGAAGATTATATAAAAGACTTTTCTTATGACTCAGCATGAGCTAGGATTTCTTCAACCCAGTCCTCATGGAACCCCTCTATCTCAGCAAATAGCAATTCTATCCTACAAAACCCTTGAAATCAACCTTCATCCCTCTCTCATAAACCCCAAATCCATTCATTAGCACATTCTGTTCAGTCTACCTTACACAAATCCACAGAATCTTACTACCTCAGGTTACCCTCACCATTACTTCCCTGGGCCACCATATTGCACCATGGTGCCTTCCAGAGTAGTGTAGTGCACCTGCCCTGTCTGTAGACCAAGCCACCATCCTCTGTCCCCCCTGGACTTTTGCAGCCACCTCTTCACCAGACTCCATGTTTCTGCCTCAGCTCTCCTACATCTATTCTCAATACAGCAACTGGAGTGATGTTTTAACCTATGTCAAACAATGCCATTCTCCTCCTTGCCACCCTGCCTTGGCTTCCCATCTCACAGGGAGAGAAGACCTTCTGGTGGCCCTCCCCACTGAGCTGTCTCCTCTCTGCTTTCCTCTCTCAACTTCTGTTCACACAAAAGAGCTTCACCAACCTGGAAGAGCCTGTGCAAGGACTACTGTGGGTGGAAACAGGGATGCAGGGCGAGGTTCACTGACAGTAGTGTGCTCAAGGTCAAGCCCTAATGTGCAGCGCTTGCCAATTTCTGGAGTATAAATACTACCATGGCCCAGTCAATGAAGGCAAATTTAACAGTCTACTCTTGTGAATGGGTTGAGCTGGTTTGAGCTGGCTCCAGCACACGCTTGGCTCAATTCCTGGCCGGGTGACAAGGACACAGAAGCCTCTGCTATTCTTCTTTTACATTTCTGTAAACATTACCCTAGAGGGTTGTGTAAGAAAGACTGGTAATCATTGTTAAAGAGGCAAGTGGAAGGCAGGATCCCTGAGGCCCAAAACAGGGCAACGTGAGCCTGTCCTCTTCCCTCCACCAGCACCCTCCAACCACCTCCATTCTCAAAGAGAGACCCCAAAAGGCTTCCAGTGGGTGGCTGGTCCCTGGGGGTGCTGGACAGGGCCTGGAGTGATAAGGGAGGAAGAGGGCCAGAAACACTTAGCTTTTTGCACTGAGACCGAACTAGAATGTGGGGCAGAGAGAAGCCCTCGCATGCTGGCTTCAATCCATCTGAGCAATTCATTAATCCCTTGGGAAGAGGGCCATAGCTAGGGAGGCGACCCAATGCCGAGGAAAGAGTCCGGGGCTTTGGAAGCAGAAGAAAAACTTGGATTTGAAATTACCATCTGAGATTACAATCCACCTTGAATTACTGAAAGGTCTGGGGCAGGCTGTTTCCCTCTGCCTGTGAAATGGCCCTAAGAGCACTTCCCACTAAGAAAACAGGACACAGAGACCTGCAAGATGCACCACAGATGCCGAGTCTCCAACCCACCCTTCTCCCAACTGGTGCCACCACTGGGCTCTGGGAAGGAAAATTAATGGTCTGGCAGCTACCAAGCACTCACTAAGAGCCACAGGCCACTTCATAGAGTCCTGCCGACAACCCTAGAGGGCCCTATCATCATTATTATCCCCATTGTACTGAGGAGGAAACTGAGGCACAGAGAGGTTAAGGATTCTGCCCAGTGAGTGGCTGAGTTGAGCTTTGAATTCAGAAAACCTGATGGTATCACCAAAGGTACCAAGCCGGAGCACCCAGGCCTCATCTTGGCAGATGAGGACACTGGAGGTACCGGGGAAGCAAGGGAGGAGCTGACTGCCCACCGGGAGGGGTCATCTGCAGTGAGAGCAGGCTGTCCAGGGGACTGGACGTTCCCGGACTTGGCCCAGGGCCTGTCCCCAGAGGCACAGACACAGGCCATGGTGGCTGGGAAATGAGTAGTACCCTGGTGATATATCCTGGGGTCCTGGACCATAGAGGTTCAGGAAAGGACTGGCTACCCCAGAGGCCTTTCCTGCCCAATGCTCTGGGGACCGTGGGTGTTCACAGCCCCATCCTTGCCCTTTGGCCTGACCTTGAAATAAGTTTGAGCGCATGTTGTAGCCCAGATCATAGTAGTCTGAGTAGATGGAGGTGATTTCCCAGGGCCTCTGGGTCCTGCTGGACCGTGAGCTTGCCCTCTTCTGGCCCTCCAAAATTTCACCAATGGCCTTTCGAGCCTGACAGAGAGGGAGAAGAGACGTGGGATCTAGAGCAGGGTCAGGCCCGCATCTCCCCTCTCCTCCTTCTCCCTCTGACCCTGCCCTTTCTGCCCCGACTCACCCTTAGCCTGTGGCCTTCAACCAGTCCCCAGGGCTGGGAGCTGGAAGCCCCCAAGGCCCCTCCAGTCCCTCAGACCACACCACCTCCCACGTGGACATCAGGGCATCATAAAACCTCCTCCCTGTCCTGAGTACCCACTGTGTATATCACCAGGAGAGGGCTTTTTAAGGTGATATTATTTCCACTGTTTTGTAAATGAGGAAACGGGGCCTCAGGGCAGGGAATCACCCTGTGCGCACAGATGGTGGACCACAGAGCCCCAGGTTCTCCTCCCGTGATGGAGGCCTCATACAAATCACCTCTGCGTGGGTCCTTAGATTTCACTGGGGCCAACTACTTCCTTGTACCAATGGGTAAACTTAGGCCCAGAGTGGTTGAGCCCAGGCCTCAGAGCCAAGAAACCTGGGTTTGAATCCCAATTCTGCCATATACCAGCTGCTGATGTTGGGCATGTCTCTGCTCCTCTCTAGGCCTCAGATTCCCTACTTGTAAAATGGGATCAGAGCAGAACTGGGTGGACTTTGAAGTAGCTTCTAGCTTCCTGGACGACATCTGTGATGTGTCACAGCTGGACAGAAAAATCCGATCTCTTGATTCAAGGCTGAGATGATGGCCAGAGGGAGAAATATTACCTTCCTAAGGCCAAGAGGGGCAGTGAAAGATAGTGGCCATACAGATAAATCTCAAATGGGTACAAGATCCTCCAGGTGGGGCAGGACATTTAGGATTGTGATCTCCCCAACTAACAGGTGGGTGGGCTCACCACACCCTAGAAGGGCAAAATGGAATGGGTCCCATCCCACAGCCTTTGTGATCCTGCTGCTTCCACTTGCTCAGTGTGATCCTGAGCAGGTCATGGCACCAATGTGAACTTCAGTTTTACCTTCTGTTGAAAAGGAAACAGTAACAACTGCCTGGCCAAATGTACAGCGTAGTTGCTATGAGGGCTGAGATAGTAGTTTTGACAATATGTCTCAAAATGCCAGAGCAGGAAGAACACTTACCATCTGACCATAAATGGCAGGCAAGTTTTATCTCAACTTTCCATGGCTCCTTGGAGTAATGTATCAGGTGGCAAAAAGTTCCACTATCGATCAGTGATGTCTGCCATGAATTTGGGCTGGGACAATTATGGTGTGCCCATGTCATGTATTTACCAGCTTGATCAGTCCAACTGTCTCACTTTACAGGTACAAAGACTAAAGCTCAGAGAGGGGAAGTAACTTATACAAAGTCACACAGCATTCAGGGGCAAAGGCAGGATTCAAACCCAAGTCTTCTGCTCAATGCTGTCTCCTTTAGGAGACTTGTTCAAGTTAAATGCATCTAGTTCAAACACGAGACTTCAGTTATAAGGGCTAGGGCTCCTAAATCTGCTGGCCCAGTTTGGTTCCTCATTCCATAAAACGGGGCAAGTTTGGTTAATTTCCTTAACCCCTCTAATCCATGGGCCCCTTTTTAATAGATAGGGATAATTAAGTACCTTCCTCATTGGAAAGATTAAGTGAATTGTTATATGTGAAGATGTTGTGGCACATAGCAAGTGCTCAGTAAACACTACTTTCTAATGATATTATTACAGGGGCTCTGTACTCAAGCCTGGCTTTGGGGAGCTGGCCAACACACCCTGCCAAGATGCTGGTGGTTTCTGAGTTGATGGGCCCATCTCTGGGGGCCACAGTCCTTGGGCTCTCATCTCCCTGGAGTGTCCCAGGAGAGGAGCCTGCTGGATGGGGTACTCTGGGATGGGACTGACCATGGCTCACAGTCAGGGTTCATTGGCCGCTACAGTGAGCAGGTGTTAGAAGGCACCAGGCAGGACAATTCACCTCCTGGTCTGGGTGGAGGGGAGAGGCAGCAGGGCAGGCTGCTGGCTGGCAGTGCCTCCCCCAGGGACTGAGGGAGGGGAGTGAGGCCAAGGCCCCTGAGCAGCAGGGCGGGCAGCCACTCCCTCCGGCCATGCTGACCATGGGGCAGCAGTGGAGATGGGACAGCCCTGATTGCAACCTAAGGGTCTCCTCTTTCCAGACTGTGACCCTAGGTCCCTTTAGCTGGTGGGTGTTGGGAAGCAGAGTGAAGGACAGATGGGACCTGAGGACCCATGCTGCCTCCTTCCTGCTTGAGCCCCAGGGTGCTGGGGCAAGGATGGGACTTCCTTTCCTCCCAGAGCCTCCCCCCTGAGCAGCTGATGTCCCCTGCAGGCTGGCACTGTGGTGTGGATTGGCATCCTGGTGTATACAGACCCAGCAGGGCTGCGGCCCTACCTGGCGGCCCAGGTGACAGAACAGAGCCCACTGGGCAAGGGCGCCCTGACCCCTGTGCTCATGCCAAGCGGGGTGCTGCCCGCCAGCCACCCAGACCCTGCCTTCCCGATTGTCCTGCCTGATGCCAAGTCAGTCGAGAACCAGACATTGCCCGGGGAGGCACCCGAGCCCGGGGGTCTGGCAGACGGTGTCCACGATGGCCCAGTACCAGACGTCACCTGGGGGCCCGAGGATGAGGGGCTTTGTAGAAGACTGTCCTTCCGCCACTGGGCAACGCTCTTCAGCTACTACAACACCACACTGGCAAAGAGGTGAGGTGGGCCAGCCAGTTTCTACCTCCCGGCTTGGTGTCAGCTCCTCTTCCTAGAGCATCCCTTCCACTCAGGGGAGACACCAGTTTGAATTGTGCATTTCTTTCAAATCTTTGACATTGTCAGGTGGTGAGGTTGGAACTGGTGCTCCTAACAGCCACAGCCCAAGATGGTGGCCTGGGACCCCTGGGTCACCATCAGAGCCTTGGCTGTAGTGAGGACCTCACCCTGGGGGACCCGAACCATGTGCCCTGCCACCGAAGCGAGGTTGTGATGTGTGAGCTGAGTTGGGCGACCTGCCTGTGTCCCCAGTGCCCCCTAATGGGTGGGCCGGGAGGCTGGCAGGTTGAGCCGCTGTCTGCGTGGAGAGTGGAGGGGCAGTGGAGGCACCTCCAGCTGAGGCCTCGCTGCTAGGCAGGGATATTAGCCTCCTGCCTGTCATTCCAGTCACGCTCCGCCTGCACCCAGGCAAGGCCCTGGAGGGGCACCACCCTCAGGACGGCCGCAGGGCCTGGCCCGGGCCCTGGGAGGCTGGCCCCAAGGCGCCCAGCGCAGCACACGCCCCCCAGACGCCACGCTGTACAAGTAAGGCCTGAGCGGGGAGGGGCGGCTGGTGGGAGGGTCCGGACCACCTCACAGTGTCCCGCTTGGCGCAGGGTGGCCGCGCTCGGTGGCCGCGGGCGTCGTCCTCGTGCTGCTCCTCCTCTGTCTCTACCGCGTGCTCTGCCCGCACAACTACGGGCAGCCGGGGAGCGAGCCCGGCAGGCAGTGGCGCAGGGAGCTGCCCTGTGACGAGTACGGCTACGCGCCTCCCGAGACGGAGATCATGGTGAGGGGACAGGGCTGTAACTGGAGGGGGTGTGGGGCGGGGCCGGGCCGCGGCGCCACCTCCTGTCCGGGGGCCGAACCCGTGTCTCCGCTGTGCTCCTGCAGGACATCGAGTGTCTGGCCAGCGACGGCATACTGCTGGTGAGCTGCTGCCTGGCGGGCCACGCGTGGGTGTGTGACGCACAGACTGGAGAATGACTCGCGCATCCCACGCCCCGGTAGGCGCTCAGGGGTTCCCGCCCGCGGCTGTTCGTCGGCGTCCTCCCCACAGGCACCTCCATGGCGGCCCGCGGCGCTCAACCGCCCTCCCTGCCCCAGCAGGCAGCGCCGAGACAGTGGCGGTAGCAGCGTTCCCAAGGCCCAGGAGAGCTGGGGGAGCCTGTCGGCCGAAGGGAAGACCTGCTCGGAGGAGCTCGGGGACGGCCCTCCGCTGCAGCACCGCCCCTGAGTCCCGCCGCCGTCGCCGCTCTTCGGAGACCAGCTGGACGTCAGCTGCTTGATGATACGGATTTCTCAGCCCCGCCAAGGCTCCCTGAGCCTCGGCACCGGGGGTGCTGCGGCGCGCGGGGATCCCCCGGCTACGACTTCCACCGTCTAGTGCAGCGAATGTGCCGTGGGGAGGGCCTGTCTCCGGCCCCGGCACAGGCCCTGCGCCCACCCTCGCCTGGGCTGGCGCCGCCTCTGGCCCCTGAGGACGAGGGGGGCTCTCTTCCTGAAAAGGGGCCGCTTTTCTCACCTGGGCTCCCAGCGCGGACGGCTCCATATGGAGCCTGGAGATGCAGGGCAACCTCATCGTGGTGGGACTGAGCAGCGGCCGGCTGGAGGCGGGTGGGGCGGGACTGGGGGCGGGGCCTGAGCTTCTGGGAGGCCGCTCGCGGCCTTCCCAGCACACAGATGCTCACTGCTCCCGGGCTTGCAGGTGTGGGACGCCATCGAGGGCACGCTCCACTGCAGCAGCGAGGAGGCCTCCTTGGGCATCACGGCCCTCGTCTTCCTGGACAAAAGGTGGGCGTTCTGGGCTCGGCCTCCCCCTCCACAGACACCCTCGCCCTGCTGGGGTTTGAGTCCTGGCTCCCATCACTGCTATGCGATTTTATCCCCCTCCTGCTCCTG
The DNA here is from genome assembly GCA_029783875.1 of Phataginus tricuspis. NCBI lineage: Eukaryota > Metazoa > Chordata > Mammalia > Pholidota > Manidae > Phataginus > Phataginus tricuspis. Next base: position 126,029,858 of record JAQQAC010016209.1, on the reverse strand, counting down.
ACAGCGACCGTGTTACAGCAGGGTGACAGTGCAGTTTCCTTCTGACCCTCCGAGGTCAGCTGCTCTTGTGCTTGGCTGTGTTCTAGGTTACAGGAAAAAGCATTTTCAGGACCCTGTTGAGCCTCTTCTTTCCTTTTAATGCTGAGCTCTTCTTGCCTCCCTTCTCAGCACTCTCCCTGGCTGTGGGTGTCCCCAGGGCTCCATGTGCAGCAGGCCCTGGGCCCTGGCTTTGGCTCCCACTGGGCTTGTAAACCAGGTCCTGCCCACAAGCAGGTGCCTTCTGCTGAACACATCACGTGTCCGTGCTGTGCTGGCATCCTCAGCGCCCTGGTTTCCTGTGGGACCTGAGTCCGGCTGGAGTCTGGCCAAGTTCTTCAGGTTCCCACACACTTGGAAACCCTTCCCTGCTGCTTGCGACTTTGGTCTTACCGAAAGGAAACCCCCATCTCGGCCCAACCCTGAGTTCTGGGTGACTGTGGCCTCTCCCTGCCCCCACTTTCTCGCTCTGCCATGAGCCATGCATGCTCATGGGACAAGGCCATAGACAGCAATTGCCTTTTACTTGAGTTAGATTTTGGACCCCACTCACTTGGAGGCTTTGGGGACACTGGGCAGATATCTCCATTTCTGCCTGTCAACCTGTGTCTGTGAATTAATGGACAGGAAAGAAAATCCTTGATTTTTTGTAGAAAAAGGAAATGGAGTGGGTGGTGCTCAGGGCTAAGCTGCTTTGATGTGAGCGAGACAGAGGCCTCATAGCTTCTGTGCCCCTTCTGCAGAAACCTGTCCTTCGGGCTCTAAAGGGGACCCTCTGCATGCTTGTTTTACTACCTTACATGATAGGGTGCTACCCAGGTGCCACTTCACATGTGTTAGCTCACTCATGACCACACCGAGGGGTCTACTGTTGTCCTCATGTCACAGATGAGGAAACGGGCACAGAGAGGCTAATGGAGTTGCAGTTGGGTCTCCAGCCCCAGCACCAGTGCTTCCCTTGAGGTTCCCACCTGCCCTCAGTGCTCAGCCCACACTGGGAACTCCGAGGGGCCCCCAACAGCTGCCATTCTTTCTCTTCCAGGATTGTGGCTGCCCGGCTCACTGGATCCCTCAATTTCTTCTCCCTGGAGACTTAAGCTGCCCTCAGCCCCCTGCAGTTCCGAGGTCAGAGGGCCTGGGCTGGGCAGGGGCCTGAACCTGGTGGTGGGTGGGGCTGCCCGTGGGGTGTTCTCTTAGAGACACCTCACAGGCCGGCTGTCCCCAGGGAACCCAGGGCGTGGCAGTTTCTCCACATCCCGTGTACAGCAGCAGTGATACGGTGTCCTGCCACCTGACCCACATGGTGCCCTGTGCACACCAGCAGCCTATCACAGCCCTGAAGGCTGCTGCTGGGCTCCTCGTGACTGGGAGCCAAGACCGCATGCTGAGAGTGAGTGTGGCTCCGTCCCCAGTGCTGGGGGGCCTAGCGTGGGGGTGGGCAGTTGCTGGGGGAGGCTGGAGGTGCCCTGAACTAGGGGGGGACCTCTGTGACCTGGAAGACCCCCAGGCCTGACGCCCATCCCCGCCCAGGTGTTCCATCTGGAGGACTCATGCTGTCTCTTCACCCTGCAGGGCCACTCGGGGGCCATCACCACCGTGTACATGGACCAGGTAAGGGGCCACCCATGGGTGCCAGGGATCTAGCCAGCCCGTGGCCTGTTTCTGAATCCAGGAAGCTGGGACACCCTTTTGACAGGGGTATTCCAGCGGTGACCAGTGCCCCTGTGCCTGTGTCCCTAGACCATGGTGCTGGCCAGTGGAGGACAGGATGGGGCCATTTGCCGGTGGGATGTTCTTACCGGCAGCCGGGTCAGCCACGTTTGCTTATCGTGGGGATGTCACCTCGCTCACCTGTACCACCTGCTCTATCATCAGCAGCGGCCTTGATGACCTCATCAGCATTTGGGACCGCAGCACAGGCATCAAGCTCTACTCCATTCAACAGGTAAGGGTTTGGGGGCCACAGGCATCTGTCTCTTCGGGAAGGACTCCAGACGCTGAACCTGCCACGTCCTTGCCTCCAGGATCTAGGCTGTGGTGCGAGCCTGGGTGTCATCTCAGACAACCTGCTGGTGACTGGTGGTCAGGGCTGTGTCTCCTTTTGGGACCTGAACTACGGGGACCTGTTACAGACAGTCTGCCTGGGGAAGAACAGTGAGGCTCAGCCTGCCCGCCAGATCCTGGTGCTGGACAATGCCACCATTGTCTGCAACTTTGGCAGCGAGCTCAGGCTGCTGTACGTGCTCTCCATGCTGGAGAAGCTGGACTGAGAGTGGGCAGCAACTGTGACCCCTGCACCAGCTATGCAGTGGCCCTGGCTGCTCTGTGGGGCCGATGCACTGGATCTGGATGGGGGTGTGCATCTCTGTATTCTGGAAGCTGCCTCATAAACTGTAATATTAAACTCCTTTTTATAAATCAGGTCTCCCAGGGCCCTCGTGTGCCACTAGCCCCTTCCCCTAGGGGAGCTCCTTTGTCACATCCCCGCCCCCTCCAACCCTGTGCCGGAACTCAGGTTCAAGGCTTCTCGGCTCAGAGCTGCTCCAGGCAGGATCCACACAGATAGGAAGTGCCCAGGGTCTGTTTCTGGGAGGCCAGCCCCACTCCATGCTCCCAGAGGCATGTCGCTTAAGACTCAGGCCTCCCCCACCTCTCGAGGCAGCAGTGACAGACACAGGCCATGGAACAGCTTGGTTTTTTACTTCACCAGTGAAGAGTTGAGAAACGCGAGGCCCCACAAAGGAGAACCTGACCCAAGGGCTATATTCCGTCCCCACCCCACAGGGGTACAAGCTGAGCGAGGCAGGGCTAAAGGCAGCAGGAATGGGAGTAAAGGCCCGGCCCGTCTCCAGAGACCCTGCCAGGCCTGGGCGATGGTGGCATAGTGTGAGTAACAGGCAAGCGGAGCCTGCTCAGGTCTTGTTCAGTGACCAGAGTGGGTCCAGGAGGCTGAGAGGGTCATCACTAGGCCGGGCAGCCCGCAGACCCTGCCCACTGTGTGCCTGCAGAAAGTTCTGCTTGCTCATACGCTGCTTCCCACGCAAGGAGCTGTCCAGGGAAAAGGCCTCGGGAGTGAGGAAGGCCAGCAGCTCCATAGAGGACGACGGGTCACCCAGGCGGGGGTCCTAAGGTGCTGGTGGCTCCTCCTCAGGCTGTGGGGCCTCAGGCAGGGGTGGAGCAGAGGTGGGGCGGGGAGGAAGGAGGCTGCATGGCAGGGCTCTGCCAGGCCAGGCAGGCTGGCAGCTGGGGACTCTAGGCCCCCAGGAGGGCGGATGCTGAGCTTGGCAATCGTGGCCAGGATGGAGCTGGTGGGCACATCCCCACCCAGGAACAGGTCCTGGGAGTTCTGAGGAAGGTGATGCTGAGAAGACAGAGCAGGTGACCCATGGGGGCCCACAAGGCGTGTCTACCCGGCTGCCCTGGCCCCACCTCACCTTCTGGCCAAGGCCTGTGCCAGCAGAGGGTTTGCCCAGGGGGGGCACCATGGCACTGCAAGACCTGCTCCACATGTCTCACCACTGCCTCCTGGCAGAACCGGAGGTGCAGCTGTGTAGGGCACAGGGCCCAGGCCGAGGGCACCCCTCCCCCTGCGCCCCGTGACCATCTGCCCAGAGCCTCACCTTCTCCTGCAGCATGTGCTTCCTATGCGGCCGCACGCGCCGCACCAGCTGTGGCAGCTCTGGGATCCCGCTTCCAGCCTCCACCTCCTGCACAGCCGTGTATAGCAGTGCAAAGGCTCCTGTGCAGCCCACCCCGGAGCTGTGGCGGGAACAGGGTGTGAGGCCAGGGCCCGCCAGGAGGAGGCCCCCGAGCAGCTGTCAGGCACATCACCTGCAATGCACGACGATTGGCGTGTGCAGGGGCCGCAGGTGCAGGTAGTGTGTGTGCACCTCCCGGATGAAGCACAGCAGGCCACTGGGGCTGTCAGGCAGGCCTCTGCAGGGGTGGGGTTGTCAAGGGGGGAGGCCTGACCCAAGCCCCCCACCAGCCCCCAAAGCCATGCACCCCCTGCCCTAGGAGGGGCAGCGATGTGCAACTCGGGCCACATGGGGAAATGCAGGTGCACCAGAGAGCGCTTGAGGCTCTGGTCACGGAACTGCAGGCTCAGCACACGCTCCACGTGGGTCTCGGTAGTGTGGACACTGCTCAGAGCCAGGCTCAGGGTGCCATGCACCACAGGCTGGCCCCTCTCAGTGGGGTAGTAGCATGTCACCTTTTGCTGAGGAGCAAACAGGGCACTTAGGGCTGGGTTTGCAGTGTCTCCTGGTCTCCCACCCGGCCTCTCCCTTACCTTCTCCATCTCAGCCTCAGACACCAGCATGACAATGACTGACACTTCCTGCTCATGCACCATGAGCCAAAAATCAGTGGCTGCGCCAGGCAGGGGGGCTGGATGGCCACCAACGGTGGGCAATACAGCGAAAGCCCCTCCACGAGGCTGGCATTGATGTAGTCGTCCTTGCCTGAGTGCAACACCACGCGGTTACTGTCATAGGGCATGACATCCTGGTGCCGGTTCTTCAGCGAGTAGCAGCACACAATGGCAATGGACTGGCCGAGGGCATCATGTTCCTGTGCGACCTGCAGCTGCTGCCAGACAGCACCCAGAGCCCCTGCATCATCCAGCTGGCCTCGAAAGGCCTCCATCTCCTGCTGCAGCTGCTGCAGCCTCTCGGGGTGCTCCTAGGGGTCCTGCTCGATAAGCCACAGGGCCTGTGGGTGCCGTCCCTCAGCCGCATCCTCCTTAGTGGGCTGCAGCAGGGGCTGCCCCCCACCAGGGGGCTGTGCACCGCCATGTTGGCTTTCGGGGCTGGAGGACAGGAGGTCTGCAGCCATGGCACCTCGGCACCAGCACAGGAGTGGCTCTGCTGCAGGGGGCCGAGGTTCTGGGCCAGGCCCCAGAGACGGGGCATGTGAAGGCACCAGGTGGGGACTGGGGGTGAACTGGCCAGAAGGAGGAGGATGTCGAATGGAGAGAGGGGCTGCTTGGGGGCCCAGAGGCCTAGGGGCAGGGGCAGGACCATATGTCAGGGTGGGATGTGGAGGTTGAGGGGGCCCAGGGCTGAGGAAAGGCAGAGCCCCTAAGTTGGGGGGCAGAGGGTCCTGAGAGGGGCCTGGGTAGAGCTGGGCGTGCAGTGTGGGTGGTGGCTGCCCCGGAACACCAGGCTGAGGAGCAAAGGAGTAGGGGGCTGGGTAGGTGCCAGTCCTGGAGCCTGGGGTGGAAAGAGGTGTGGATGCTCTAGTGGAAGGGGCTGCTGTGAGGGCAGAGGTGTTGGGGGGCCAATCCCTGGGGCTGGAAAACCTGGGGGGATCCCAGGACAGAACTGCTGGGGGTGCGTTGTGACAGGCTGCTTGGCCCCTACAGGGTAGACATAGGGCTGTGGCCCTGGGAAGCAGGGCTGGGGAGGAGCAGGGCTGCAGTGTGGCCGTGGTGCTGGGAGGCTGGAGATGGGGGCCTGGACACTATCTACTGTGGTGGTTGCAGTCCGGACCCCCAGGACTAACTCGGGGCCTGAGAACTGGGGTGGTGGCACTGAGGGCAGACCTACAACCGGTGGAGGTGGCCCTGCCACCCCATAGGGACTGCTCGCCACCCTGTGCTGAGGAGAAGACCGAGACACAAGGCCCAGCTCTGGTGTGTAGGCAGGAGCTGAATAAAGGGCATGGCCAGGGGCCATGGCCATGGGAGGGTGCCCTGGGGCCCAGGGGGGCCCTGGGCTGCAACATTGGGCTGGGGCCAGAGTAGGTACCAGGGTGTGGCCTGACAGATAGTGGGGTGTAGAGGTGGGGAAGGCACTGGGAGGAAAGTGGAGAGGAGCAGCAGTTGCCAGGAAGGGGTCGGGGGGCAGGCTGCGCAGCTCCTCAGGCAGGTCTGCCTCCACTGCCTCACCCTCCTCCCTGCGGGGCAGCAGTGGCTTTGGGGCTGTGGGCCGTGAGGGTGGCTTCTTTTTCAGCTCCCTGTGGGATAAGGTAAGGAAGAGGTGGAGCCAGTGCACCCCTCCAGCCCAGCCTGACAGGGGCCTGGCCACACCCACCTGTCCAGGAGCTGCTGGCACGTGGTCTGTGCTCGTCCCAGGAGTGCGGCCACGTTGCTTTCCAGGTCTGCATAGAAGTCCTTGCCCTCCTGGGACTTCTTCATCAGATCCTCATAGGCTTCATACGAGGCCACCAGGGTCTATAGCGTGGAGTTCCACCTAGCAGGCACGAGGAGGTGAGGAGGTGGCACTAAGCTCTGGAGTGACTCAGCACGAGCACAGGGCCAGAAACTGACTTGTGGTCCAGGTTGCTGAGTACCCACCGCACGGCCACATACTGCACGTTGGCCTCCATCAGGGCCCGGAGGACACTGTCCTGGGCAGCAAGGTTCTGGTCCAGGTACACACTCAGCTGGTCATATTTCTTCAGCTGGTCCTCGAACAGCTTCTATAGCAAGTGTGGAGGGACACTCAGGGCCGTACCACTGCATCGGGGAGTCCGAGTCCCTGCCCGCATGCCAGCCTGTGCACCTTCATCTCTGTGTGGTCTGCAGTCACCAGAGAGGCGGTGATATCATCCTTCTGGATGAGCTCACGCAGTTGCTGCTCCAGGGATACCCGCTGGTCCCTCATCTCCTGCACCTTGGCCAGGATGTGCTTCAGGTTCTGCAGCACAGCCTTGTCCTCTGGAGGCAGCAGTGGGTCGTGAGGCCTGCCCAAGAAATTGCCTGGCACCACTTGTCCCTGGGGATGGGACAGTGAGGCTTACCTGGGCTGAGGGCCGGTGTGGGCAGGGCAGCCCGGACTTGGTCCAGTGGGCCACTGAGCAGGCGCAGGTTGCCAACGTGCAGGTTCATGGCATGGTGTAGCTCATTGTTGGTGAAGGAAGCCTTCTCATGGGCTTCCATGTACTTGGCCCATTCTTGCCTCACCTCTGCCAGCTCAGCCTTGGAGACAGCCAGCCCAGCCCCCGCTGGGCCCACCACCTCCTACAACTTCTAGTCCAGCAGCTCTCCCTCCTCCAGCAGAGCCCTGATGTCCTTCAGGGAGGCCTCCACATCCGTGAAAACTCCTGATGGCACTGAGGGTGTTTGGGGAGGGGAAGCAGCTCCTGAGGCAGGCAGACCAGGTGCCTGCTTGGGCCTGTCCCCCAGCAGAACTGCCCACCACTCAGAGCAACACAGGCAACACGGAGAGGCCGAGAGTGAGGGCTTGAGCATTCCTGCCTCGCTTACCTTGCATGGACTGGACAAGGTTCCACACAGTGTCTGGCCGGACGCTGAGAGCAGCACACTTCTCCATGAGCTGGGGTGGGATATGGCCATACACATCCAGGTTGTCCACTGTCTCGGGGTCCAGCTGCATCGAATCCATGAACTGGCTGTGGGGAGTCAACAAGGGCAAGTGGCTGCTGAGTGCTGACCCAACTCCTCAACATGTAAAAGGAGTCCAGCAGGGCAAGACCCCCCACGCTGAAGCAAGGTCTGGTCCTGTGACGATGGCCAGGACGCTGCTGGAAGCAAAGGAGCAGGGTCTTCTTCCCCCCTAAGACATGAGCCTTTTGCCTTGCTGCTCTGGCACACACAGACTGGGCAGGAGGGCAGAGCTGGAAGACCTGGAGGAGCACCCCCTGCACACATGTGCGGCACCCCTGCCCTGCACTCACTCCAGAACCTCGTTCCTGTCCTCAATCTTGCCATCACCTACTGAAGAAGCTTGGCCTTCTCCTCACTGCACAGAAGGGACACAGCGGTTGTGGGAAGCCTGTGTCCCGAGACCCGCCAAGCCCACCTGTCCTAGGCTGGAGCTGGCCCCTACCGCCCACCTGTACAATGATGAGGCTTCATGCGCAGCCATGGGTACCAGTTTGGCGAACATGTCAGAGCGCATAACAGCTGGGTCTGTGGGGTTCACTGGTAAGGGCTTCATCAACGGGGTGCCTGGGAGGGGAAGAGTTGGGGAGACCCACGCCCCACAAACCTTGAGTATGCCTTTATCCATGGCCCCACCTTCATCCCCTACCGCAACACTCACCTCCCTTCCCCTCTGCTTCAGACCTTTTACAGGCTGGAGGGTGTCCAGAGCCTGGATGGCCTCACGGTAGATGAAGTCATTGTCCTTCTTGGCAGAATTGTATCTGGGAGTCGGGATGGGGCAGTGAAGACCTGGGTTGTCAGTGGGGATCCAGGACCTAGCCTCTCATGTGGGCCACCCCAGCCCCACAGACTCACTCACTTTCCTCCAATGACATCCATAGCAAAGCACAGTGCATCTTGCATGGTGTCAGGCTGGCCCTGTGGGGTAGGGATGGGGTTGGGGAGCTCTGCACTGACCCGGGCCAGGGCCAGGCCACCCCTGGGCCCCACCAGGCTCGCTCCCTGTGCTCACAGCCAGGCTCTTCCTCAGCTTTACCTTGGCCAACTTGATGGCTTCATTGAGCTGGTCCAGGACGCTCTGGAAGTATACAGAGCCTGGTTCGTCCTTCCCTGTGAGGACCCTTCTCTGCTACCTCCCATCCCGCGCAGCCTGGCCATCAGGTGACCTGTGAGAAGTCAACAAGCTGAGGCGGCACCTGGCACCCAGCCCCCACACTGAGGGCAGCACCGAGCCCTGCTCAAATCACGGCTTCCACTGCCTCACCCCCTAGCAGTGAGGGCGGCACAGGTGGGACAACACAGAAGGACACAGGGCTGCAGCTGGGGGGCAGGAACATGAGGTCAGAGACCTGGGAAGGCCGCCTTCCTGTGTGGTAACAGGGGCCCTGCCAACAAGGCTGGAGCCATTCCTTGCCCAGCTCACTCACCCGCTCCCCAAACTTCTGCTGCTCCCCGGCCTGCAGCCTGCTTCCCCACGTGCAGCTGTCAAGAAAGAAGAGCCGTCACTAATCTGAGCTGGGACCAGGAAGCCCAGCCCGTGGCCACAGCATCCTCACATGAGCCACAGCTGCCAAGTAGTAGATCTTTATGTGCACAAGCTTCTTCCAGTCCTTCTGGGTCCAGCCCAGCCGCGAGGCAGTGTCTGGGTTCTCCAGGACGAGGCACACCATCTTGTAGTAGTCTGCTACCTGGGAGCCAGGATGGGCTGTCAGCGTGGGGTCAGGGGTGCAGAGGCCTGCTGGCTGTCTCCCCCGTCCTTACCTGTGCACTGATGCGGGTCACCAGGAAGCTCTTCCTGTTGTCCAGCACGGACTTCTCCAGAAGGCACTCCTGAGCCTGGCCCTGGGACAGTAGAGCAGGTGCGCTCACCCAAGGCTGCCCCTTGCAGTGGGCCCACCCCAAGGAACTCCACTGCCTGACCTGCTCCAGTGACCCCACTCCAGCAGGCACAGCCCTGCTCCTGACTCCCATGGGGCACCAAAGACCAAAGCCATCGCCGTGCTTATCCGTCACTGCCAGCTGCTCGGGCCATGTCCAGGATCCAGCCCGACTGGCCCCTCCCTGGGACTGGTCAGCCTGCCCAGGGGGGCACCACCTCACCAGCATGAGGTTGACACTGAGCGTGAGGATCTGGCGGCTCATGTCAACGCTATAGACATGAGGGTAGTGCTCGCACAGGTAGGCGAAGGCGCCCACTGCACACTGGAAGTGGGTACAGGAGACCTTCATGCCCTGGGAGGGAAGAGGGCAAGGGTGGCCGGAGGCAGAGCCATACAGATGCCGGTGTCCTCCCACGGGGCTGCGCACACTCAGTGCCCTCCCTGCTGTGCTGTGACTCCTCACCTCCTCGGACATCCGCTTATCCAGGGCCCCCAGCATAGAGTGCAGCGCCCCTGAGGAGGCAGAGGACTCAGTATCAGCACTCGCCCGGGGCTGCTCCCAGGCTGCCCACACCATGGTCAAGGGTGAGGCCATGGGGACAGGGGTGGGCAGTGTTACTGGGATCAGGAAAACGGGGGTCTGGGAACTGGGGAAGTTGGTCCAAGGACACCAAAGCTGGAACAAATGGGGAAACTCAGAAGTGCAGCTGACCCCCGAGTCTCCCGCTCTGTACCAGGGCAGGTGGAGGAGGGAGGGCCTTCTGTCTGCAGCCCGGCCTAAGGTCGCCATGAGGCCTCGGGAGCTCCTACACACCACTTCTTCGGCTCCCCTGGCTCCCGCCTGGAGCCAGGCTGAGGCTGAGGCAGCAGGCTGGGGAAGGGCAGCCTTGTTTTCTTGCCTGAAGCAGCCCAGAGCCACAGAGGGAGTCAGGGGCTGTCTGTCAAAATAGGAGAGTCCATCTCTCCCCACAGCCCAGAAAAGAGGCAGCTGGCAGAGCAGTGAGGAAGGTAGTGGAGGGGGCAGAATCCAGGTCTTCTTCCACCCTTTGTGACCTGGGAGCTGAGACCTGGGTTGGCAGGGCTGGTGGGTGGGACCATGGAGAATGGGCCACGCAGCTCACCGAGGTTGTAGAGAATGCAGGCTTGCTTGTACTTGATGTCTTCTTGGGCCACAGACTTGCCTGAGAAGATCTCAGTCCTGTAGAGATGCCACCCAGTCATCTTTAGGGAAGAGCTGGCCAGGGCCCAGCCACCCAGTACTGGGCTGGAGGGAAGGAGGCCTGGGGACACCACACCACACCCAGCTGCTCCCATCCTTTGCAGCAAGGAGACAGTGAAGGGGAGGGGCATCGCTACCACCCAGACCTCCTGGGGCTGTCCCAGGCCCCGAGCCCAGCCTTGCCAGCTCACCAGGTAACAGGAACAGCAGCCTCCTGGGCTGAGCCCATGGGGACCCGACTCTGCAGGTAGTGGAGCTGGCCCAGGTACTTGCGGACACTGCAGCCCTCAAAGTCCCATTGGGACATGGACCCCATTCTTGGGGGAGGGGAATGGGAGAAGCAGGATTGTAGGAGATGCCCACAAATGCACAGGAAATATGCATCAGTTCTGGAAGGCTGCACACTCCAGGGACCCAGAGCATCCACAGCTGCACCTGTCATCATTCACCAACCATTCCACCAGCCAGTTCTGGCAGACAATCAGCTCCTGCTTTCAGAAGGGACTTTTACAACAACCATTAGAAAGTTCTGTATCTAAAAATATAAAGAAAGAGGTATCCAGAAAAGTGAATACTTAGAAGAGCACACAAAGATACTGTCACAGTCATCTTCACAGGGTCAAATACTGGACATCACCAAAATTTCCATTACAAGAGACTGTTTAAGTAGAAAATATGCTACAGCCACAAAACTGAAGAGAAGGATATCTGTTGATTAAATCTTAACCTTACCGGGCAAAAAGAAATGTGTAACAGATGGGAGGTATGATTTCACTTAGGTAAAATCATACAGTGGTGACATCCAACTAGACATACAGACCAAGAAAAGTTAGAAGCCACATAAGAATTGAAAAAGAAAAGTTATCAGGTATTATTAAAATAGGTAATAGATATAATACTTGAAATATCATGGGCCTGGCAGGGGAGATGGTGGAATAGAGCAGGAAATTCTAAATAGACTTAAACTATATATAAGAACTCAGCATAAGCAGTAGAAGTGAAGTGCAAGCCTTCCCTCACAAATCATACACTTAAATCTTTATTTAAGACCAGAACCATACAAGTCCTAGAAGAAGAGCAGCAGTTGGCTGCTTACATCTAATTTCGGTGACGTTTTTCTAAGTACATTATCAAAGGCAGACAGGTAAAGGGAGATGAGATGGACCTGGTTATACATACACAATTGTAAGTAAAATATGAAAAGTCTGCATTAGAAACACTATATAGGAAAACAACGAACTGAGAAGAATATTTGCATCATATAAACAAAGGAGCAACATTAATGTGAGACCGAGTCTTATAAATTAGTTAAGGAAAAAGGTTTAACACCCCAATACAAAAATGGACAAGGGCACTGACAGACAATTCCTAAAAGACTTAGAACAAAACACATCAGCAACCGTGAAACCTTATCATTAACCAAGAAAATGTAAATGAAATCCTTTTCACCTATCAGACTGCCAGAATTGAAAAGTAACTGCAGGAGCACGTGCACACCTGCTGGGGGTTGTAGCCCGAAACAAGTACGTCTGATTACCCACTAACTCCTACAGGAACAATCTGATAAATGCCTGAGTATGCAGACATGGGTCAGATTTACAAGGGCAAAATAACGGAGCCAGTTTCTTCAAGAGAAGGCACTGCAACAGAATCACTGCAGGCTGTTAAATGTGCTCCTGGTCATTGATACGGAAACGTACCCACGACACGTTTAGGGAAAGGATAGGCTATATACGCCGCACAGTGGTAGGTGATCCTACTGTGCTGTGCTATAGTATATATAAGTCACACTTTAAAATATATACATGGAAATTGTGAAAAGAGTTTTTAAATTGGTTTTTCCTTTTTGGTTTTTAGTATTTTCAAATTGTCTTATTAAATTTGCTGCTTTTGCAGAGGAAAAAAATGAATTAAAATACGAACACAGCCCCAGTTGGTTTCTTTCCCTCTCTATCAAAGCAATCCTGTTCACACCTATGTAAAAATACCATCCTCCTACCTGTCTAAGCAACTCCAGCTTCTTCATTTCCTCATTGTAGGCTTCGGGGTTCTCTCCATAATTCTTCAGGACAAACTACAGAGAGAGGGAGGAACGTAAACCCAGGATAGAGAAGGCGCTCCTGCTCCCACCCCTGCTCTCTGACCCCTCGGCAATCACGGGGATCAGGATCAAGTCCAGGCCACAATCACAAGCTTATCTCCTGAACTACCTCAATAATGGGGCAACACCAAGGTGCTGACCATGGGAGCCTCCTCTTTTGAGCAAAGTGGAAAATAAGGCTGTGTGACCCTCCATGTCCAGTCCTCATCACGCTGCAGCCCGTTCTACCATGTCTGGGGCTCTGCCAACACAAGAAGCTGAGGAACTTAGCTAGCTGCAATAGGATATTACTGAGCATCCCAAAATAGGCCAGAAATTCAAGTCTCCCTCAAGGGCTGGCCCCTGCTGTGCTCTGAGGTCACAACGATAATCCTGACCCAACAGCACATCCAGGCAAGAGCACCAACCAGAGTGGGAGCACAAAGCCGCCTTCTGGGCTGGGAAAGGGCACCACAGAAGTAAGTGACCTGCAGTGTCTTCGTCTGTGAGGAAAGGCCTGTGAGTGTGACGGGAAGGACCCAGGTGGGAGAACGGGAAAAGGCGAGGCCACCACTCCCATCAGGGAGGGGATGGCATGTCTGCCCACAACAGTGCTCACCACCTGGACACCTGACTGCCTTGGACAGCGAGCACGTTCACAGCCTGATGCGCAGCCTGGACCAAAGGCTCCCTGTTCACCGGAGACTAGCAGACAAAAGCAGCTGGAACCGCCCCTGTGGTAGTGCCTGCCACCTGGTGTCCGCATTCCCAATCCAGGGGTCCAGACCCGCCTACTCAGCAAGGGCGCTGATGCCGCGTCACAAGGTTCCTTCAGGCCCCAATGAGGCTTGTGGGGTGGAGAAGTGGCGGCCTCTCTGTCCACTAGCGCACTCACACCATGTCTGTGGCCCACCCACCTTTCCTGGGATCCCTTCTCAGGACCCATGACATATGGCAAAGGAATTAGCAGCATGGGAACTTGGCAGGCTGTGTGACAGCTCCTACCTGCTCCAGTAGGGACAGGGAGGGGAGGGGCTGGGAGAAGGCAGCCAACTGCCCAGCTCATTTCAGCACCATCCAGCCACATTCCCAAACCTCTCACCCTGACCCCACTTCTGCTGGTTTTACCTCCTGAGAGTCCCATGTGTCCGTGAGCTCTCATCTCATCCCCCTGCCACCCCTGACCTGGACAACTCACTCCCTCAAATCCCTTCCTCACCTAGTGGCCAGAATTATCTTTCTAACACAACTCTGATGTCACTCCTAAATTTAAATCCTTCTGAAACACACATACCCCTGGGGGAAAAATACACAAAAACGTGTTTTCCTCTGGATAGTGACATTATGGGGAAAAGCTGTAATGTAAAAAGAAAACTAATCTACAAATAGTGTGCAGCAGTGGTTCCCCAAAGCATCCAGGACCAAGTCTAATCTCCTTGGCAGGGTTCATGGCCCCTCACAATCTGCTCCCAACAGCCTTCAAGGACTGTCCTCCGGCCCCCTCCAGGGACAACCAGCCAACAGTACTGTGCAGTTAGTGCTCTCACATCTCAGTGCTTGTCCTCACATTGCCTCTGCCTTCTCTACTAAGACTCAGCTGAGATGTCACTTCCTTAGACGTCAGATGCTGCTCTTCCCACATTCTGAACATGCTTCATCAGACTGTGCGCCTCCCAGCAGGGTCATGGCCAGTGACAATCCCACCCCAGACGGAGTGCATCAGGAGCAGTAGGGGCCTGGAGCTGTGCTGGGTACTCATCAGATGGGTGCTTTTACAGGAAGTGCAGAGGGTGCGCATACACTGTGTAAGACTGAAAGGACACATGCAGCAAAATTCTGAAGATTGGACATTTTACCCAAAAATTAATGCGGTCTCTAAAAAAATCGATGACATTAAAGGGTAGGGTTGTGGGGGGGAGAGCATTCTAGATTGGAAGATATTAAAGAAACACAACTAAATACAATATGCAAACCCTGACTGGATCTGAGTTTGGGCAGGGAAAGTCGTAAAAGACGTTTTTGGGACAACAGGTGACATTTTCCTGACTTCTGATGCATGGATATTTCTTTTGTGTCACTTAGCCTTGTACTAGCAGGTTCTCATTCTTCTTATGCGTGGGTCTCCCCGCTCCAAGGTGGTAGGGGTGTTAGCTTTTGCTCTTCAGTTGCTATAGCATCTCGGAGCAGTGTGGTGCTAATTAAAGCAATAATGAAAGAGAGAAAGGCAATAAAAGGCATTGTGTGTTAGTGTCGCCTTTGTCCACCATACACATTACATTTTTTTCTTCTCCACTTGCAGGGCTGACTCACTGTTGGGCATTCCTTGGGCTGTTCCACAGGAAAAGTAAGTCCCCATATAGTATTCTTAATTAATGCAAGATACGTTTCCTTTCCTTGGATGAATTGCATTCCATTTGTAGGGGAGGAAAAATAATTTTCACTTTACTCTTTTAGGTTCTTGGCTGAGACCATGCTGTAATAACAGAGATTAATGAGAGGAAAACAAACAGAATTTTAATAACAAGCATACCTGCTGTATACATGGGAGATGCCTAGGAAAACTGAAACACTCCAGGGAATAGCCCAATCCTTCACGTTTAATACCTATTCAGCTAAAAAGAAAAGCAGGTTGTTGTGGTGGGGAGCCAGTTAAGGGAAGTTATCAGGCAAAGCACAGTGAACCAAGGAGGGCATGGCTGTCATGCATGTTTACGTCCAGGCCTCCTCCATTGACAAGTTTCCAGAAATTTAGACATCCTTGTATTCCTGGTATAGAGAGGAAGAAACCCTTTCACATGGAGATTTCCCTTATAAATGTACAGTCCCGTCACAGCAGGGTCACGTCACTCAGTTTTCAGTGATTCTTCTGTGTCTAGTTTTTTAAAGTAGTCAGCTCATAAAATCTTATGTCCAAGAGGCAATTTTGTATTGGCCTACTCTGGTCTCCACCCCATGGATGTATCCCAGTTTGCTATGCATTCATCTACCGAGGCACATCCTAATATCTAAGTTTTTAGTTATTATAATAGGGCTACTATGTAAAATTACCTGGTGGTTTTTGTTGGTGCATAGTTTTTCAAAGCAGTTGTCTAAATACTGGAGGCATAAATCTTGGGTCCTTATATGAGACTTACTTTTTTAATGGTTCCTTTTTGTTTTATTTATTTTTTATATATTGAGTATAAATATATGGATTTGGCAAATATTTTCCCAGTTTGTGTCCTGTGTTTGGGCTCTCTGAACAAGGTCTTTTAGAGAAGAAATTTTAAATCTATAAAGCCCACGTGATTAATTATTTTCCTTTTGCGGATAGGCTTTTGGTGTTGGTTGTTAAAAATCATAAACAAGATTGTGTAGATTTTCTTGGTTTTACCTAGAATTTTTATAATTTTGCACCTAAATTTGTCTATGGATAATTTTGAGTGAAATTTGGTGTAAGCTGCAAAGCTTGTGTCTATCTTCATTTTATTCCGTATGAAGTAACTTCACATCTCCAACATATTTGAGAAGATATGGCAAATTCATTCCCACTGCGGTTTGAATTTCCAAAGTTTTGTGGTTTATCAGTGTAGCCACGAGGGGGCGCCACCTTCCGTGGACTGTGAGCGCGCATCCTGCACAGCTCACCGTGGCCCGCAGGCGGCGCCTGTACCCGCTTTGTGGACCCGCGGGGCGCATGCGCGGTCAGGCCCCGGGACTTGCCTTCTCGCGATGACTGGAGCCGGGTTTGCCGCGGCCCCGCTGCGGCGCCGGGACACCGCCGGCCGCGTCCGCAGTGACGGCTCG